>JAHWFO010010124.1:3111996-3292685 GCA_023313115.1 Rhysida immarginata
TTGTATTGATCTTGTTGCCTTTTATAATCCACTTTAAGTATTTATGTATTGAAAAACATCGATTCAAATCTTGTATCTATAACGCATTGCATGCTGGGAAGTCGAGTCTGTTTTGATCGCTGTGAGGTCCTTTCTTCTTCGATGCCGGATGCGTTCTGTGTAGTTCTGGCGTCACCCCCAGGTGGCGATCTAAGTATTTGCTGCGGGATCGGCGTTTCATATAAAAGGGGAGCGCAGCCCCACTGAGATTAATCCAGATTCAGGCTTCAACTTGTGCAGACCTCTCCATAGACTCCAGGATCGTTTCATCTCTTCTGTCCCAGTATGGTAATGTAGAATTTTTTAGTATCAATCTTTGTACAACTTTTTGCCAGGTTATCTTCTTCTAAATTCCTGAAGTCTAGAGTTTCTAGTGTAGTGTATGAATTCTTGTAATATATATTGGGGAGATTTCCTGGCTATTGCTATTTAAATTTAATATCAATTGGATAACCTTTTTATTAATACTATCCTGTTTTGGAAGTAATATGTGTGCGGCTCCTTCGTACTTGGATGGGATTATTTGGCCCAAACTGTTATATTGCTAGAATCTGATTATTGAACTGTTAACGTTTTTGTTGTTTGAGTTTGTTAGCAGGTATTTCTTGCAATGTTGTATAGTATGTAAGTAAATTTATTAAATACAGGATGGTTATAAATTATTAAGCACATTTTGACAGTGAATATTTTATTAACCAAGAAATGTACACACTTGTGAACATCATTGAAAAGTACAACTCAAACAGTTTGTCAGGTGTCACTATCACCACCAGGCGGCAACACTGTTTGGCGTAGGAACACAAAACGCGAAAATGGCGACCGTGAAGCAGAAAGCAATGTGCGTTCTTTGGTTTCATGAGC
This sequence comes from Rhysida immarginata, assembly GCA_023313115.1. Lineage (NCBI taxonomy): Eukaryota > Metazoa > Arthropoda > Chilopoda > Scolopendromorpha > Scolopendridae > Rhysida > Rhysida immarginata. Next base: position 3,112,897 of record JAHWFO010010124.1, read on the forward strand.
AGAAATCCGTGATAGCAGTTCAACGGCAATTCCGCTTGGAATATGGACAACCTTGACATGCTGCAATGTTATGCTATACCGCAGCTTTAACAACGACAACCAGATGTTATTTTTCAACAGGATGGTGCACCGCCACACTGGGGAACGATTGTGCGGCGATACCTGGATGAACAATTTCTTGGTCGTTGGATTGGCCGCGGGGGGCCGATTTCATGGCCTCCGCGATCTCCTGACATCACACCACTCGATTTTTTCTTGTGGGGATATGTAAAGGACCGCGTGTACTCCAGCAAAGTGCATGATCTTGATGAATTGAAGGAAAGGATTGTGGCCGTCATTGCAACAGTGACACCTGAAATGCTGCGGAATACATGGCGTGAAATCGAATATCGAATGGATATTCTGCGAGTCACTGCAGGAGCACACGTGGAAGAGCTGTAACTTCGGAATATTACGGAAAAAAACTGTTTGAGTTGTACTTTTCAATGATGTTCACAAGAAGTGTGTACATTTCTTGGTTAATAAAATATTCACTGTCAAAATGTGCTTAATAATTTATGACCACCTTATATATTTATTCTTTACTAAAACTCTGACTAAGTGTGACATCATTCTTCGATCCTATCACAACCCATATATCACAATATCATGTATTTTTTCCTGTTTTGTATACCATTATTCCTGACCATTTGAAATATGTCAGTCAGCTTGGCACCATCCTGTAGTGATTAAACCTCATAATAAAACCATATCTTCAATGGTGGATATAGCAAAACACTACAATTTATATTGGCATGGGATCATCACTGTCAGTAGTTGGGGAAGAGTACTTCCAAGAACTAGCCAAGAAAGGGAAAAGTACTTCTTTTTGCAAGATCGATACATTTTCTCCGTCTTTTTCTCGCGAGGTAATTTCATATTTAGGTTCACGAAAATAAAGAAAGAGTTACAATCACAAAGGCATTAGGATGATTCTCTCATCAACCAAGTCATTTTTTTTACTGATAAAACTATTAAAGTGGCCAACGGAGATAATAAGAAGACCGATAGCTGTATCGAAACGAAATTAGAAGAAATAGCCGGTAATTCTTGCAAAAAAAAAAAAAAGATGATATTTTGCCTGAACTGCCTTGTAAGGTCTAAACCACCTTCGCAATCTTAAGATGAATATCTCCTTAAATTTTGTTACAAGGTTAGATACCCAAGATGTCATGTGGCGGGGGGGAAATACTGAAGAAACGAGAAACATTAGAGCTGTGATTGAGGAGAACGAATGAAAGACCTATAAAATAAGAGGTCGTTTTCCTGGATATCGCCATCACATCAACATGATGGGCCAGTCGCCGGTGGAAGTTAGGCCATACCCCTTATCACCCGCCAAACAGCAAAATCTTCGGTAATTAGTGGAAGAAAATGGAGGAAGAAGGCGTCATCAGTCGTGTCGAGAGTCCATGGCCATTACCCTATTTTTTGGTGAAGTAGATGTAAAATGCATAGGTTTGTTCTAGATGCAAGACGACTAAATAAGCGGACTAAGCCGATGTCTTACTACCTTATTCCTATAGAACAAATACTGAGAAAGCTAAGCAATGTGAGAGTCTTTACCATCTTAGACTTAAAAGACGCTTATTGGCAAGTAGAGCTGGACCCTGAGTCCGATGATAAGACCTCATTTATGGTCCCCTGTCTCGGGAGTTGTGTGTTTAATGTGGTGAATTTGGAATTAGAAATGGGGCTAAGGTGTTCCAGTCTTTCATAGAAAGTGCTGGATCACACAATCGAACCTTGGAACTGCCATTACATGGATGATGTCATCATAGCCACTCCAGACCAAGCCACATTTAAGAAAACTTACGCCTCATATTTGAAAGGTTACTTCAGCACAACTTAAAAATAAATTTTGAAACATCTAAGTTTTTGGAAAATAGTGTCAAATTTTTGGAGTTCAGAGTTGATACAAATGGGTTATAACCTTCAACTAAGAATCTACATCCAATGCTGGATTTTCCCGTACCCAAAATGTAAAAGAAGTAAAAAAGTCCATTGGCATGGTCCGATTCTATAAGACCTTCCTTCCTGAGTAAGCGATCTCAACTTCCTGCTAAAGAAATTAACACATAAGGGCGTCAAATGGAATTGGACCATGGAGTGCCAAAACGCTTTCATCGAAATAAAACGAATCTTAACCAGTCCACCGGTCATTGTTCAACCTTTCAGCGTCCATTTGAAATACACACAAATACCAGCCAATGGGTGGTCAAGGCACGTTAGCACAACTATTTGATGGCGTTTTGAAAATAATCGCATGTGCTCAGTGACCTCGAAAGCAGATACAGCATAGTGGAGTAGAAGTGCCTGGCAGTACTCCTAGATGTAGTGCAAAACTTATAGAATGCCGTAATTTATATTTCTGAATTTTTTTTTTATGGATAAATATTAAGTTATTTGATGTTGAAATATTTATGAAACGCCAATATTTTGTTATTAATGCACGCTTTGTTATACCAAACCGATGTATTTTTAAAGGAAATTAAAATAATTGAATTCTAACAATATTGAGAGCACTTACAATAAAGTGTGTTTCAACTAGGGAAAAACAATGAAAAGCCGGAGCGAAATTTCTCACATACTTTTAAGTGAATGTGGTTTTTTTTCCCTTCTCTCTTCCACATCCAGACAGAACAGACTTACATTTATTAGTCTGAAGGAAGATGTTTTGGTTTAGTTTTGACATCATGTTGACAGACAGAAATTATATTCGATTCAGCCTGGCATGTTAACTGAAATCCAAAAGGACCCTTGATTGAATATACTATGTTTCCCTCAGGGAAGGGAATGCGATTAACTTTACTTATTCTAGGTTATTACCTGATGGGTGAAGGCTGGCTGTCCGGATATGGCTTCCATTAAAAATTCTTAAGTTCGATCGGGAAAACTGCGAAGCTAGCAGACTGGCTATTTCATCAGGTCGCTCGCTGGCGATGATATATATACGACAACAATGGACAACACAGCATAGCAACACAACAATCGTTGTGTATAGCAACTACAATAATATAACTTCGTTGGCTGCCGACATGGCAGAATAGTTTTGAGGTTGCAGTTTTGGGAAATTGTCTATGTTAAAAATGATTTAGTGAAATTTTGATGATTAAACAAACTAAAAAAATCGATCGCTTGGATAAGCCCTCTTCAGATGATTTAAGACCCACTAAAGGAACCAAGGTCATTGAAAAGAAATTGGAAAAGCAGCTAAGTAACCTTTGTCAATTACACATGTTCAAAATGGTTAGCATAAGGATTATAGGTCCATGCTGTTTATTTCTTTTATAGTTGTGAAGAGAATTTCTTCCCCATGGTACGGATTTTAAATGGATGCTAGGAGTGACGTTTGCCGAGTAACCCAACTTCGCAGAAGGAAATCGAGACCCGAAATTAAGAATGCTCCAGCATCAATTTGAAGCTTAACCAAGTGACTTCCTAAGCTTTTTAATGTCAAACTAATTTACTAATATCCCCTTCCCTTCCTCTTAATCTCCCTTTCCCGGTATACTGAGCCAATGGTTGTTCGGACAGCTTGTTCTTTTTCAGGTGGTCCCAAAAGAACTCTTAGACGCTCAACTAACTTTTGAGGATTCTTTTAAACTTTGGGGAAATATATTTTGTTCAAGAAAAGATTCCAATAAAAATTAAAACCTTAAGAGCTTTAAAAGTGATTCTATTACGCCATTTATGATGTTATCGGATTGATTTACTTTTAGAAAGAACTGTCATTCGAGATAAGTTAAAAATGAATCGACTAGTCCAGATTTAATCTTTAATACATTTTACCAAACTGTTTAAATGTTTTCTTTTGGTTTACACCTATTGTATTCACCTTTTTAATTTTTCTGAATGAATGAACTCTCTTTCTGATTAAAAATAAAGAATAAAATCCACTATGGCAATTGTCAAAAATAATGTTTTACGGAAATTGTATTAACAGTCTAATTACTTATGAGATTTGAAGTTTTGAAATAAACCAGATTCATTTGGAATTTTGCTGAACTTGTATGTTTATCTTAGAGAACGAAGTATGAATTATCTTAGACTAAAGCAATTCCTAGGTAATGTAGCAAAAGGGGTGTAAACCTTGAGAGGAATTGCAGTAATTGATCTTTTATGCTAATTACCGTAATTGTCGGTGTATAATCAACACCACCTCTACTCAGCCTGAGCACGAAAACGTCATACATTGTTACATCACCTACTGTAGGGCATTGTTAATCATATTTCTATCAATAATAAGCCCGAAATTGTCCCTCCTGTAGGTGATGTAACAATGTATGATTTTTCCGTGAGCAGGCTTTCTCTCTACGCGGTATTGGTATAATACACCCTCGTCGATAATACGCACCCTTATTTCTTTGTGTTTTTAGAAAGATTCCCAGCGATTGCGTATTATGAACACTTTATATAGCTTTGTACCTAAGATAGCGATTCAGCATCAGGGAGTGCTGCGCCATATTTGTTCAAACACGCAAAGGATTGTGGTTGTCTTGATTTTTAAAGGCTTTAGACTTTTTATATATTCCCATAAAATTAAGAAATGAGAAATTTTCAAAATAAATGATCACATAACAAAATTTATTCATTACAGTTAAATTTACATTGTATTAGAAATAAATTTATTTAGAGTCCTTCAAAATCGGAATCGTCTGTCTCTGAGTTCTTTGTTAGGCCTAATTACCGTTTCTTCTTCCTAGTCTTTGAGTTTCATGATTCACAAGAAGGGTAATTCCTACTTTCACAAAAGCATTCAAATTGTATTTTCTTGTACACTCTGTCATTCAAATGAATGATTGATAGATATCCATTTGATAGATAATTCAAACGTCTTGTCTCTACATCTTTATAAAGATCGATTAGTAGCAAACATCGGTAAAACTGAAGAATAGCATCCCCTAGCTTTTTTGGTTGTTATCATCTAGACTCGTTGCATTCAGGTATTACATTTATTATTGTGTCAGCTCTAGTTTATGGCAAAGTAATTTGCTTTACTTTGTGAACTTTATTATTACATAGTTCACACAGAATAACAGTCACTAAATCACTGTGCTGACACAAAGCCTACAATGATAAGAGAAAGCCTGCCCATTTGCCCTTCCTCCATTGTTCCCAAAAATCAGTCACAAATAGCAGGATTTTGCACTGGCTAGCGACAAAATTTAACATTGCTTCAGTCGTTTTATAGCCTACATTGATAGGGAAAGCCTGCCCATTCACATTTCGACAAAAAAATAAAAATAAAAAAGAAAATTAGATTGATTACGAAAAATCAAGTACTCTCTATTTAGTTTTAACATTTTTCATAACTTGAGAGCATAAGCGACTCTAACAATGTTACATTTTGTCACTAGGCAGTGCTAAATCCTGCTGTTTGCGACCGATTTTTGAGACACTGTTTGAACAATGGAAGAAGGCAAATGGGCAGGCTTTCTCTTATCGTTGTAGGCTATGGCTGACAAACATCTCAGCTTGACGGCCGTCTTGGAAAGTTGTTGAGAAAACCTGGTATCCCTGGTTTTATGAATGGAAAATGGAAGAGAGCCACCGAACTTGCTTTTGCAATAGCTTTTGGAATATAAGGTGGAATATAAAGTGAATAAATATAATGAAAATTGTATGTACTGTATAATACACTACCGTATGAAAATTCATGGGACAACCATGATTTACATGAAAATGAGACATTCCTTTGCAATTCACTGTTGGCATTTTTCCCAGCACTACATAACAGAGAGTATGCTATTATGAGATGATGCTTGTGTGAATGCTGTAAGAATGTCTCAGAGAAAAGAGCTTTTAGATTTCCAAAGAGGTACAATTGTTGGGTGCCATCTCTCAGGCAAAACTGTTAGAGAGACGTCAACCCTCGTAAACATCCCGAAATCGACCGTTCACAACATCATCCGGGCATGGAAAGAGAAAGGCACCACAAGTGTTCCGCCTAGGACTGGAAGACCAAAGGGTCTTTGTAAAGTGGTCACTGCAAATTGTCACACATTGCTTGATGGGCTGACAAGATCGTTCATAGAGTCGACGGGAACAACTGTGAGCACCCTGACTGTTCGCAAGGAACTGCATGCAATGGGTTTTTATAGCAGAGCGGCAGCCCACAAACCTCACATCAGCACCAGCAACGCAGCGAGGAGATTGCAATGATGTAAAGAGCGACGACATTGGACTCTGGATCAATGGCGAATGGTTGAATGGAGTGATGAGTCCCACTACATCATCTGGGAATCGAATGGATGGGTTTGGGTATGACGAACGCCCGGTAAATGTTATCTGCCAAGCTGTGTTGTGCCCATGGTGAAGTTCGGCAGAGGGTTTGATGGTGTGGGGATGCTTTTCATCGTATGGATTGGGTTCAATTGTTTCTGTGGATGGGCATCTAAACGCAGAGCGTTACCAAGACATTCTGGACAAAGCAGCACTCCCATCTCTCAGGCCCTTTTCTGTTTCAGCACGATAACGCACCTTGCCATAAAGCAGAACCAACTGACATGGTAATCTTAATAGAATTACAGGCTTTCAGTCCAAGCAGCTTTTTGAGGCCCCACAGGCAGGAAATTGGTAAAATTGTAACAAATACAAGCTCTATATTCATGAGTGTCTCCATAAGCTAAGACGCCACTGCATAATGAAGACAACAATTAGTTCATCAAGAATTCAAAAGTAAGCATTTCAAAAGCCAAATTAATAAATTCAAGCACTAGAAAATCTTAAGAGCTTAATAACGCTTAAAAGTAGTCACTAAAAAAAATGCCAAAATTTTTATTAAAAAAATGTCATAACAAGATACAGTCATTTTTCATACCTGCTTATATAATTAAAAAAGAATATGGCAGTCATATGGCTGAATTTAGGTTTGATAGATAACCAGAGAAAGCTTCATGACTGACTTCATGGTACCTATTGTGAAGCTCAGAGGAGATTGTGCTATGATATGAACCTTATTGTCATGTTTGGATTGGGACAGCTTATTCCAATACAGTAGGGGCCTGGTTGAAATCGGTCCAAAGTTCACAAATTTAACTTTGCATTAAATCAAGGCATGCTATAGCGATGTAATTTTCAGTGTTGTTTTAATACCATCCTTATTAGTGTTTAGTGATCTGTCATTCAGTTTCGTGTTGTTTGTTGAATTGCCATGTTGTGCTTTGTTGTTGTTCTTGCAGTGCCAAACAATTGGGCTGTTATGCTAAATGAGTACCAATGAACTTTGGAAATCTGACAAAAAAGTTGCCTATTTTACTGAACTACTACAACACATATGAATTATTAATGTTAATAGTATTTTTAATTATCCAAAACCAATTTTTGGGCATTTTTTTGTGCTTTCAAACGTCTTGTGACAAAATGAAGAATGTAATTAAAATTTTGAATTTCATTTTGTATCCCTTCATAAGATCATTATGCAGTGAAATACGAGGCTTGTCCGTAAAATAAGTACCGTTTCGTTCTACTGCTATGGCAGGGCTAATGTCACAGTTCCGAGCATGCACACTTGTCTCTCTGGTTCATTATATTTGTGCTGACGCCATTACAGTCAGATTGTGTTGTGTTTACATTTGTTAGTGATCGTTGAAAATGTTTAAGACAGTTTCTGAGCACGCAGACTTTGAAGTGCGTTCTGTAATATGGTTTTTGAACGCAAAGAATATTAAGCCAGCTGAAATTCATCATCAACTTGTAGAGATTTATGGAGAAAATGTAATGACTGATGGAATGGTGAGAAAGTGGGTTAGGATGAACCAGTGTTCATGACGAAGCATGGAGTGGGCGGCCTTCTGTTATCAGTGATGATTTGGTTGAAAAAGTGAATGAGAAAATTTCGTGAAAACAGATGATTCACAATAAGAATACTTTTTAATGAGTTTAAACAAATTTCAAAAACTTTTCACTGGCGGCATCTTTCTATGAAGAGGGCATAGAAAAGTTGGTTTCCCGCTATGACAAATGCCTGAACAACGGTGGCAACTATGTAGAAAAATAGTTTAAGAAATGCTCTTTCATGTAAAAATAAATTTTGTTTTGAAAAAAATGTTTTTATGTGCTTTTTTCAAAACAGTACTTACTTTCCGGACATGCCTTGTTGTTTCTGCTTTCATCAGGATATATAGAAAGATGGAGTGCAGTTGGGTCCATCTGATAGTAGCAGATTAGTTGATTTGTTAAGGTGGATACAGGCAATCACAATCCGTGCCCACCTAATCAGTCAATACGTTTTCTAACATCGGATGCACAACATCTGTGCTCCAACTTTCTGTATATCCTGATGAAGACGGGAATAAATGCCGAAACTAGTTGATGTCATAATGGTTTCTATAATGCTGTACTGTAAGAACTCTATTAATTTTGAAAAATGAAGGATAAAGATAGATAAAAATCAATAAGGAATCTGAAGAATACGATTTTTCATATTCTAGATGTCAGATTGTGGACTTCTGATTCTGGATCGAATGAAAGGAGACATAATGCAAAATACAGCCACAATTGACAGAACATCCCTAAGTGAAGAAACACTAGTGATGCAGTGCTGTTAGCAAAACGTAAGCCATGACTGATGGAGTAGATCGTGGGAGAATGCTACTGGTATAAAGGTGAGAACCGGTGGATTATAGGATTGATTATTGAGCTTATAAGTGACTAATAGTGTGCTAAACAAGAGTAATCCAGTGATTTCCTAGGATTTCAAACTATCTTCCCATCATTGGTTGCACACAAGGTCAAGTAATCTTTAACTTTTCTTGCATTTGTTTATTTCCTTTGGAAATTAATTGGTAACATTTCCCCTCCATATATATTCAAGTTATTATTTATTATTTATAACTGTGAGGCTGTTCTTAAAAAAGAGGCTTGGAACTTGAATTTGAAACGTGAGAAAAACAATATTTTGTCTTAATTAATAATCTTACTAATACTTATTTACACTATTTATACATTATGGTTGGATGAAATTATACAATTATAGAATATGACAGACTATCGGTGAAAAATATTGGCAGAATTATACAATTAAAGACCATTTTTCCACTATTAGTCTCTCATGGTTTTTAATTGTATAATTCTATCCAACAATGCTGTTTATGTTCAAGATTTTGTATAAATAATGTTGTAAATTAGATAACAGCTAATCCAAAAAAATGCACACTTTATGGATTTTCTTACAACATCTGGTGGCCCTTCCAGTCTAGATTCGGCTCAAATACTGCTATCTTTTAATAATGAAATAATTTCACCACACAAAAATAAAAAACCCTTGAGTTTCTCTCTTCTTATGTGAATCATTATATGTGTTTACATAAATCTGGCACAGGGCAGATTTTCTTACATGAACTGGGTTGAATGGGACCAGATTAGGTTGAAATCATTGCTCACCCACCCCTCAAGTGGTAAAGAAGTCCATTGCATAATCCCTCAAGTGGTAAAGAAGTCACATCGGTGCATTTGACTAGGAAGTATGACACATAAGCATGATGACAGCACCAATATTAGTAAGGAATTGCAGTATCTATTCAATTTTCACTCACATCATGGGAAAAGAGATTGAATTGATAGTATAGAAAATTCAAAGGAAAACTAAATCATTCAAAATATACAAGGTGAGACCAGAATGTTCAGTGAATGACTCTGAAAAACAAACAGGAACAAGTATCTCAGAGATGATACTTTACTGTTCTTTAAAGTAAGCTCCCATGGCCACAATACACTTTTGACATCATTCATATATCTGTTGCATGGCGTGTGAAAAATCCTCTTTTGGTAATGCTTGAAGTTTCCTCGTCACAGCCGTTTGAATATCCAGAACATCGAGGAATATGTGTCCTTTCACTGGTGATTACCACCCTCTGTATTCTCCAGACCTATCATCACCGAACTTCTTTCGGTTTCTTCGTTTGAAATCAACAATAAAGGGATACAGATTTCACGACATTCCGATATTCAAACGGCTATGAAGAGGGAACTTCAAGTAGTACCGAAGATGTCAAAAGTGTAGTGTGGCTATGGTGGCTAACTTTGAAGGAGAGTAAAGTATCATCTCTGAAATTCCTGTCCCTGTTTGTTTATCTGAGTCATAATCGAACTTTTTGGTCTCGCCTTGTTATAAATAAATAAGTAAAATAATAACAGATCATTAATAACTCTGAAGATGGTCAAAATCTGTTCAGTGGTAGCAATATAAAGCTCAGACAGCACAAATCAAACGATGGGATATGATTGTGCCAAATTATACAAGGTGCAACAATTAAATAAGGAGACTGTCATTACTGAAAGAAATTACAAATAGTACTTATAGAAAATTTATTACATATTTTCAAAATATTCCCCATTTGACTGAATACAATGCCCACAACGACTGGTAAAATTCTGGAACCGCTGTTTAAAGCGTTCGGAGCGAATGCTGTGTAGCAGACTTGTGACTGCCGTTTGAATAACGAGGACCTCATTAAATCATTGTCTTTTTGATGTTGAAGAAAAAAATTCCACTGGAGCCAAATTCGGTAAGTATGGAGGATGATCAAATGTTGGAATCCGTTTCTGGGCAAGAAACTGTTTCATGGTGAGTGTGCAGTGTGAAGGTGTTTTGCCACCAAATTCTTGTTCTGGAACAACTGGCACACTTTTTCTGCTTGGCGAGATGGGTACATGCCACTCCATGCTCTTCAAAAGCTTCTGTTGCAGTTTTGCTCAATTTAACACTGCTCCATTTAGAGGTTTTGGATGACACTGCTAAACAAAGATTTGTTGCAGTTCTGTTATCAGAAAAACTGGTTAGCCAATCACAACGAAACGGGCATCACGTGCTGGACACGTTCTGAAGTAGAGGTACATAAAGTCTGTCTATTTTATCTTGGCGTCTATTTTATCTCCATAGGTAACGAGAGAGGATAAACTCGTAGCCTCTATACAAGTTAACCTTTAATTCATGGTAATCTAAGCAAAGCCCCTTAAGCCATGCAGGCTTTGACTCCTCATCTATTCCTGGTTTGACTTGATTTAGCTTCGTTTTGTATCTGCAAATTATATTATATAATTTAATTACTCTTTTAATCTCATACATGTACATTAAATTATTTGTGGAGAAGCGGTTGGTTGTCTCTCTTTGTGATTATGTAATACTGTTTTAATTTTTAAAAATATATTTTATTCTGGAAATATAAATATATTAAAATCGAAATTTTTAATTTTCAAACTATGAAAAAGGTTAAAAATTATTTCTTATTTAATAAAATTAAAATGAGCTATATCATAAATTTGAATTAAATATAAAATTAATTTTTTCGTAATTCCGAATAATTTATCATGGAAATTTGTATGAATGGATATTACAAAAAATAGAAACACTCACTTAGATCAAACATTGAGATAAAATAATTTTATTGTTTTGTTTTTTTAAATAAAGATGAACTATTTGATTAAGGGGCAAACTGAGGGAACCATTTTCAAATTCTCTATTAAAATATTCGTACACCTTTAAAATAATTTCTCTTGCAGAACTCTGCAAATACTTTTTGCTTGGAAGACATGTTTAATGCATGTGAATTAGTGCTACTGCTACTGTGAATGCTGGTTGGAGGGTAAGGGCTAACGTGATTGGCTGAATTTGAACTATGACATTTCTAGTCTTGGCCTTCTTATAATAGATAAAATGTACACTTGTTTGAATTTTCCTGCTTCGTGTCTTCCCTAAAAAAATCAGTCTCTTTATTTGATTATCACACCTTGTAATTGATGGTGACAGCAGTTACTTTGTAAATGCCTTGTTCCAGCTTTGAAATGCTATCTATAAAGGTTTACTAAAAAAAAAAAAAAAAAAATGTTTATCTTACAAAAATTTTAAGAGTAAAAAAATTGATTAGCATTCTTCAGATAGATTTAAAATACCAGTCTATTGCTAAGGAAATTTGTGTGGATGAAATTTCAAAAAATTGCTTTGTATTGAAAAGATATGTTTTAATAATTGTTTTTAAATAACTTTAATAACATTTAAACTCATCCTTTTATTACATAATCTAATTCTGTGTAAAAATATTAGCAGGCCATTTACAATATAAAAAACATTGCAATTATTTTAAATACCATATTTAAAGAAAGAAAATGCATAAAGATAAATTTCTTATTTCATTTACAAAGTTTAAAAAGATTAAATTAATTGTTGACAAGATTATTTACAAAATTTACATTAGTGTGGTGATATTCTATACAGTCTGTGTTTCTCCACGTGAATTTCATTACCAGTATAAATGAGTACGGGCATCTTTAAGAAAAATAAAAAATAAAATAAAATTAGCCACAACAATATTTGATGCTTTTTAAGCAAGCATGATATTCATTAAGATAGTTCAATTTTAATTCAATTCAAATATATGAATTCCAAGATAGTTTGTCATGACCAGCATTAAATACAGGGTTATTTTTTTAGGTTGGCACTAGATGCAAGAAAATGCGAATACTTCAGGAAGTTATAAACATATACTGTAATTATTGATTTAAGGAGTTTAAATAATTAGTTTAAATTTAACATGAATTTAGTCTCCTTATAATGGGGAAAAAATCGTGAAATAATAAAAACAAAATTAAAATTAAAGTCACCAATCTTGAAAAAACTTGGGAGATGAAAGAAAACTCAAGGATGTAGTCTATTGAAGATGGTAGAAATAAAACCAGTCTATTGAGGATGTAGATGAAGTTCTTGTGTAGTCTACTGAAGATGGTAGAAATAAAACCAGTCTATTGAGGATGTAGATGAAGTTCTTGTGTAGATTATGTTGATAGGGGAAAACGATGATCTTGAAGTACAGATGAAATTTTGAAGGGTTGATCCAAATTTCATCTGTACTTCAAGATCATCGTTTTCCCCTATCAACATCATCTACACAAGAACTTCATCTACATCCTGAATAGACTGGTTTTATTTCTACCATCTTCAATAGACTACATCCTTGAGTTTTCTTTCATCTCCCAAGTTTTTTCAAGATTGGTGACTTAATTTTAATTTTGTTTTTATTATTTCACGATTTTTTCCCCATTATAAGGAGACTAAATTCATTTTAAATATACTGTAATTAATTAAGGAGAACTGGGAAACCACTAATCCACATAACAAAACTGTATTGCGATGGATATGTATTCCAGCAGCCACGTTGCCTTCTTCAGCATCTGATGGAAGCTTTCGAACAACGTTTCTCTGATCTAAAGCTTCCATCGGATGCTGAAGAAGGCAGCGTGGCTGCTGAAATACGTATCCATCGCAATAAAGTTTCATTATGTGGATTAGTGGTTTCCCAGTTCTCCTTAATTTGATGTCCATCCACTGTATCTGGCCCCTCGGTATTTTGTTTATATACTGTAATTATGAAAGTTGTGTCAAAGGAACATGGGACCCTGGAAAAAGTGAGAGGGCAGAAGGATATCTGGCATCATCCAGGCAATGACTATGCTCTGTCGCCCTTGCTGGATAGAGAAACTCACGTGACTAAAGTCACCTTTTTGCAAACGCAGTTAAATACGTCTCAAAAATAAAAAAGTGCTCTGCACCTGTGCACTACTGGTTTTGACGTTACGAGCTTGAGCTTTGGCTTGTGATGGGATAAAAATGGTTGAAGCTTTTCAAATTCCATTTCAGAAATAACAAAGGAAAAAGAAAAAAAAAAGAGCATGAAGGAAAATAAGTCTGAATCATGTGACACAGGAGGACTAACATGTAAAGGGAGTACTTTCTAAAGAGTCATGTGAGTTCTCTACCGAATAGTGAGATGGAGTATAGCGTCTGGCGCCAGGTCGTGCACTGCCATATCCTACACTACACAGTATTGTGCAGTAGTGAAGGAGAAAGTTGTATACAAAGTTAGGTTACAAGCTCCAGTGTCAGGAGTCATCATGCATGTTCATAAATCTAATGAATAGTCTTTGAGATATTCACATTTTCCTGGGTCTAGTGCCGAAAGAACTGCCCTGTATAAGCATCGGTGGCCCTTTAAATTAAAATTAAATTTCAATTGATCAATCCTAAAAGTTAAAACATTAATCACTGTTTAAATTTATTGATTAATCTCCTACATTTTTAATTTTGGAAAGAAGATTATTTTTGTTTTCTTTTTTTTAAATAAAATTTAGGGATCAAAAAATGAGAGCATATCTTAAAATAAATGTAGTTACTTACGGAACCAGCATATATTGCCATAGTAGCCAAGTTTTCTAAGTGCCAAAAGTATGTAAATTTATTGTTCTATTTCTTTAGAGTTTTTTTTTTTCAAATTTAAAAAAAAATATTTGTGAGCTTTTAAGCATTTATAATAGTGTTTTGAAAATATGAAACTGAAATTTGGCTTTAGGCCAGTAGCAGAGCCAAGAATGACTTAAGGATGGTAGGAAGGATTCAAAATATCTTCCTCATCTTTTAAAAATACTACTTGTATTGAATATTTATTTAAAATTCATAAGTATGATCTACAAGGAAAAATGAGATTTTTTATTAGATACACTCATGCACAGTTAACGCTATCTGCTTTTGTAAATTATAAGATTTCTCGAAAACGATTGAACTATTTCAACTTCTGTTTTCACTAATTGATAGAGAATTTTCTTAATCTTAACTTTCTTAATGTTAATGTCTTGGATGTCTGCTTAACAGTCACACGACCTTTAAAAACCTGTAAAAAAATTTAAAATTACAACTTATGACATGTGGTATGTCATTCGAGCAAGGATGGGAATGACAAGAAACGAAAGAATAGAACATTATTTTCAATTTTTTAGAAAAATGATTTTTTTTTTCTAGTTTTTCTCAAAAAAACTTCAAAATTTTTAAGCAAATAGTTTAATGTAGCTTTTGCCATTCAGCATATTATATTTATTTATTTATTTATTTATTTATTTATTTATTTATTTATTTATTTATTTACAATTACAATTATTTACAATAACAGAACAATAAATTGGTAATAATAATAATATAACAATTCAAATAAGATAAAATCAGTAAGTTTTGCATCAAAAGAACAAAAAGGTGCCCAAAAGGCCTGGGGCCTGTCCAGGGGCATCCTTTAATGAAAAATTTATATAAATCAGTATAAAATTATATAAATTTGTGTGATATTAAACAACAACAACAAGATCAATAAATAGTAGAATAAACAGAGGACTGTGTAAATCAGTAAACCTTTAAGAGTAAACAGAAGTTAAATAGTTTAATATGTTCTCCAAATTAAAACCAAAATTCTTGATGCACTTCAGCATATTTGCAAATTGCTTAATGGCTTGCTCTGATAGTTATAATTAGGGTGAAAATAGAAAGTATAGAACTGCAGATTTATTAATTCATTCTGTTGGGAAAGTATACCATCTCCAGAAATGTGTAAAATCACATTAAAACTAGATATGGTTATGCTGCTTCAAAATAGTTATCTAATTTCATGTAGTGGAACAAAAGAGGTCATAATGACACAAACCGTAACTAGCTCTCAGTTTGTTTGGATTCTAGCCCAAAAAACGTTGTTTTGGCTACCCTCTTTGATATACATGTATCAGGAATACTGATCAGTTTTTTGATATCCCATTTCAGTGCCTGTCTCTGTTTGTCCCAAGTCATCTCAGTTAATTATGACTCTTTGAAAGCGTTCCATTGATATAGCAAAAATTAGATAATGCTAGAGGAGATACCAAAGGGCATCTAAAGTAAGTATTCATTTCTTGGATTTCATTATGAATAAGGGTTAATCTGTGCTATTTACAATAGCTCATATACCCGTTCAGTCAGGTCTAATGACGATTGGTCTAATGCCTATTAGTCCAACTGCAATTGGTCCAAATCCCAATTAGTCCAAATCCAATTGGTTCAAATCCCGTTTGGTCCAAATCTTGACTAGTCTAAATTCCGATTGGTCTAATTCCCGATTGGTCTAAAATGAGACTAAAGTGACTAAAAAATTTCCACTGAAAAGAGAAAATTTTTTCTTAATTGAAATAAAATATACAGGGCCATTCTCAAAAAATACACATCATACAAAAAACTAAAAAAATACGTGTTTAATAAAAATAATGAAAACACTTTTCCACAAAATAATTTTAATGCACGCATGTACATTTCGAGGACCAGGCCCTCTTCGTCAGCGTGATAATGCAGAAACTGACCTCTCGCAATGAGCACCGAGAAAGTAAGACAGAGCCGCCGCAGGATCACCAGCCAAGAAAAGGAGTCATTCAGAGATAGAGGGGAAAGGTTGTAACCGAGAATAAGAGGAGCAAAACAAACTCACGTGGTCACCATATGCACTAATAGTACACACAGTAAACCACTGCACGTTCTCTTCTAGAAACAACCCCCACTGCCAGCAAGCACACCAGTGGCAACATCAGTCCTCATACCCCACCCGCCGCATGGGGACAGCTCACAAAATAGATAATGGATAGAAAAGTTAGGAATTAATATATACGTCAATTTCTTGGCGCTCGTTGCGAGGGGTCAGTTTCTGCATTATCACGCTGACGAAGAGGGCCTGGTCCTCGAAATGTACATACATGCATTAAAATTATTTTGTGGAAAAGTGTTTTCATTATTTTTATTGATTTTACATCCACAGTTTCATGACCTCATTGCTTTATGTGTTTAATATTTTCAAAAAAGCTATCCAATGATAACAAACTCGACCCTCCCACCCCCAAAGGACATACCACTAAATGAAACCTCATTATTTTGTACCATTTTTAATAAGTTTTAGATAACTTTTATCGAGCTATCTGAACAATAAAAAAAATAGAAATTTACTGAAAATTAATTTTTAATTTTTTTAAAAATTTTTTTCCTAGATTAATTCACAATATTAATTAATTAATTGGGTTTTGTACTTGTACGAATATTCAAATAATTCCCATAATAAGAAAAATAAACTAGATTCAGTAAGTAATCTAAGAAAACATTAAAGACCACCCCCCTCGTAAGAAGAAAATTTCAGTTCATTTTTATGAAAACTTGATATAAATGACCTATAAAAATTATTAAAAATGAGGCTTCATTGTGGCCTTCTGTGTGCTTATACTCTGGGATTTCGTCCTACCATTTCCTGAAACTGTCTTTATGTCTTTTTAGAGATATTAATAAAGAAGATAAAATTTCATATTTTTACCTCCTCCCCCCCTTCAATTTTTGAAATTGATATTTCGCTTCTTTCTTTTCAAGTTAATGCTGCTGTTAAGATTTTGAATTTTAAAATATATGTAAATATATAAGGACTCTTTATGAGTATGACTAACAAGGGAATCCCTTGAACATGTATGTCACAGATTTCCACCAAATTGAAATATGTTACTCATCTGAAGCTACTGTAGATGCTTGCAAAATAAGAGAGTGCGAAATTTTGTTTCTTTCAAAATAAACTGCGAAAATAAAAAAATGTGAGCATACATAGCCGTACTAAGACTCCATTGTTAAAGCGGATAGGATTCCCTTGTAAATATCACATTTATCATGCAGATGATGGCTTCTTCTTGGACGACAATAATTCTGTTCATCGCGCACAGTTGGTGCAGTGGGTTAGCAAGTATGAAGATCACTTGTGTCTTTGGCCCAGAGCCCAGATCACAACCCCATAGAAAATATTTGAACATATAAACAATATTAGGAACAATTTCATAAACCTCCAGAAGGTAGGACAAAATTTCAGATCCTCCCCCAGGGAGTGAATAATAATGCACGGTTACTAGAGGGTAGAATAAAATTTTAGTAACCCTGGAAAAAAACCATGAGGGTAAAACAAATTCCCACGGGGAAATTCCCAAAGTACAGAATCCCCTCATTGAGAGTGCAAGAGAGAACATAGCCCTCATAACCAAACTCCCAAGTTAAAATACAAAGGATTAATGAATAATTTTGTCAAACTTAAAATTAGTTTTATCGAGTTATATGGAAATTTTTTAAATTTTCTTTCTTCTAACTATAATTAGATGCATTATAATAATTTATATTAAAAATGATATAACAATTGAGGCTTCATTTTGGGATTTTGTCCTCTTTTGCATTCTTTAAGTGTTTTTAAGGTCCTATGAGGGCTGGATACTCAAAAGCATATGTATAGCAGTGGGCATCATGGTGCCAAAAAACATGTATGAAATATTAAATTCTCTAAGTAGCTATAAGTAGAAAATATGTGTCTATTAATAATCTTTACAAAAAATGAAATACATGTATCTTAATCTTTTATTTACATATAAAAAATTCTCATTTTTTTCAGCCCATAGAAAATATATTTTTTCTCTTTTTTATGTACAAATATATGTACTTATAAGCAAAAGTCATTTTCTTGAAACTCATACAGGGTGTAACTTGAGTTGTGTTACAAACTTTGGGGAATGATAGAACTGATCAGAATAAGCATTTTTTATTCTATGAACATGGGTCTGCAAATGCATGGTTTATGAGTTATGGTACTGTACATGGTGTTTTTCTCTGATTCTGCACACTTGGAAACGTAAAGTGAGGAGAGAAGTGCATCCGGTATGGCTGACTATACCTTTCGTGAGTACACTGACATGTTGTTAGTGTATGGTGCTGCAGAAGGTAATGGAAGGGCTGCTTGTCATCTGTACAGACGACAGTTTCTGCAACGTCGTCAGGCAGCTCACACAATTTTTGTTAGGCTTGTACGACGTCTACGTGCAACAGGAACTGTAAGATCACCAGACTTAACACCATTGAATTTCTTTTTGTGGGGACACTTGAAGTCCCTGATTTACGAAACACCTGTTGATTCAGCAGAGGAACTCGTCGCACGATTGGCTGTTTCGGCAGACAACATCAACGACACCCCCCAGATGTTGGAACGGGTGTGTTGGATACGTTCAGAGATGAATGCAAGCCTGCATGGACATTGGAGGGCATCATTTTGAACAGTTGTTGTAACCAACAGCAACAGTGTACACCATGTATCATAATTCATAAACGATGCATTTGCATAAAATAAATGCTTATTCTGATCAGTTCTATCATTCCCCAAAGTTTGTAACACAACTCAAGTTACACCCTGTATATTCATTAACATTTTTTTAAAATTATATTTATCTAAGGATCATACATGCATGTAATTGTTTAAAGAGTGCTCTGAATATTCCTGTAAACTATACATATTCACTATAAATTTTATTTCCTTAAAAGAAAAAAGTTTTGAATAATTCAAGTTAATTTTCTCGTTAATTTTTTGCGTATTATTTTTTGAGAAAAATACCTGGTACGGTGTATATTTTATTTCACTCTGTATATTTTATTTCAATTAAGAAAAATAGTTTTGAATAATTCAAATTTTCTCGTTTTCAGTGGAAAATTTTCAGGCATTTTAGTCTCCTTTTAGACCAATTGGGAATTAGACCAATCGAAATTTGGACCAAACGGGATTTAGACCAATCGGAATTTAGACCAATCGGAATTTGGACCAATCGGTATTTGGACCAATCGGAATTTGGACCAATTGTCATAGACGCATTCAGTCAGCCTTGGTTTGGCCATTAACAAATCAGACAGTCAAAGCCTAAAGAAAATTAGACAACATATACCTCAGCTTTAAATAATGATGAAATAGGCTATATTTAACTGTTTCTCATTTAACTGTTTCTCATAAATGATTTTTGTAGGCTATATAAGGTGGAATCTTGAATTTTCTGAAGATCACATATCCATCAATGGCCTCATGCCATCAAAAATGTTGCAAATAAGTCTTTCTCGTTTTTGTATTAACAATTTTAAATTAATATATGACTATATTTTTTATTATATTCACATTCAATCCAACGAGTACTCAACTTGTATACTACACTTTTAATTCCTATCTAGAAGAATGTTCCTATCAGTAAAAATACGGTTTATCAGTAGTTAAAAATGATAGGCACATACTCCCTATTTTGTGTATTTTCATGTTTTATATTTAATAAGCTAATGGTTTAATTTTTCAAATAAATAAAAATTAAATTTGAAATAATATTTACCGGAATACTTGCCATCTCGTTGAATGTGTAAATGATTTACAAGATGAGTTTGAGGGATTTGTTTTGATTTCAGCACACTTTCGTTTTCCTTAAGAAGTATATTTATATAATTAATATGAACTAGAAGGGTTACTTTCTCAACAGTCAGCTTCTCAACAGGCCACATTCCTGACAATCTCTAATCTCAAAGGGTTGAACTTCCCGAAGAGTTATATTTCTGACACCACCTTCCTGATGGATCTATTTTTACAATAATTTGACATTTATAAATTATTAATAATTACTATTTCTATCGCTTAAAGCAGTGTTTCTCAAAGTGAGCGATATCACCCCCTAGGGGACGGCAGGGTCATTGGAGGGGGTGTTAGGCAGCAAGTGGGCGGTAATAACTGGGCAGTTTGGGGGGAGGGTGGTTACGAGATACGTGAATGATGTGCAGCTATGATTCAGTTTACACAATATTGGGCTATTTTTTCCACCTCCGATGGAGTATAAAATAAAGACAAGTGTGAATATTAAAATTACTTTTTGACATGGTCACATGTGTATCGGACATAACTAATAATTCGGCCTTCATTGTCAAAATTGCGACACTTTTACGTTTTGAAAACAAAATCAATAAAAGCACTCGGTTCCAGGGTCTGGGCTGTAGGTCGGAATATCAAATACATGTACTTCCTATTGAAATTGCTCAAGAAGCTTTTGGGTTGTGCGTTGTCATGAATCAATACAATTCCAGAAGACAGCATGCCTCGTACTGACGAAAACCATCAAGTGCCGTGGAGACCTATTTCAACATGCTGGTGGCATTATATGAAGAGGGTATTGGAAAACTCGTCCACCAGTATGAAAAATATCTCAATCTTTACGATGACTGTCGTAATAATAAAATGATTTTGTTATTCACATTTGTCTTTATTGTATGCTCCATCGGAGGTTTAAAAAAATAGCCCTTGTAATTAACTGTGTGGCCAATGACAGTAGCAAAAATAAATTTAAAAATTTATAAATCCTTTCACTTCTATAATTAAATGATGGAGAGAGCAGTTCATTTGCAAGCTCTTCTCAAGATGTCAACTGGCCTTTTGCTCCCTCTCTTGCTCTCTTCTTCCGAACCCGGGAATTCCCCAATCCCACAATCTGTGATTCCCAAGTGATTTTTTTATAATCTCCTTGATACATTCTGTATTTGCAGAAACCCTAAGATGCAGGGGGGGGGGGTACTAAAATTTGCATATGCTGAGGGGGCATTTATTGGTTTAAAGGACAAATATACGTAAAAAGCCGAATATATATATATATATTTTTTTACAGAATAATGCCATTGCGTTGAAAATTTAAATTTGGTCCATAATTTCAATATAAAAAATCCGCTGTGAAAAGTGAAAAATGGCGCTTTTGCACTTCCCTCTCAGTGGCCATTTTTTACCAGAAGCAGCTCAATGGAGTCAATTGAGGCCAATGAGAAAGACAGGCCCTGATGGAGAAAAGTCACCTGGCCATAATAGGAAAAATTTAAAGGCCCTGACGCGGAAAAATCACCTGACCAACAATTCAGTCTTCCTTGTTTTCACAAATGAAAAAATACTGATTGTTAAAGTCCAAGTAAGAAACAATGAAAATTACATTGTTATTCAGACTACAGGTGACTTTTCCGTGCCAGGGCTTGTCTTTCTCATCAGCTATGCACGACTTCAATGACATAACGGTCCCACCCAAGATGGATGCTTCCCTATTTCAAATCGTTCTCATTATTTTCGTTTTTCTACACATTTAGAACTATAGATTTTTTAAATATGCTACGATGTTATCAATAGGTTAAATGTAGGCTTTTGATGCAAATAAGGTTGTACAGTATATGACTGTAGAGATGTCCTTTAATAGACTTCAAATGTAAGGTTAGCTAATCCCTATAGGATTATTATCGATTTATTAGTTTAATTTTATTTTAATTTTATTTTCATTTTCTATTTCCTTTTGTAGTTTTATTTAGTAGTTATCTTACTTTATTATATAGTGCATGATGCATTTTACTGACCCGATCTCGACTGAAGACACAAATACTGAGCTGGCGAAATTACCCATTCATACTTTAAAAAGCAGGTTATCTGTTTTCATGTTGAACATTCGGAGCCTGTATGCCAACATCACCTGCACGTTGTTAAATCTTGAGCGGCTGTCTATCGTGCCTAAGCTTTTAATTTTTTTGGACCCATTTGAACCTCCCCGATTGAGGGCTATGGATCACTTTTCATTAATCGCTCTGTAATGTATGTACGTCTCCTCCAACTTGGAGTATACCGTCGTCGATCATCTGACAGTTATTACTGACGACTATGAAGTTTTGTCTATGATAATTAACAAAAAATGGTTTATAATGGCAATTTATCGCCCACTGTCGGGGTCATTAAAAAAATTTTGGGTTATTTTTGTCTGCACAACTTTTATCAATTCAGCAGAAAGGTTATCAGGTCATATTAACGGGAGATTTTAACAGTGACTTTAGTTCTTCCCTGTCTCAAATAAACCATATTTTGGATCCAATCACATTGGATGGTTTAATATCCACCACTTCAGCCTATTCTCATTTTTCTTCTTAAAAAGAAATATACAGTTATTGATGCCTGTTTTACTACTATTAAGCCCTCATTTAGTTATTTTTTGTATATGGCTATTACAGACCATTTCCTATTATTGGCGATATTCGATCCTGTACAATTACAGCCAGGTTTTTCTACGTTAAGACGGAAACGGGTGATTTCCGATCAGAGGTTAGCAGTTTTAGAATGCTACTGCGCTTTGACCGATTGGTCGCACTTGTTCTCTGAGACATCGAATGCTAACCTACTGTTAAATATTTTTTTGCAACAGATATCATTTGGTTTAGATCGCTATCTCCTGACTTATTCCTCTCTTACTTTTCAGAGATCTACTTATCCTCCGAGAAAACCTTGGATAACTTTTTCTCTGTTAAATGATATAAATCTTAAGAATAAATATTAATTAAAGTCTCGCCGTGATCCTACCATCGTTAATATCAAAGTATTCAAGGTTTTCTCTAATAAGTTACGAGCGCGAATTAGAAGAGCTAAAAATGATTATTTTAATAGGCTTCACTCTAAACTTAAATCTAATAGGGAAAAATGAAAGTCCTTAATGACTTAGCCCCTGATTCTAATTCCAATTTCCCTCAGCTCCCTTTCGACAACCCGTCTAATGTATCTAGCGATTCTTTGACCTCATTCTTAGCTCTCTTGCCTTCTTCTATGTTTAATTCTCAAGCTACTGTAAATAGTGCTGCCGCAGTCCAGTTCGACGAAGTTCCAAGCTTTTTCGCTTCTCCTACACAGCAGAAGAGGTTAGCGATATAATACGTAGTTTTAAACCAACTTTAACGTTGGATCCTTTGGGATTTCCTTCAAAGGTAATAATAACATTACATTGCATACTTTCACAACCATTGGCATATATTTTTAATTGTTCGCTGGTTACCGGAATATTTCCTGCTGCTCTTAAGCAGGCTAGGGTAATGCCACTATTTAAGAAAGGTGATCCTTCTTCTTTTCAGAATTATTGTGGTGAATGGGTGTGAAGGGATTGAAAAATGATTCACGGCTAGTCAAGGTTTAGGTCAGATAAAAAAAAAAATTTTAATGCTTAAGTCTAAAGTTATACATTATAGATAAATTTCATTATTTATGAACAATAGGAATAGATAAGACTGCAATCCAATCATAGGTTCAATTAGAATCAATTACTAAAGTACAACAAGGAAATAAAACCCCAAAGTTTAAGCTGATAACTCACAAAGAATTAAAAGGGCCATATCAAAACAATATTAAGCATATAAAATACTAAACTCTCGTACTATCACAATTTTTAAAAAGGTAGGTGGTTACGCAGTTAAAAAGATAACAAAGAATTCTAGTCACTAAATGCTTAATAACAACAGCCAGAATTACCTTTACCATGCTGGGATCTCCTTGGAATCGTCTGGTCTTTGTGCCTTCGATGATGTCCTATACCCATGGAAGCCTGATTCAGAATGAATCCTTTGAATTTCGCGCTCCCAGGGCCAATCCCGCAGAGAATTCTGGGATCGCCCTCTGGTGGCGAAGCTGGAAACACAATACTTCCAGTTGTGAATGAGAACAAAGCAAGAGAGGACCCAGTCAAGCCTAGATTACCCAGTAGGCCAAGCGGTATTACAACTTCGGTAAATAGCGATCAACCATTAGAAATAAGTAGGGTTAGGAACCTTAGGTCCTAAAAACTTGTAAAATATGTAGGTTCATATTCCCTTAAAATTACTGAAATATTCCCTTAAAATGCATAAATATTCTCTTAAAATGCAAGTACTTCTTAATAAACCAATGATTTGAATAAATAGAAATCAATCTCATTTCATCATTTTATTAATTTCGAACATTACAGTGATTTGTATAGTGAAAATGAACCTTCTACTTCACATGAAGTAATAGGGGCTTTGGAAAAGGGAGTAATTTCTGCAGGCATGTAGTCTTGGTCTGCATGTGGTCTTGGTAACACTGTTCTCCAGATAAAATTTTAGCAATTAATTGCACTTCACTCTGACCAGGGTTTTTTTGTCAAGAACATCTTATAGCTTTGCATGGATAAGTACTTGTTTAGGTGAAACTGGCACTGATTCGATTGCTTCCACAATCTTCAACAGAATAGCAACTGCCTTACAAATTCGCCTTAGCAGTCAGTCCTGAATTGGAATCCTGGTAATGCAGAATCTAGAATCCTGATGTTGATCGAGCGTCGAAATTGACTGCCAAGCCAAATCAGCCCCTTTATATATCCCCCAGCACTGCAATAATGCACCAACAGATATCGAGTATTCTGATTGGTAGAGACCAATAGCGAAGGTGGTGCCATTTGTTGGTGAAGGCGGAAACTAGCCCAGTTGATTATCGATCATGACGGCAATAACAAGAAGCCAAATGGACAAAATGTAAGACAAAATGCAAAATATGCCTTTTAGATTTGATAATCCCAAATATGTCACAAACCTTGAAATATGCTTTTTTAGGTCTTTATAACTTGTAAACTAAAACACATATATTAAAAAAAAAACATATTTTTGCACTTACCTATTAACACTGAAATCATAAACAAAACATGTTTTTACCTAAGATTCCTAGCCCTAGAAATAAGTAAACACATAATAAACTGGATGAAATATATCAATAAATTCATTCTAAATCGTATAGGAGTCTGTTCTACACATATAATTTGAGGATAATAGTAGTAAATTAAGAAGAAAGTCTCTTGACGGGTAATAAACACAGTATTGAACTTTAAGCCTAACAATCGCATGGCGTGTTGTTCGAAGCGGATCTTATTCATAATTTAATGAACCCAAGAAAGTGTCGTGTAACCCTTTTGGAATGAGGGTTACTGTAACCTTAAAGCTTAACAACTGACTTTGTCACATTATAGTCCCGTTACCACTTTACTGTTCTTGGCCAAGGTTTTCAGTTCTGTTTAGAGTAGCTCTTTTTTTGTTCGGATTTCTCAGTTTATTCAGGCTAATGGGCTTATTACTCCTTGTCAACATGGCTTTGTGCCTAGACGTAGCGTCGAGACATATTGCCATAAGCTTTTCGAGTATGCCTCAGCGGGGGTGGCATCAAACAACTACGTCGCTGCGGTTTACGTTGATTTCTCCAAGGCCTTTGACCTGGTTCCAAAGATCTTTTACTATTCAAATTATCACGGCAGTTTGAAATACGCGGACCGCCATTGTCCTGGTTAAATGATTTTCTCACTGATCGTGCATATTTTCTATCACTGTCAGGGATTTTCTCAGATACCATATTACGTAACCTCGGCATACCACAGGGCTTGGTACTTTCCCCACTTCTGTGTTGTCTGTTCATTAATGACCTTCCCTATGTAGTATTGCCTCATTTACCTCTAAAAGTCATTCTTTATGCCGATGATGTTACTTTCCTGGCGGCGACCAGTGAAGTGCACCATCTTATATCTGTTCTTGATGAAGTGCTTGACGCACTGAAGGCCTGGGCTAATTACAATCAAATGATAGTGAATGTTGACAAAACGAAATCTATGGCATTCTACCAGCAAAATAGACGAGGAGTACCTAACATTCTACCTTTATATTATGATGGCTGTTTGCTTTCAATGGTTTCTTCTTTTATTTACCTCAGCTGGAACCAACAGATAGATGTACTAATATCAAGATTGAATAGAAGAAAGGTGTTATATCACGACTGTCGTATTTGCCACATAATGTATTGCTGCAATTATACTTTGCTTGGATTCATTCCCGTTTATGCTTTAGTGTGTTATTTTGGGGATCGTCTACTTTAAGTAATCTCTCAAGAGTTATGAAGCTTCAGAAATGGTTTCTGAGAACTTATTATAGATTACCGAAATGTGAGTCAGTGCTAGCATATTTTGCCGTATTGGGTATACCAACTATATACCAATTTTATTTTTCTCGTGTGTGCACTTTTGTATTTA
Source organism: Rhysida immarginata (assembly GCA_023313115.1). Lineage (NCBI taxonomy): Eukaryota > Metazoa > Arthropoda > Chilopoda > Scolopendromorpha > Scolopendridae > Rhysida > Rhysida immarginata. The sequence continues at coordinate 3,139,432 of JAHWFO010010124.1, forward strand.
AATCTATTAATTCATTGTTATTGGCAACCCTGGCCATTAAGTTAATTTCTAATCCAACTAATCATAGATACCTAACTAGATCTTTATCTCAATTCTGTTGTCCTATAGTTGTACACAACTATAGGCGTCAATGCTTGTCCTACATGGGTATTAAATGTTGGTCTTATTTGCCCTCCGACATACGTTCTGTAAATGATTTTCAGGCTTTCCGTAAGTCTTTGCAACGATTTGTATCCGGTTTAGACCCAAAGTTTCGTGCATAATATGGGTTCAGGCTGCTTGTTTCTCTTTAGCACTATTAGGTTATGATATTATATATATATTAATGGTATTTTCGATAATAACCGTTTGGTGTTGTTAAACGAGTTGCTTCTTGGTTTTAGGCATTAGGACGTTCGGGGCCTTTTATTTCATTTTATACTATTTTTCTGTTAATTGGATTTTTGGGCTTGTTTGTTATGATTTCTGTAGAATAGTGTTTGTTTTACTTTGTTTGATTTATTTTATTCTTAGTTTTATAAATTTTTTGGTATTGTTTGTTTTTGCATGACCCCCGGGTGTCATCTGTTGGTCAAATTTGACCATACTGGCCCCTGGGGCTCACCTTATTTGTATTCTTTTAAATAAATAAATAAAAATAAATAAATAAATACTTCTATTTGGGTTTCTGTCACTAATTTAGTGAAATTATTCACCTCTCCCATTCAATGTACATGTAATTTTTTTTTCTTGGTGAACTTTCTCTTCCATGAACAATTTCTTGGCTCTACACATCGTTTGAGTCTTTCTGATCTCGGAGGTGCTGATGATAGTGCATGCTTTAACATGCTTTTATTCTTTTTTAAAAATCATTGCTTTTGAATGTGTGATGTGTGTAAAATTTAATGTTTTTTTTATTTTCCCCACATCATTTGGGATTTAAGATTTATATCATTTATTTGAGCTTTTAATTTAATGCACTTGGGAAATTTAGAAAACTTTTAATTAGCTAATTCTATTGTGCCAGCCTGCAAGGCCTCGAGCACACCCTCGCAGGGTTGGCCCAGAGTTTATAACCTAACCTAACCTAACCTGACCATTACCAAGCTCCATGCCACTAATTTTTTGCATCATAGTAAGAAATGTACAATGTAACCATCTTGCTACGGATCAAAGACTTGTACCTAAACCTGGCACACCCTCTATAGTAAGACGAGTGATTATCCTTGCAATTTGCACAAACAAAAAATGTTGAGGTGCATTCATCTCTGCTATGACTTAGGGTTAAGCATTTAGAGCAGCATGGGGGAGTACACCTTTGTTTTGTATGCCCCAGCTTGTGGTACACAATGCACTGCATTGGGCTTGGCGGAGGTTGAAAGATGACAAAAATCTCATTTTCAAACTTAGTTTGTCTGGAGGATTTGGGATGTTAAAGTACATGAGGATCTTTCCAAAGTGGGTGCTGGCATATGGTTGGAGGGGGGGGAGGGTAAGTGTCTGACATCAGAAATATGATCCCCTAGGTCTGCTTGGCTTTGGTGCTCACTCAAGGTGACAGAGCAATGGATTCCATAGACAAAACCTACTGAAGTAGTAAGAAATTTGGGGATTTCATATGCCAGTTTGTAAACGCCAATATTCGTAAATCTAAGACAATTGAGAGCTTGGGATCTAAAGTGGAATTTGACTAGGAATTTTCCTGAGTTCAGTCCAGAGACCATAGGCGATACGCCAGTTAGCGAGGCCATTATCCTTCGAAAGAGACCTGGGGAGATGTATTCCTTTTGTTCGTCTGTAAATTCTTCCATGTTTTTAGTGTTTCCTTGTGCAGAGAATCATCATTAATACGGGAAATTGAAACTAAGAGCCAAGGGTGAGCTGCCGAGTTGAACAACTCTTGGGTCTCGATAGAGGTGGATTTCATATATTTACTACTTACATTATTTGTGCTATGACTATAAGGTATTTGCAATTGAGAGAGCTGAGAAGTTGCTCTGTTTGATCGTCTACAGTCGGATGGAGAATAGCCAATTGCGAGAAGGAGGGGTTAGCTTGACTAGCGATCTCATTTACATATGCATCACGATCGTTTTTGTCTTTTTTTGTCACCTTTGTTTGTTTTTTTTTGTTTTTTTTCCGCTTTTATTTGTGCGATCATCCTTTTTCTTTTTCTTTGGAACGTCAACCTTAGATAATTGCGAAAGAATAGATATGTCTACAGCATCGTTGTCAGTGACCCTAACAGGTCTAGACCTAATCCTTGCATGCTTCCCTGGGGGAGGGGGGGGGGTGATCTCCTAATGACGTTTTCTCTTCCTCCGTACCTCCTGCTGAAGAGGAGCGGCGACCATGGGTGGGAAGGGGGATGCCCCATCGCAGCAAGGCTTAGGTTCCGCAGAGAAGTTTAAGCGGATTCTTTACTATCAGCTTCAGTCAGCTTGGAAAATTCAAATTTCCTTGACGGACAAGCGACTAGTCATTCTGCAAAGCCGCCATCTTTTTTTTTTGTTTCCTTTGAACACTTAAAACTGGCATGGTAGTAGTCATATATTTTCTTTTCTTAATTATTTTTGAAGTTTTAGCATTCAATTTTAGACTTAAGGCCGTGAATGTCTCACACTTCTTAATCTTTATTTAAAACATTCTTTTGCAAGTTACAATGATTTTATTTAACTTGTAAGGTTTTATGTCCAAGGTTCTAAATGTCTTAAAATCCTTTTCTTCTTCATTAAACTTTTAAATATATTCCATACATGTAATTGTTTACATGAAATAGGTGACATGTTGTTTCGTTTGAGTTTGGATGTTTGAATAACTTAAACCTTTTTCTGGCTCCCGTGTGAGTTTAATGTCAGTTTGCGAAAAATTAAACAATTTTTTTAACTTTGCCTGACAGGAATTGAGGCTGTCAGAAAATATATCTAGAATTCACATAGAACTTCTTTGTGTAGTTTGTGTTCAAATATAATATTCTTGCCTATTTATTTAGTCGTTCAATTTGTCATATTAATTTAATTTAATGTTAATTCAGGCTTTGTTGTGATTTATTTATTTTGAGGAGGAAACTAACAAGGGAACCCCACATAGTCTTTTTTTTCGCGCAAGCACACTGTGGAAGCGATAGCGTTGTGCGGCAGTGAAGCGCCCTGGAAGTGCGCAGAGTTCAAAAAACATGGCGGAAGGGGGGAAGCAAACGTGTTAGCAGCGATCGACAAAGAATTGCAGTTAGAGCACTGTTATTAAGCAAAAAAAACCTTAATTTTGCTGTACAATTATTCGTCTCGAAATAATTTATAAGATGAGGTAGGCACCCATGAATACTATTTTTATTTAAAATTATAAAGCACCGCGATACATACCCCTTCACCAACGCAACGTATTACTCGACGTTGCACATGAAGCCAGCCCCGTGTTTGATTACCGAATTATTTAATAAAACGAAATAATAAATTGAGGAAATGGTTATTAATTACTCTAGACATTTTTTACTGGAAGGCAATTAGCTAATTGTAATAATCTATTTTTAAAAATAAGTTTGTTTAGAAATTGAGAAGCCATTCAATTGCCGTCTGCTGCTATCTATTTCATCTGAAGTGGATTCATGCTTATTGCTGTGAGTAGTGGAAGAAAGAAGTTCCGTTAAGCGCATTAATACACCGCTTTAACAATGGAGTCCTTGTATGAATATGTGTGCTCAAATTTTTTCGTTTTCGTGGTTTATTTTGAAAGAAACAAAAACCACACTCTCTTATTTTGCAAGCATCTATTGTAGCTTCAATTGAGTAACATATTTCAATTTGGTGGAAATCTGTGACATACATGTTCAAGGGATTCCCTTGTAAGTGTCCCTTAATATTAACGATAAAATAAAAGATTTACCGTAATTTTCGATATATAATACGCAGGAAAAATAAATAACATTTAAAAAAAAAATTCACTATTACGTATTATAAAATGTAAATATTGTTTAATATTCTGATAATAAACATAATGAAGATACGGTTTAAAAAAAAAAAAATTGTGTATGCGTTGGGGGGGTGCATATTATATACCGAATATTACGGGGTAGCTTTATATTATTGGGTTTTATCTGCTCTATTTTCATATTAATCTTAATTAGAATATAAACTTGATGTATTCTAAACATTTGGGTTTTTGCAGACAAATCACAACCATAGATATTTTTTGGCCATTAGTCTATTGTAGTACTACTTGAAATAATATTAATTATTCTGCAATTAAAAAAATTTAATTTCTTAATTAATGTGTTTAAAAAAAACCAACAACAATTAACCAAACAATCACAGCCAACACTAGATATTTTTTTAACAACACAAATGTGCATTGAGTTTTGTTTGTTTTTTTCAAAAAAATTATTATTTAAATATTTAAAGTAAGTGCAATTTCAGTAATGTGTGGTTTCTATCACCTTTTATATTCCACTTCTAAATGACATTTGCTGTATTGTGTTGTTGGAATCCAGCACTTCTGAAACAAATCAGTTAAACCATTCATTTATTTTACATTTCTGCACCAAACCAATAAGAAAGCAAGAGAACTTCACCTTTGTTTCAGTTTTATTATGAAAGAAGGAAGTTGAACCCCTTAAAGATCACTATGTCAGGAAAATACATTGTCAGGAAGTTGTTTTGTGTACAAGTTAAATAGTCAACAATTGGTGTTGAGAATTTGACTATTAGGAAATTAAATGGATTCGAACTAGAAAGTGAATAATAAAAATGTGTTTCCTTTAATTATGATGTTACCTGCAGCCAAGGATGATTCAAGGCATCTTCGATAGTCATTCGATATCTGAAAAACAACAAATATATTACTCTATGTATATTTAAAAAAAAAAAAAAAAAAAAAAAAGACAAAAAGGGATAATAACAAATTTCAAGTTCTAGATTCTTTGTGCAAGAAATTTGTCAAATGCATATTTGAAATTTCAATGCATTTTATTTTAAAGATTCTAATTTTCTCTATGTCCTATTGTGATGGGTGAAATCATCCCTTCCCACTTATTGTTTCTTGCTTTACTCTCTGTTCTCATTATCTATTGTAATTTTTAATAATCAAGCCTTGGTAGCTGAATATTTCCATCAGTATTTAAAGGATATTTATTAAAAGAAAGGAGCAACAATGAAGACATCATTGCTTATTATCATATAATAATCTTATATGCTTGACATCTGCACCAGATGCGATGGGTTCTATCACAGCTTATACTATCTGACCATTCGTCACCGGACACCCCAAACCAGTAAGTTAAACCGGAACCTGCACGATATCCACAACCTTTCAAAGAAGACTTTCCACCAATTTGCAATACATATCGGCAAAATCTTGCACCATTCATCCTTCAAATTTGCTGCTTGCCCTCAGCAGTATTTTTTGGGTGGCATGGCCTGGCTCTCAACTGGCACTCCAATTCATCCCAAACGTCTGGACTTTGGGCTGACCAGTCAAGTTTTCTCGCACCCATTTTCTCAAACCAAGTGTTAATAACCCCTGTTGTATGACAGGGAATATTGTCATGCTGAAATAGTTATAGCCCATTACCAAAGTGTTCACACAATATCGGTAGCGTGGATTACATTTGTCTAGAACTGTTTGGTACGCTTTGGCATTCATGTTTCCATAACTAAAACAAGAGGATTACACCACAAAAAGCACAACCAGACCATGATGCCACCTTCAACGAATTTCACTGTAGATACGACATAGTCCTGTAAATATTCTTTGCCGGGTATTCGCCAAGTCCACACATATCCACTGGACTACAAGAACTGCTAGCAGGATTCATCAGTCCATGGGATGGTTTTCCATTGTTTTAGAATCCAGTGGCGGCGTTCCTTCCACCACTATAACCGACGGGACACATCGAGGGCTGTGATATTTGGCTTGTGAACGGATGCTTGTCCATGAAAACCAAGTGCTAGCGATGATCTCCCAGTAGATGGTATAGTCCGTAGATGATGCCAATCGAAAGTCCTGTACCAACATTTGTAACAAATCCTTCGGTTTGACATCACCTTAAGTTTTAAGCATCAACAGTCGCGATCTATCAAATTTCATTGGTTTACCAGGTCTAGGTTGCTATGTTATAACCCCCTCTCGCTTCCGCTTCAAAATAACATCACTCACTATCGAGCGGGGTGTCTGAGATTTGTTGGAAATCTCACGAATCGAAAGCCCAAACCTGAAGGCTCCAATGATCATCCCTCTTTCCTCCGCACTAAGTTCATGTTGTCTGTTCATATTGACTGCAGTAGGTGCTGTGAGTGTATCCTGATTTGTCAAGGTCTTTTCTATGTTATATGAAGTGTATGGAGAGGTGTCCGGTGACGAATGGCCAGATAGTGTATTTTACACTAAGGAAATTGAATTAAATGAATCTGTTAACTTCATAGATTTTACATTCTATGTGATATTCCAGGAAACAACTGCAACATGTAATAGTTTAAGTTATTTTTCAAACTAACTTATTTCTCAATCTACATTACTTCATAAATAGACTAGAAAGTGATAACATCTAATCTATAAGGACAAAATAGAAATAGCAGATACATATTTTGTCCTTATGGATTAGAGGTTATCACTTTATAGTTAGTTGTATTCCACAGTAATTCTTTATTGCTCTGTTCATAGAGCTTTAAAGGTAAACTCCACGGAAAAAATCGATTTTATTTTTTTTGCATCATAACATTAATCCAGGTTGATAGCGTATATATCATTCAAAAATTTTTCGATTTTTACTAATATTTTATTAAGAAAATGCCTCGGAAAATTGAAAATTTGCGTGTGATCTTCCATTCCTTCTCCACAGAACACAGCGGAACAAGCTGTCATTTCCTGCAGCGAGAACCTCGGGGAATTTCGTCGCCGAGATTCTAGTCGCTTAGAACGATTCTACATATTGTAAGATTTTGCTAACCTGTTTTATGTCGGAATGCCTTCAATTTGTTCTCTGTTTGGAAGTGTAAATAGACAGTTGGATAGAAATATCACATTTCATAGATTTCCACAATCAGAATCGATTAAAAAACAGTGGATTAATTTTTGACAGCGAGGGAACTGGTATCCAACTCCAAACAGCATCGTGTGCTCATTTTGAAGCGTCTTGCTTTATCTATGCATCCGCCGGTTTAAATTCAGTATCAATTCAAACAAGAAATTCGCTGAAACTAGATCACGTATAAGGTGGTACTAGATGCTCTTCCAACTCTAAACGGGCCTGGCGTTCTTCAAGAACAACGACCGCAACAGCACTCGTTAAACGCCGAAGGAATGAGGAGGTAAGCCTATCACATACTTGCCAACTTTTACATTTTACACGTAAGATTTACGCTTTTAATACCATTTTACGTTTTTATGATTTATGTAAAGGATTTTATGTTTTTTCCATAATTTCCCAGTTGGAGAAATGTTGAACCAAGAGCTCATAAGAACTTTATGAGCTCTTGATTGAACTCCGCTCCTACATGAGTAGGCAAAGGAACACATTATTACGGAAATTAAATCCTTAAAGTAGGACTATTTTTTCCATCATAAAGGGTGTAGCCTTCGAGAAATTAGGCCTCCGCATCGCGTATCATTTCAAGGTTTTCCTTCATGTCAGCGGAAGTTCAAGTTTTTAAAGCTAGAGGGGATCATCAGGGAAATCCAATGGAGAATTCAAGGTAAAATTTGGATAGATGGATTTTTAACCTGCAACTCCCCTTTTATCCAGGAGACTAGCTGTTTGGGATGAAAGGATGATGGTGAAATAGACAAACACAAACATCCATGCCCTCAGCAGGATTCGAACCCGTGACTCACTGGTTACGAGAGCGGTAAGACCTGCACCTCAACGCTCTCTGCCACAGAGCCACTTAAGGTAAACTTTTAAGTTAGATAAAGTAGATGAGGACAAGAGTATCATGTAGTTCTTTATCCCTGAAGAGTTCCAAACTAGCCATAGAGATAAACGACTAGCGGTCAAAAGTTGAAAATGCCTAGACACGCGATTTCAAGCCCTATACGGAGGCCTATACGGAGGCCTAATTTGAAGGCCACGATAAAGAACGCGAAATACTTACGTTTTAGCCTTGAGTGAAATTTTTGATAAAGGAAAATATTTTAGACTTTCAGAGAATTATTCAAAAGAATTTCCGTTCATATCTTCATTGCAGAAGGGTGAAAAATTTGCTTTCTGTAAAGTGTGCCAATGAGACTTTAACATATCACAGGGTGGGAAAAATGCGATTTCGAACCATGCCATAGGCCTAATTATACGATTATATAAATTTGCATAGGCAGAACTATAACTTGAAGGGTTTTACTCTCTTTATTTTCTGAAAGTTGGCAGGTATGCTATCAGCACACGCCAGCCTAATGTGCACACGCTGAAGCGTCAAGCAGAAGATCCTGTTTCACGGTTTAATGCATAGGGCTGTATATCGCAGAAGTTGCAGTAGCATTTAATTCTGCTAACGGCCCTTATATATTGCTGTCACTGTTATCAAAATCGCAGTCATCACTACCGGTCTTGTTTTATATTCATAGTCCATTGCAATGCCCAACTGACAACTAACTGATAGCGTCCAATGTGTTACGTCATGAATTCGAAACTCCTTCGCACTTCTCGGCAACTTGTGCCGTAACAGTTGCCGAACCAGTGTCTATCGCAGGGGGAGGGAAAAAATAAAAGTTTTTTTATATATTTTATCAATTTTGAGTACGAATTGAAAATTTATATACATGCTACGTTGTTATTGAGACCTTCATCTTTCATTTTAAACAAAGTTGTTTTGCAGTGTGGAGTTTACCTTTAAAATATCCTATTCTGAGATGAAATCCATGGATAAACTCAATATGATCTATCGAGCAATGAGAAGAAACCACAAATCCAGAATAATCATTTTTAAAATTGATCAATGATCCGTACTGTTGCAAAACATAATAAATTTCCTCAGTGAATTTATTTTTTAAATTATTTTTATCTAAAAGCAGATTATAAAGTGTAATTAAAAATATAGCATAAATAATAAAGCCTAAACTAAAAAACTAGAATAAAATTAGCAGTTATTGACCATTTTGAAAGGTTTTATTTATTTATTTGCATTAGGCAAGATGATGATTTGTGTTTGCAGTGTGATCTTTAGCTTACGGACACAGCTCAACCTTTGTAGCCTAAAGCATATGAAGCGTTTGATGCTGATAGTAGATCTTTGAGCTTACTGGCAGTCCTCCCATAGTTTTGCTGCTTTTGGTCAAACTCTATGCTCTACCATCCCCATGCCATCATTTTTAGCTACTATTGATTTGGATAAGTTCAATTTATATCTTGCACTCAGGTTGCTGATGTAGCAGTGATCATTACATCTGTATAGGAAGGAAAAATCTCCTACAATGAAAAACCTCCACACCACAGTTCCCTCTTACTTTTTCATCATTACATCTCTTTTGGAAGTTATTGATGATATAACATTGTCTGCATGGTCATTTTTATTAGCACTTTCAACATATACAGTTGAACCCCTTTATTATGAAACCTGTTAATATGAAATCCCGCTTTATATGAAATTTTCTCTGGTCATGTATAATATTCCCATACTAAATTGGTGGTTTTATACTATAGTGCCTGGCACGAAAGAAAAGGAAACTGGCGCATGTGTAAACGAATAAAACTCGTTCAACCAATCAGAAATGGACAGGAATCAGGGCATTATTTACTACTGATGCCAGGAATAAGTATACTTTGTTTACAGTCCGTTTCTGATTGGTTGAACGAGTTTTATTCATTTACACATGCGCCAGTTTCCTTTTTCTTTTGTGCTGGGCACTATAATATCTTTTTTTTTTTTTACCAAAGTCCAGATAATATCTCAAAGTAACATTATTCGAGATATTTATTGTAAGGCCAGGTGCACAATGAGGTGGTAAGTAAGTGGAGTGTGAGTGGCATGGTCGTTAAATGGCAAGTGGAATTTTTAAACCTATGTAAACAAATGCGAAGTGGCGGTGGTGAAGTGGAGTGGAAGTGGCGTGGCGCCAGTCTGGTGCCACTAGTCTCCAATATGTTTAATTTTCGAGTGGCGTGCCACTTCGCTGCCACTTGCTAGTACACATTTGAGTAGGCAGCGTGCGAAACTGCAGTGTTGTTATGAGAAATTTGTGTCTTTCTTTTGAAGCACAGGACGTAGTATTTCAAGTAATTTGCAAAATATTACTTTCTTCATTCGTTAAAAAAGTTTGAATTTATCGTCATTAAAATTTAAGAAAATAAATAAAAGGGTCTTTGAATAGCAAAATGTAAAGAATGAACATGACCACAGAAGAATCTTGACTTATGAAGCTTTAGAGATTAGGAAATGCGTGAAGGCTGGAGATGGAAAAATCCTCAATAATCAAACTAACTTTGTAAGATATCCTATTCTAGACACAGTGAACAGCATCATCATCAAAAGAAGTACTAATGGAGAACACTAATAAGGTCAGCTTGTTAGAGCAAGAGCAAGCCGCTTACAAGAGCTAAAGTAGTTCGCTTATAAGAGCAGTCCGATCGTAAGAGCATTCCAAACAATTGTAACATTGCGTATTGTTTTGTAAATTTTCAGTAATTACCTTGACGAATCAGGCGTATTCTTTTTTAACCCACCAATTAGCAGTAATATCTTCTAATTGGTGGGGAAATACCATATACTCAAAAATATATCTTCAACCAAGTATTTGTATCGCTGCCCGTTTAGTTTTTATTGATTTTTCAAATATACTGGTTATTTTTGAAACACCCGGTATTTTCTGCAAAGGTGATGATGGAAACTTTCAATGACATAAGGAAAGATTGATTTTCTTCGGAACGATGGTGAAATACGGCAAAATTTCGCAAGGTTTTAACAAACTTTGCGAGGTGTTTAGGAGTATAAGGGTTGGCATTTCAACATTTTGCATGAGGAACTTACGGGTGAATTTTCATGCATTGATCAGAATTTTATTTTGCTGTAAACATTTTCATTTCGTTAATTTCATTTCTTTATCGGCATGGGTGCATCACAAAAGAGGAAACGATGTGGAGGAACCTAGTGAGCCAGAATTGGAAGGGTTAGAGGAAGGGGACTCAACAAAAGAAACGAGAAAAAATCCTATAAAAGTCTTTTTCTTATGTGATTCAAAATTTTAAGATTTTCAGGATTTAAGGCATTTATTATAAAAATTTTCCTTCCTCCTTAAAAATCAACTGGTTGCCAGATGTGATTTCGGAAATTCATCAGTTGCTGGAGGCTAGAAAATCAAGAACAACTGGAGAATTCCTTCAAAGTCAAAGAACAATTGGGCATATCTGACCGAAGATCTCTTAAACATGCACGACATAGTGGGGCACTGTCGAAATGAAAATGAAGATGGCGAATCTGAAGAAGAAGCAGAGAGTAATGACAGAAAAATCTGCGCCATCTAACAAGCGTATGTTGTCAGAATTAGAGGAGATTTAGTCATGCGTCCCTGTAAGGCAATGATGTTCCACCAGATCTTTTCAATTTATATAATTCTGTGAACAGTGCTATTACAAAAAAATATATCCGTTCATTAAACAATCTTCAATATCCAATTAACTATATATTCTTTCTGAAATATTGACGAAAATTTTTAGCCTTGATTCATAGGAAAACTGGTTTATTTGAAAAAATTTTAGGTCCCTAGAATTTCATAATAATAAAGTTTGGCTGTAGTTTTTTTATATATAACATAAAGTTTCATTCTTTTAGGGGTATCGAATTTCAAATGACCATTCAGTGGATGATGTTTAATTGAGGACATCATATGTGATATTATCTTGATCACAAAATTTTGGAAGTTAGCTGTTGTAATTGTAAGTTGCCCACTCAAATTTAATTATCCCTTGAAAAATGCTTTTTTTTAATTATAGAACAAAGGTGATTTATTGAATATAGGTAATTATTAATTGAATAAATGTTGATTTATTATGGAATTTTCCCCTTCCAGTTTAAATCCATTGAAAATATTTGTCCTTACTCTTTCTTCTTTATGAGAAGACGAGATATGAAATCTTTTGCTTCATACGAAATTGAATCCCAACAATCTTCTTGAAAATCCCATGAAGCGTCAGCAACATTTGCTAATGTCTCGTTGTCATTGTCTCCAAGAAATGGTGATGTTTCACTTAACCTGAAATGTACACAGAAGAAATTTAGTTTATATTTACCTTACTTAAAATTGATTATTCAGAATTAATATTTTAAAAATCATTTGAACATACATAACAAAAGTTATAACACCAATTGACCACATGTCTGTAGCAAAGTGTATTGGTTCATAACTAACAACTTCTGGGGCACAAAATTCAGGAGTTGCAAAGAGCATTCTGACTGCAGGATCTACATCCAATCTTCTAGCTAGTCCAAAATCGATGAGTTTGATGTCATTGTTGTCATTTGACATGCATAATATATTTTCGGGCTTTAAGGTAATTAAAACGGATAATTAATATAAAAGTCATAAAACAAGTACTACTTATTTACTCAAAACAGTTAAGAAAATACTAAGAAAACTGGAAAACTGACTCAAAGGGGAAGTCAGTAAGTAAGTTACACGTGGATATAGAAATGAAACAAATAAGAATACCGATTTGAAAGCTACTTTTATTTCTCTGCATAATCTTCCCGTACATTGAAGCACTTATCGCATCGTTTCACAAGCCTCTCAAAACCAGCAGCTTGGAGTTGAACAAATGGAAATCTCTTGGAGCAAGGTAAGGGCTATACAAAGGATGCTCGAAAACTTCCCAGTTGAACTTTCTCAAGATGCTCAGTTATCTTGTTAAGGACAGGCATTATCATGCAATAGCAACATACCTTTGATGAGGAGTTCTGGTCGCCTCCGTCAAAAGACATTATGAAGTTTCATGAGGATATTACAGTAGGTGTCGGCATTTACAGTTTACTCTTGCTGTTGGAATGTGGTAAGCATTATGCCTTAGTGATCCCATTGTACTGTGAGCATCACTTTCCCAGCGATGAAGCTGTACAAAGGGAATTCACCACCTGGTTCAGATAGCAGCCCAGAAAATTTTATACTTCTGGTTTTGAGGGACTTGTGAAACGATGGGACAAGTGCTTCATTGTACAGGGAGATTATATGGAGAAATAAAAGTAGTTTTCAAGTCAGTACTCTTATTTGTTTCATTTCTATATCCATTTGTAACTTCCCCTCATACTTGATAAGAAATCGAATAACAAATAAGCAATTATTTAAAAACAGTTGAGAGGGCAGAATTAGTGCAACTGAAATTTTGGATTATAGATTGTGAAATTTTAAATGAGATGTGCTGAATAAATTGAAAGCATGGTACTTATCGTAATTTGTGGAAATAAATCTTTAACAAATTGAATTTGGCTTAAAGTTATAAAATTTCCTTTGTTACAGTCAATATTGGAGAGACAAGCTTGAAAAAAACAATTTTTATTTTTATTTTTTTTATTTTCTTTCCTAAGATTACAAATAGAAAAGGGAAGAAAAAATTCTGTGACCTGGACTCAACCAGGGACCATGCCTATCGTTGGCACTGCACTAACCAATTGAGCTACCGCAGACAGAGAGACCATCAAGCTGTTACAAAATACCCACATGGACTTCCATGAAACTACAAATCAGCTCAATCAGCAGAGCAGGCTCTTGACTAACAAATCAGGAATTTTCCTCCCTTAGGCCCGGCACAAATGGGGCAACAATCAGGCGACGGCGACTGAATTGGTCGAATGGAATGGTCGCTTGTAGAATGAAAATGGTTGCCAGCAACATACTAGCGACATGTGGAGGCTACCACTGGTAGTCGTCGCCTCGATCAAGCCAGGTTCCAAGGTTGCCTCCACCACTCTATCATGTGATTGGCAATAGCCAATGAGCATCTACCGCCTGCATTTCCTGTGCTCAAACAACATAGCTGATCAAGTAAAGACAGATAGCACGACCTGGACCATAGAAACAATAGCTCCACAAACAGGTACTATAATTTCTTCGATGTTTTCGCCGCAATCCATCTTGATTTTCACCTGTCGTAATAATTATGTCATTACCAAACCATCATTTGATTATTGCTATTTACTAGCCGTTACTGCTCTATTTAAGGAACTGGTTTTCACATTTGCTCTATCTGTTGCTTCAAAACAAGCAACAAAAATGTTTCCACTGACTTCATGTTCAACACGCTGCTTCGACATTGCTGCCTGATTCGTGCCCGATGACGTAAAACCATCAAATAAATTGATGAAATTCAACACAGAGAGAAGATAATAATACTGAAGAAACTCTTCAAACATATCACAATTGCAAATAGAAAAGAGAAGGAAAAGTCTAGGTCACTTAATTTTTCTTTCCCTTTTTTATTTGAAATTGTGATGTGTTTGAAGATTTTCTTCAATATTATTACTTTAATATCTTCCTTTGTTCCTAAGATTGAATTCTTCTCATAACTTTACAAATGTTAACTGTTTCTGTTTTTTTCCTTTGAGAATCTACATTTGTTTTTTAATTTGTATTTAACCTGCATCAGATTTAGACATTGTGCCACATAGTGGCAGTATAAGGTTTGATTTTAGTATTTAAGTTTTATTTGTGTTTTTTAGATTGTTGTGCGTAAAGTATGATGTGTCTTTTGTAACAAGAGTCTATTTATTTTATAACGCTTGGTTATGGAGAGCATTGTTGCAAGCTGGTAGCTTTAATCATCTGTTGCTGAGTTGTAACAGTGTGCTCTGTGGCATATGGATCATTGTTGTTGTAGCCGTTTTTCGCAGAAGGGATGCTGAAGTTTGTTTTGTCATCCCTTCCGAGAAGAACGCTCATCTGCATTGTTTCAGAGTCGGGCAGTGAAGCTCGTGGGGTTTCTTTTTCTTTTTTTTTTTAGCTTCGTGTTTTTTTAATAAAAATAAAAGGAAAAGAAGAGAAATACCATAATTGAGATGCCATTGCTGTTGTTGTAGCATTTGATGTTGTGAATGACAGTGATCATGTTTCGATCACTGGTATTGGAGTCATCCATATTGTAGTGATAAAGTTGCTTTTTCTTGAGGTATATACATGAAGATATGATGGGACCCTGTCTGTTTCAGCTAGATGCTGAACTTTTTTTCTAATTGATCTAGCAATTGCCTGGTATTGTCGAATGTTCCTCGTGCTGTGTTAAAAGGAAAAAGAACAGCTTTTGGAACATGGTAAATCAACTAAGCTGGTAGTAGTTTGTGTGTAGCCAGTATTTTGATTCGTTAATGATTCTTGATGATCATAAGGGCAAGTCTTCCTCGACCTCAGTGCTGCTGATAACGCCTGATTGCTTTGTTATCGTACTTTTTTTTTTGCTAATGCCCAAGATAAGAAAAGTTTGTGTAACATCCATCTATATCTCGATTTTATTGTCTCAGACATCCAGGAAAATAGGATTTCCATACTGGTGAGAGAAATTTGTTCTTTTATTTGACCCATAATTCCCTTGTGGAATGCCCTGTCGCGTTGTGTGCCGTTCTCCGCCCTTGGTGTGATTAAAACCTGGTGAACGTATGTTCGTCACGACATTGGTCTGCATAGCCTAGTTCTACGTATGAGGAGCTGGCATTTTGTGAATATATGCTATAGCCAGAACCTGCTTGCGTGCATGATTGGTTCTAACTAATGCTGACTTTATTCTGCACTCGCCCAGATAATTTTGAAGCCGTTCTGTTGAGCACACAATGACACTACGTTCCTGCAGCTCTCGCTATCGCAGTATCTACAATGTATCTTCAGCCCATATGTATATATCTAAGGGAGATTGTGAAGCTGAGTGTTCTCGGTCTAGGGGAGGGATAAAGGTGATCCAAGTAAGCCCGACTAGAGGGGTGGGAATTTAGGGAATACTTAGCAGTCTGTAGTTTCTGATAGCTGACATCCCTGTGGTGGCCTGATATGAAACACTAAATTCTGTGCTTAGTGTACAGGTTTGCCTTTCCAAGGGGTGGTTGGCAGTGGCATAGCAGTTCGTGGAAAGGATTGTGTCTGCTGTCGATCTGTGCAGTTACTGTGCTCCTCCCTGGAATTAAAATAAAAGAAAAAGGGGTACGTGGCACGCTCGGAGCGTTGCGACTCGTTGAACTTTGAAGTGAGTTCCTGTGAAACTTGGACTGACTGCTTATAGCAGTGTTTGTATCCCAGCTCTGACGGTTATTGGCAGAAGCCCCTCCCTGTGCCACGGCTGTGAGACACGACAAACAGATAATGTGCGTTATTAGCATTATAGCATAGAAACTGAAAGTGGGGTTATTTTTATGTTTGTATTTGAATCTGTCCTGCTCAGCTTAACATGGTGATGACACAATGGTGTAAATTACTCTGCAACGCTTGTTGTAATCAGGGTAAGCATTGTGAGGCATAGCTTCTTTGTGTATCAGGCCTCATCGTATGTACTTGTGTCACGGAAGTAGCATTACGGATTCACCATTGCTATTAATGTTTCTAGTTGTTGCTTTACGATGATTAAGTTAACAGTTACGGATTAATTTTTATTACATGGGAAGTTTGTACTGATGACTTTTATTATTGGGTATTAAGTATTCTAGGGCCCCTTAGAATTCCGGTTAAACTGTCATCTGTATGCATTTAAGGTTATTAAAATGTCTTCATCCACCTCACGCCCATCTGACATGTGATTTCTTTTTGTCCCGATTAGCATGTCCAACAACTCCGTGTTTGGTTCTGCGTGGGCGTGTCCAGGAGACCCGTGTGAGATTCGCCTGGCTCACGCGACCAGCGTATCTTGGTGCCTGAACAGGGACCGGTAATCCGGTATTGCTGGATATGTGGGTATATGGTTAACATCAGGACCTAAGTGTGGTGTGGACGAGGTATTTGCTAATTTGTATGTGTATTATGACATTAAGTTAGTTGTAAGTTATAGCAGGATTGCAATTACTACTGGTGGGTCCTGGTGAACCCGGTTGTGGGTGAAGCTCTGTGTGAAAGGTGCTAGATGTTAAAGAGTTAATGGGAGGATTAGTAACCTCGTTTTCTGCTGAGGTTATGTGGGAGGCGTGTAGATACTTGATCAAGAGGCAGATGGAGGAGATAAATGAGTTAAAAGGGATAGTCAGAGGCCTGCAACTGTTGGTCGCCAAACTGGTTAACGAGAGTGTGGATACAAAGTACACTGGGGCTGTGGGAGAGACCCAGTTGGACCGAGTAGATACAGGGGTGCCTCATAAAGAGGTATATTGAAATGGCCTTATGGTAGTGGGGAATGGATCGGGTCAAAATACAGAAGTGGCCAAGGTGGACAAGACTGTTAATTCAGTCAAAAACACCAAGATGCATATTGCAAGATGGGGAGCAGTCTGATTGCAAGCTGTGGAGTAGAAAGATGGGGAGCAGTCTGACCTGGAAGAGGAAGTCGCACTAGAAAATTCAGGTCCTTGTGAATGTACTGGAAAAAGGGCTGGAGCCAAAATAGAATCCTCAGCAGAAAACGTCTGCAGTTCTACTTGCTTCTAGAACCTCAAAGCCCAGGCATAGAGCGTTTAAGGATTGGCGAGGCCAGCGATGCATGATTCGGGCGGGAAGTGGACTCCATGGAGCGCTGTTTGGCCCATTTAAGATTTTGTGCACCCATGCTGGTGGATGGGTGAGGGTATTGGATTTAAGAAAAGGGGATGTGCTATTTTTTCCCCAGGCAAGTCTGCAGACAGTGCTGAGACAACACACACGTTGTGCACCGATTGTTCTAGGCACCGGATGGAGGCCCTGAGACAAAGGTGGCGGAAGTTCTGAGGTGTGCTATAGCCTGTCTGGAATCAGCGCCCTCGCATAAATTACCATGATATGAGCCGGGGCAAGGGCAAATAATAAACGGTTCTGAGGTTTATTATTAGTTTTTTTGTGGGGGCTATGTGTCACATAGTGGCAGTGTAAGGTTTGTTTTTAGTTTTATTTGAGTTTTTTAGATTGTTGTGGATAAAGTATGATGTGTCTTTTGTAACAAGATTCTGTTTATTTTATAACATCTTGGTTATGGAAAGCATTATTGCAAGCTGGTAGCTTGTCTGTTGCTGAGTTGTAACAGTGAGCTCTGTGGTATGTGGGTGATTGTTGTTGTAGCCGTTTTTCGCAGAAGGGATGCTGAAGTTCGTTTCAACATCCCTTTCGAGAAGATCGCTCATGTGCATTGTTTCGGAGTTGGGCAGTGAAGCTTGTAAGGTTTCTTTTTTTTTTTTTTTTTAGCTTCATTGAGATGGTATTGCTGTTGTTGCAGTGTTTGATATTGTGAATGACAGTGATTACTGGCATCGGGGTCATCCATATTGTACGGATAAAGTTGCTTTTTCTTGATGTATATACATAAAGATATGATGGAACTGTGTCTGTTTCAGCTAGATGCTGAACTATTTTTCTAATTGATCTGGCAATTGCCCTGCTATCGTCGAACGTCCCTCGTGCTGTGTGAAAAGGGAAAAGAACAGCTTTTGATCATCAGTTACTGCTATCAGCTGTAAATAGTTCATACATTGATTAAAATCATATAAATATGATCATACTGATAGCAAAAGAATAATCTAATTCACATCTCATTTAAAAAATTTTTATGAAATTTTTATAGAAAATTAAAAAAAAAACAAAAATTTCCTACATTGTATACATTGTTCAAACTTAGATGAAGCAAGATGACATCTCAAATAAATATCAATTTGCCATAAAATAAAAACAGATCAGGGAAGGAAAATTTTTTAATAATTTTTTTAATAAGGAAAATGTCAATTTCATGAAGAGTACCTTTAAATCCAAATGTACAATATTTTTTCGGTGTAAATAAGCAATTCCTTCGCAAATTTGTCGTGTTATATTTCGGCAGTCATCTTCTGTCAACCGAGGATCTTCACGAACAATGCGATCAGATAATTCTCCACAGGGAATGCTGAAAGAATTTAAGGATATCACAGTTCTTTATAATATATATTATTATATTTAATATATTTTTTTTATTCATCTGGGCCTTTGCCCATTGGGGGACAACATGGGTGCTTAGCTTCCCGTTTCCTGATTTGTTACTTCCCATTGTTGTTACATTATTATCTTTCTCTAATATACAATAAATATTCACAATAATATGATAGCACTCTCAAACTCTAGAATTACGGTAATCACTTGATTATGTGTTTATTGCTGTTCTTCCCCTCCTCCCCTTTGGATTATTATTTATATTTTCCTTTTTATTATTATTATTATTATTATTATTATTATTATTCCTTTTCTTCGTCCCACTTCTGCAGTGCAAAAGCGCAGAATAAAGCATTTCCTTGAATTTGGCAATTGTTGAAGCACTTTCATTCACTTCTATTTTTTGTTTTTGTTGTTTTTCCTTTTCTTGGGCACATCTAATTATATCACAGTAGTGATGTAATCCATTGTGACTGTTCTCAAGTTTGACTTTGTCTTTTGACTTGCTTAATTTTATTTTTCACTTTGCTTTTGTGACTGCGTTTCTTTCTCTGAGTTGTGTTGTTGCTTTATTCCCAGCTAATATATAAATCTTGAAAATTTGTTTATTTAAAGGACAACTCTACGCAAAAAACCGATTACAATTTTTTTACAGAATATCATTCTTTGATATAAATATAACACATTCCCGTTGAAATTCTTAAATTTGGCCCATAATTTCAATATAAGAAACTGCTTTGAAAAGTGAAAAACGGCACTTTTTCACTTCCCTTCCGCTGGCCATTTTTTCCCGGAAGTGATGCAGTTTGAGTCAAAGGAGGCCACGAAAAAGACTTGGAAGAGTTATCTGTCCATAGTAAGAAAGGCCCTGATGCGAAAAAGTCACGTGACCAACAATCCAGTCTTCATTGTTTTCAACAAATGACAAAATACTGATTGTTAAAATCCAAGATGGAAACAATGAAAATTACATCGTTTGTCGGTCTACATTGTTATTCCGATTACACTGTTTTTCTGCGTTTGACTCCAACTATGTCACGGCCTCACCCAAGATGGATGCCTCCAGATTTTAAATCGTGCTCATTATTTTCTTTTTTCGCACATTTCGAATTTGAATTAAATTTTTTTAAATATGCCACGATGTTATTAATAGGTTAGGCTTTCGATTTAAATAAAGTTGTATATGACCGTAGAGTTGTCCTTTAAGTTTTTTCATGTTATTTAAAATGCTATTTTTAGTTTCGATGCTATTAAGTATAAAAGGATGAAAATTTCTTTTTAAACAGAAATAAAGGTAATTGTTTAGAGAAACTACAACAGCCAACATAGCCAGTGAATCAGTCATCCATTTGGTATGTGACAAATATTATTATTGTTTAGACTAGGTTGTTTTAATGGAAAGTTGGGGGGGGGGGGGGGCTCAGTTAATGAAATAAATGAATGACCTATTTTTTTTTATATGACAATTTCACTACCATGTCACTTCGCATAGCTGCTTTAGCTTATCTACACATGTTGAAGGCTTAGACTGCCTAAGTGAATGGAATTGCCAGACTACCTTCATCCGTTGCTGGAGTTGCTCATTATTTAGCGATGATTGTTACCGAGTTTTCGATTATCTCTAACTCTAATTTACCTCTACTCTTAGAATATTGTCGAATCTCTGACAAAAGGCTAATCGTGGTTATCAAAATAAATATTTCAGTTTTAAATATTTCGATCTTATGAATTACTTCCAATTCCTTTATTACGACCATTTTTTAATGCATATTTCAATGCTTCTAGCTTCTAAAATGAAACTTGAAGATTTTGTTGAACACTACGCTGGGTATCTTGGTAAAATAAAATGAAATTTTATCTGGTCCCTCTTGTGAGATATTTAATCTTGGAATCTGTTGATAATGGAATATTGTCTAAATTTAAGCCCAAATTAAAGAAAAGGAGTACCAAACCAAGACTTTATACAGCACGGAGCTGAAAACTACCCTATCCATAGTTTTCACCATAAAAAAATTTAATTTGTTGATTCATTGTAATAGGTCATTAAAAATAACAATTTTGCTCAAAATATGTAATGCTGAATTCAGAGTTGATGAATTAGAGCTTTTTATACATTCCTATACATTTTCTGAATGGAATAAAATTAAAATGGAATAAAATTAAACAGACTTACTATTCTAGAATCATGACAACATAACTGCCTAAGTCATAAGCCTCGTGAAACGTCACAATCTTTTGATGGATACACATTGACATTATTTCCAGTTCTCTTGCCACCATTTCACGTGTTCCTAAATCACGTCCAATGCGAATAAATCTCGCTGCATAATTTTTTTGAGTTTTCTTTTCGTAACATCTGTGAACAACTGTAAAAGCTCCTCTGAAAAGAATTTTTAAGTCAAACTTATAATTCACAATAAATTAGAATACAAAAATAAGTAAAGTGCACATATGAAATACAATATGGTATTTTCTTTGCACAATATAAATAAAAACATTTTATTCCTTTGAGTTTTAAAAAAAAAATCTTTTTTAAGCTCCTATAAAATTCATGGTTATACGTAATTGAATATAAAAAAAAATTAATAAATGATACATTTGCACCTGGAAATTGGGATTGTTAGAATTTGAGCATTTTCTATTTATAAAATTTGCACCAACATAACATAAGATACAGAGCTTCAATGTTAAACAAAACCATAACTTGACTAACTTTCAAATGAATATTTTTTTAATTTTTGGACTAAATCAAGACTTTTTTCCGAGATTAATTGGGAAGAGTGAAAACTACAGGGTGGCCCATAAATAAGTTCAGGTGTTTGACAGCCAATAACTCCATTGTAGAACACAATTTATTTAATCTGTGAAATGGTATACATCGTCAAAGGATACAAAAATGTTTCTCTATGTGCAGTTTTCCATTGCAATGTCAATCTGTGCTCCATTGAGATTGATTACTGCTTGGAAGCACAAAGCCACGTTTGCACACGCCTTGTGACAGAACTCGATAGGAATCTTGTTCAATTCTTGGGTTGTCAGTTCCTTCAGTTCCTCGATGCTGTCAATGGGGTGGGCATAGACTTTCTCTTTGGGATAGCCCCACAAGAAAAAATCAGGGGGCATCAGGTCTGGGGACCAGGCCTGTCACTCGATGGGGCCACAGCATCCAATCCACCTTTCAGGGAAAGCTTCATTCAGAGATGCACGGATATCCAAAGCGTAATGAGTCAGGGCCCCGTCTTGCTGCCATCAAAGGTCGGCAAAATTCTGTCGCTGTTGGGAGTACCAGGTACGCAGTCTCTTCCAAAAGATTGAGGTACGAAGCGCCTGTTATAAGCGCATGCAACGTATGTGCTACTCTAATGAAATGCGTTGGTTCGCAATTTCTGAAACTGAAACTTTAGCGCTCTGTGGCTGTACTGGAAATAACGAGCTATTCTTCGCACTTTATGGATTTAATATACTTTTCTCTGTTCAAAAGTTGTAGGCTGTCAAAAACACAAACTTATTTATGGGCCACCCTGTAGATTCTTAAATTAACTGGACAGAAATTTGAAATTTTAAAGGTCGAGGCATGGTAGTTCAATAAAATTGGATGCATTTTATTTCCGGCTTTATAAATTTTGGCCAAAGGTCATGGGAGCACCATATGCAAATTTTCAGGTATTGCTTTACATCATTAAAAGGTGTATAAATAGGCAAAGCAGTAACAGTGCTGTCAATTCGACTGTTAGTAATCTTCTGAAACATCTTGCAACATGATAATGGCTACAAGATGAGAAGTATTAGAGTTTGAATGCAGAATGATAGTTGGAGCTAGTTGCATGGGACATTCCATTTTTGAAGTGGTATGGGCATTCAACATTCCTCAATTCATAGTGTAGAGAGAATACCTCATTTCAAACATTACCTCCCACCATGGATAGTGCAATGGCTGACCACAGCTGCTAAATATTCGTGACCAACGACATCTGAGCAGAATAGTCCTTTGTAACAGACATACGCCTCTACATCGATTAACAGCCACATTCAACGACAGACATAGTAGAAACGTGTCTATGAGGTCAGCGCAGCGAAATTTGGTACTGATGGGATATGGTAGCAGAACACAGATAAGAGTGTCTTTACTCAAGGCAAGGCATTGGAGGCTGTGTCTCGCCTGGGCGTGAACATATTCATTGGACCTTAGATGACTGGAAACATATAGCTTGGTCCGATGAGTCACTATTCAAGCTGGTGAAAGCCGATGTTAGTGTTTGAGTGTGACAGAGACCTCATGAGATTATGGATCAAATTTTCAGGTAGGCAGTGTGTACAAGCTGGTGTGTATTCTGCTTTTTGTGCTTTGTAAGCAGTTTACGCTTTTCCTTTCAAGTCCTTTAAGATCTGTGTGTCCAGTATATGACTCCAAAGGAATAGGAGTATGTTTGGGTGGCATAAGTGTTGATAGCGTTGATTAACTTTTTTGGAATTTATGTGTTTTAGGTATTGTTTAGTGAATGTGCTGTTTATGGAGTGGTGGCTCCCGCATGGTGTGAGGCATGTTTTAATGGCAGGGTTTGGGTCCTCAGATCAAATTGGATCTACCATTGACTGGGAATCATTATGTCTAGCTGCTTGGTGACCATTTGCAGCACTTCATGGCTTCCAAGTACCCTAACAATAATGGAATTTCCAGGAGGACAATGTGCATGTCGTCAGGCCAATGTTATTTGCTATTGTTTTGAGAAGCATTCTAAACAATTCAAACAAATCAACTGGTCAACTAGATCACCAGATATGAATCTGATCGAACATATTTGTGATATTATCGAATGATCCATTCATGCACGAGAGTCTGCACTTGCAACATTCATGCAATTATGGTCGGCTATCGAAACTGCATGGCTGAACATCTCTTCGGAGGACTGATAGAGCCTATGTCATGTCAAGTTGCCGCATTTCGCCAGGCAAACGGAGGAGATTTTGAATGGTATCCTTTGATTTTTGGCACTTCACTGTATGTGGAGATAATGGCATTCAGAACATATCTTTTGTTGCTGGTCGAAAGGAATACCTCATTATCAAATTGCACATGTGTATTTTGTTATGTTAATTTGTAACACCTGATGAGGGCTGCTTAACAGCCGAAATGTACATCGTGACCCATTAAAAATTTTCTTTGCAGGATGTGGACTTCTGACTTTCTCCTTTCACTTAATGGAGCACAAGTATTGTTGCTCCTCTTCTCACTGTTGAAAATTTCACAGTTCCAAATTGCAAATTTAGCTTGTTTAATCAGTAACAAGTTTACAGAATTGGAAGCAGTTGTAGAGATTAATTGAGAATGTATATTAACAATTTCATGAATAATTAATACAGGTGGCCCATAAATAAGTTCAGATGTTTGACAGCCAATAACTCCATTGTAGAACACAATTTATTTAATCTGTGGTGAAGTGGTATACATCATCAAAGGATACAAAAAATGTTTCTCTATGTGTGGTTTTCCAGTGCAATATCAATCTGTGCTCCATCGAGATCGATTACTGCTTGGAGGCGCAAAGCCATGTTTGCATACTCCTTGCGACAGAACTCAATAGGAATGGCATTAAATTCTTGTGTTATCAGTTCCTTCAGTTCCTCGATGCTGCCAATGGGGTGGGCTTTCTCTTTGAGATAGCCTCACAAGAAAAAATCAGGGGGCGTCAGGTTTGGGGACTGCTACACAGCACCCATTCTAACTTTCAGGGAAAGTTTCATTCAGAGATGCGCAGACATCCACCACTTTATTCTTAGCTGCCTTCAAAAGTTGTAGGCCGTAGCAAAACCTGAACTTTTTTAAGGGCCACCTTATATAATCATGAATTTCCTGGTACTGGACTTGAGGTCCAGTTTAAAAGTGTAAAAACCTTACCAATCATTGATTTAATTTGAGATCTCTTTTACATTAATGACAAATGGAATCAGATAAAAGAGAAATTTATAGCAGATGCAAATTTGGCCTTTGCCTTGTATGGATTTCTATGGAGTAGCGGGTTTAAGATGTGAGCTTTGAGTGTAGCGATCTGGAAAACCACGTCTTTAGTGACGGATAACGCGGAATGTGCATAGGAAATTATACTGAAAGCTTATGCTGCTAGTGTGTTAACATTTCGTTAAGTTTTATCTTTTTTTTCCGTAAGCATTAACAAATCCTGAATTAGTATGAGCTTTGGTATACTAAAATACGAAAAAAGATATCATCTCTGTTCAATGATAACAGTGTATACAAATTACCGGTATCTTTTAAAACTCTTTTGTAAATTTTCAAATATGATTGCTTTTACTAATGCTTAATTTTTTTAAAATATGTTAAGTTTTTCCTTTTAACATTTTAAACGATTGAATTTTTGAAAAGTGCAATATTTGTCAATGTTATTTATTTAAAATATGAAGATTATCTACCTGCCAATTTTCTCACAGACTTTATATTTCTTTCTAAAATCTGCTTCGGTACCCAATTTCCAACATGGCCCTTCTGTTTCTATTTGGACTAAAAAGAAATAAAATGAAATTAACTTTTAACCCATTAAACTTTTAAATAATAAACAATTTTTTGTAAATTGTTGTTAGCTAAGTAAAGAAAAAAGATGCCAAGGAAATAGAAGACAGACTTACAATCCATCTATTATAAGAAGCCAGATGACCTTGTTAGAGCGATAAACCTCATTGTTCAAATTCAGCCAATCACGTTAGTCACTAGCCTCCAACTGCCAGTGTCTGTTTTTTACAAGTACTGATTTCATTCACAGTAGTAGTAATCCACAGTGAAACAGTATGTAATATAACTTTCAGATACAAAACGAAGCTGAATTAGGTCAAAGCAGGAGTCAAAGCCTGCATGGATTAAGGGGCTTTGATTAGGTTACCATGAATTAAAGGTAACCTTGAAGAGAGGCTATGAGTTAACCCTCTCTCGTTATCTATAGCAACATTTTGGGTCAGCCACCAAGATAAAATAGACGGGTTTTAAGTAAAAACAAAAAGAAAAAACATAATTCCCTATATTCCGATAACAAATATTATGTAAAATAAAAGTTAAAAAATCATCACTGTGTATTATAAAAAATTGCATACAATAATCCGCAATTTTCGCACGGCAGCTAAGTGGGGGTGGGGGGCTGATTTCACACTAAGATAGCGTATATGTATTAGAATGGTACATTACGGCGCACATCATAGTTTATACAATAATACATAATGTAGTACATGTACTTTAATTCACTTTTTTTTCTCAATTTCTCCTCACAAAATACTACTGCAAAAGTGAATTCTTGAAAACAAGATGGCTTCAACCATTCACCTAAAAATCAGCGATCATTAAAGCTTTTCAACCATCACTGTGTTCATCTTTCCAAGTTGTTTAAGAAAGTTTCACCAAGAAAGCTAATGCAAATACATTAAACACTCTATACAAGGTACATTACATTAATTCATTTCCCCCCCTCAATTTCCTGTCCACTTTTCTGTTACCAAAAGGGAATGCGAAAGTGAAATCTCGAAAACAAATGAAATAAGGTCTGACGAGCTTCAAACGAAACTAGCATATAATATTTAATACAGTGAAACCTCCCATAGTGGACACCTCCTAATAGAGAACACCTGTAATTAAGGGAAAGTTTAACAAGTCCCTGTCCCTTTGATTTCCCTCTTGTTTTCCCTCTAAATATAGGACACCTCTATTTAGCAGACAAAATTCATGGTCCCATTGGTGTCACTGATACATTATAGTACATTAAACAGTCTATATAAGAATGCACATTAATTCACTATTTTTTTTTGTAGTACGATGTTCATTTGTTTCGTTTACAATGCACTGGGTGCATATAATACACGGGAATTTTTTCAAAAGCAATAAAAAAAATTAGATGTACATGTGTGTTATATATGGATGCATATTATATTCCAAAAATTACGGTAAATTGTATGACACTGATGAAGGCGATTTAAGTTATTGAAATGTACATGCATAGTGTTAATTAATCTTTGTGGAAATGTTTTTTCTTTTTATTTTTACTTAAGTCAGCTGACTTAAGTAAAAATGCCAGGTGATCCAAAAATACAAAAAAATGGAAATGCAATAAATTGCAAAGTAGAAAAAAGAAAATTTTATAAAAATGCTTTTAATTTAATTTTGATGTATAGTAAAATTATGGTACCACTTATGAATAAGTTTATTAAATGTTCTAAAAACCTCTTCAGTTCATTGAGAAAATTTGTATACATGTGATATATTGGAAAAGATATTACTACTTATTACTTTATGTGCAGTTTTTTTTATCTGCTTAACACTGCTTAAATTTGTGTCCTCATTGCACAAAATTGCTAGAATAATGCCACTCAACATCCGAGAGTAATACTTTAGACCATGTGAGCACTGTTACGATTTTGAATGCGTAACTTGGAAACTACTCGTTAGAATATGATCAAATTTTAACGGTATACACAATTTTATATACCCTATTATTCCTCTAAAATTCATTATTCTAGGCATTGCAGAACCTGAGTTATTAACTTGTTGATCTTGGTGGCGACATTTTTATTTCTGTTCATATCTCAGTTAGCGTTCAAATTCGGACCCACGTTGTATTAAAAGAAAATGTTCATTCTGGTCACCTCTGTCATTGCTTACAGTTATACACACTTTTTCAGAATCACCCTGTATATATGTCTAATTAATAGCTTCCATATCACTTCCAGGCCTTTTTTTATATTATTAGTTTACTCAGTAATACTTTAGACCCAATGGAAATCATAAAAATATTGGTTTGAAGAAGTTTCACAGTAAATGAAATGTTTGTTGTGATAAAAAAAAAACAAAAAAAACTGAGCCTATCTTGTGTTTGTGTTATTTTTTAACATTATTTATCAAAATCTTCATAGAGAAGATCTCTTATGTCCGTTTGAGACAAAATATTCGTTTTATGATGTCCGAATATCATAAATTACAATAAAGCGTATAATCTCTTATCCGAAATCCTTGGGGACAGATGTGCTTTGGTTTTTGGAATTTTTTCGGATTTTGGAAAGTTACAGTACTGTTCGCATTTTTTTTTTTGTGCTTTTTAGTTTGACTTTATGTGCAAATGTTAAATAGAACTGCAGAGGAGAAATGGTAAGAAAAAAGAAGAGGAAGCGTTTATTGTTATCAATAATGCAATAAGTGGAATTACTGCAGAAACTTGATTTTAATGTACACTGCTGGCAAAAAAAAAATGCAACACCTAAAAATGGGTTGATTTATTTGAAATTTTGCACACATTGGTGGCATAAAAGAAATGATTCAAATTGCAAGACAATACAACCAGAAGAACATTGTACAGGGTGGCTCCCATGCCTCAATAGACCACATTAGTAAGTTGTATAACTGCCGTGAGTTTGAATGCAGGCCTCGACTCTTGCATGCATACAGTCATAAAGATGCTGGATGTCATCTTAGCGTAGGTTGTTCCAAGCCTCTGGAACATGCTGGCGCAATTGTGGAATTGTCCCATGATATCACATTCAATTAACAACAAGTCCGAAGATTGTGCTGGCCAGGGAAGTAGTGCCACATGCTGTAAGGCCTGCAAGCTAATTTGGGCAGTGTGTGTGGACGGGCATTATCTTGCAGGAAAAACATATTGCCCTCCTTTTACAGGAAGGGCAGAAGAACAGGTTCCACAATCTGCTGGATGTACCAAATGCTGTTCAAAGTTCCATCCACAAACACTAAGGGTGATCGCGAGTTGTAACTGATCGGACCACACGCCATTATGCCAGAAGATGGATGCACCATGGAAGATGGCAGTCTGTTGCTCTTCGCCACACATGTACACGTCCATCGCTGGTGTACAGGCAGAATCTGCTCTCATCACTAAAGACCATAGACCTCCATTTGGCTCTCCACGCAGCAATTGCAACCGCGCAGCACGGTGTTCTTGCAGAAGTGGGAGTCCGGCTAAAGGGATCTGTGCCTGCAGTCCCTTCAGCTAGCAAATGGTTACCAATGGTCCATCTTGACAAAGCTGGTGCCACTCTGGTCCTTATCTCTGCTGTGGATGCCATATGGTTGCTCAAAGCTTCTCATGCGATTCGACGGTCTTGGCATGGGTCAGTACTGCATGGGCATCCAGAACCAGGTCTATGTGAGTACATTCCTTCCATAAACCACTGCTGACAACATCCAGCCACTGCAGAATCAATTATGACCGATCTGCACCGCGATATATGCCGATGAGAGCATCCAGCCTCTTGAAGTCCCACAATTCGACCTCTGTCAAACTCGGTGAGTTGTTGCATAGGAGCACAGCAGACGGCGTGTGCGAGGCATTGCAGTTGTTGCCACCACACCTACGGTCAACTGTTCCAGTACAATGTAGATGCCAAACTGACGATTTCATGTAAATCTGGTCGGAACCATTCTTCTCCAGGAGGGGCATGGGAGCCACCCTGTACAACGTTCTTCTGGACGTATTGTCTTGCAATTTGAATCATTTCTTGTATGCCACCAAAGCTACATGTGTGCAAAATTTCAAATAAATCGACCCATCCCTTCTAGATGTTGATTTTTTTTGCCAGCAGTGTATCTATGTAGTGTCTTACTGAAGAATTTGGACTGGGAACAACAATTTAACAGCAAATACATGTTCAGTCTATACGAGCATTGAGTCATAAGTGAAATTTAATGAAAAAAAGCATGATGATGTTGGCCAGCCTGGTTGCATTCATGCATTCATGAAAATCCATCAGTTGTGGGTAGCCATGATTCAATAGCATGGCCGACATAATAGATGTTTACTGGCATGGAACTTTCGAATTTAATAAAAAATTCATAGCATGAATGTAACAGAGCCAGCCGATATCTTGTGGAAAAGTTGGGAATACTCAGGGTTGCCAATTTAGCTGATTTCATGGCCGAAGTTTCAGTTTTTGTGCACTGTTTTACTTTTATTTGAACAATGTTCCAACAATTGAAAAGTCGGCCATGAAATCGGCTAAATTGGCAACCCTGGGAATACTGTTCTAAAGTTTACCCTAATAAAATCTTTAAAACTGACACTCAATTCTTCACAAAAAAATGCGGTTTATAGAACTTTTCCGTTTTTAGAATTTTGGATAAAGGATCATAATAATAACACAGGCCAGCAATGAAAAATCATCTTGAATTTTGTAATTGTAATTCCTCGTACATAATTTAATCGAGGAATGGCATCTTTTTAATTATTAAGTAGCGGAAGAATAGAGCTACTTATTGGTTTCATTATGTCTGTCTGTCTGTCCGTCCGTCCCCTTCTTGTGGTTTTTACTGTGATGAATTCGAATCTGCTTTTAGATTTTTTCTATCACATCACATTTCCAAGTAATGCACATAGAGACTGCAATGTTAAAGTAATGCGTGTGAAGAGAAGCGGCTGCAATGTTAAAATAACCATATCGGCTACAAGGAAATTTATCAGTCCCCAAACTCTGAATAATTTAAAAGTAACTCATTGAAAAACAAAATATCTGTGGGTGATAGGAAAAAACTAAGATCAGATACGGATTCAGTTTAAAAAAAAGTATAAGAATCAGTTCTTAACGTTAAACATGATTTTAAAAAGTTATTTTTTGTTGGCCTTTGTAATTCTTTAATTAAAATTTTGAATAACGAAATAAAAGTAACTCAGGCTGCAAAGGGTTAAATAAAATATTTTAATACATGGTTCTATGTTTGATGGATTTAGCCATCCATCAAATTTAGTCTCAAATAAATCTCAAAAGAAGCGTTACATAATGCTAGAACTGATCCCCCTGCCCCTCTGTAACGTTGCGTAATGCTATCCAGGGGCGCGCCCCCCCGGGCGGGGGGGGGGACACGGTAGGGGGGGGGACGGACCTGGAATGTTGGAAACTCTTAGCTTCAGCTGTTTTTTACACTTTTTATGAGATTGGCTTATACATGGACTGACTTACACATGAGTATATATGGCATTATCAAACTTGTGCTGAACGCAATATTAGTTTCAACTCATTAAGGTGCTAGGACAAGAAATCCTATGTTACAGGCATATTACTGCAATTTTTTTATGAGAGTTATTTATAAAGTCATGGCAACATTTTTTTTGCAAGCAAATGTGTTGCTATACAAACATTTCATAATGCAGTCACACCTCGCTATCTCGAAAAAATTTTATTTCCCTACATTTTCACTATTAATTTAATGTAATTTTCCCTCATTATCTCGTAATTTTCTTGGAAAACCCCACTATGTCTAATTTTAACTTTGTGTGCCAGTAAAATGCAAGGCATTTAAAAACATGGAAGTTAAGATTTTTTTGTAAAGAGAAATTTTTCATACGAAAATGAAAAAATTTAACATCACTTCCGTTAAAGTTAGACGATTCTTGTGCAAAAAATTTTTTTGATCTCATTGACAAGTCTCAGTTGTGTACGAGATCATTGAGCATGCTTAGTTTGTGCATTTCTGTTGCTAGTGGCTCCATTTACACATAGTGTAACTCTTTACACATGTCCCATTTTATCTCCTATTGCTCTGGCTTTCACTGAACCTTTAATAATCTAAAAATCTTGATTTTAAAGAATCCTCCAGATCTCGAAACCTCTTTATCTCGAATTTTTTTCTGTACTAGCGAAATTCGAGATATCGAGTTTTAACGGTATACATATATTGTATTCTACCAATAATGTGTGTTGGATGGGTTACTCAGGAAATATTATAGATAAGAGAGAAGAGTAAAAAAAAAACAAAAAAACATTCATCTATCATAATAATGTTGAGCACAATAGCCTGTATCCAAATTAATATGTTAAGAATCTTCCAAGGCAATTAACCATTTGCTGCCAACAATGAGGAAGGCGAAATTGCTGATCTATTGTCCAATCTGGTAATCTCGCCTCATACTACATTGGAGATGTTTTCTCATGTAGGGAAGCGTCTCCCATGCAATGGAGCTTTCGCATGGTGACACATAGGAGTGATGGTGTCGTACTCCCATTTCAACATTAAGACTATTGTGCTCAACATTATTATGGTAAATGATTTTTTTTTTCTTTTTCTCTTCTCCTTTGTCTACAGTACTTCCTGACTAGCCTACGTGACAAGACATTTTTGGTAAAATACACTGTATTTTCATTTGTATATTAATGAAATGTTTGTATAACAACGCATTTGCCTGCAAAAAAAAAAAAAAAAATAGTTGCCATGACTTTGTAAGTGACCTTCATATAAGCTTTGTAGGATTTGCATATTTTCCTTTTTGTTTTTTCTCTAGCTTGCTTCTACATTTTAAAGGATTTTATAATATTCTTGTAAACCACTTTAAATTTATGAAATTGTATTAGAAGTGATAGTGCCATCTGCCATTCATTTTTGTCAACAAATTATCACCTATTATAAATAACATATTAACAGAAAATGAAAAAAATATGTTTTATGATATTGAAGGAAAAAAAAACAACAATATTAATAATTAATATTACCTCTATTTCGCCTTTTTCTGTGAAATGGTGTAGATTTGTCATAAGATTCTTTTGGTTGAATTAAAAGCCGAGGCATTGTAATTTCTGTTGCTCTTTCAGATGTTAGCATTACTTTGTTGAAGGGCTTCAGTAAATCTATTAACAATAAGAATTAGATTGGAAAATGTTGATTCAAGTATTCATTAATAAAAAATAAATTGTAAATTTTTAAAATCCATTTTATAATTATTGAATGCAGTTTTAATGTACAGGGTCTTTATAATTAAAGTTCCATTTTGACACTGCCATAAAAAAAAACCTACTTGACCAAAAGCTATAATACTTGGTAATATTATACAAGAGGGCATGGAAAGTTCATCGTTACTAAAATTAGTTACATGTTGAATGTGGCCTCCACCATTTACTGAAAGCAGGTTACACCGGATTACTGTGTCTAATTTCGTATACGAATATTGCATAGAGCGCCATTCCATGCTGGTGGTGACTTTTTGAACTAATTTTTTTTTTTGGTGGGTATGAACTTCCTATGCCCTCTTGTATAATATTACCAAGTATTATAGCTTTTAGTCCAGGAGTTTTTTTTTTATGGCCATGTCAAAATGGAACTTTAATTATAAAGACCCTGTATATGATCAATTGTGCCCTGAGGTGTGGTTGGGTAGGGGGGGATCGAAGGTACCCCCAGCAACGAAGATCCAAACCCACGCGCGTAAGGAGCGGGTTTTTAATGACTCGCGGGGGGAGGTGGTCGACTAGCCAAAGAATAGGTGTGCGGTGAAAACAAGACAACAATATTTAATTTGCATATTTAATACAAAACAATTACATCAAATAAATGGGGCCCCGATAAACAAAATTGATAATCACAGTAAATAGTGAACAACTTGTCACTTCAATACTGTACAAATGAATCCGCAATTATGAAATAATTACTGATAACTCAGCACTAGACAATCAACTTATGGAACCCAATACATGACTCCATGGCATGTCTAGTACGCAAATATTGTACTACAACTGCGTTGCGTTGCACAAAGGCACGCTTAGCAAGCTTTCACTTTGGGTACAGGACAGCATGGAAGGCACCATGCTCCCCTTTTACTAAGTAATTCCCTGTTCAGTGACTTTTTAAAACGGAGTCTCTTGAACACTGGGAGGGGAGGAGAGCAGTAACCCCTGTTAACAGCTTATGCACACGCAATATGCTTCCTGCACCCCGCACAAGTGACCTTTGCTTCTTATGCTCTACAACACAAAACGACAGCTGCTAATGACCATGCCCCTCTGTAATAACTTTCATGCATTGGCAACCAATCTCCTAACCTAAAATATATTAACATATCTTAAATATTACAAAACAAGAAAATTGTCTCTCTAGTTGGCCTAAAAATGACCAACACTCGTGCGAACTCAAATAGTTCGTTTCTTTTCGCTCTAGCAGAGCCGACACAAATCACGTGACTCACGATCGTTCAGGAAAGTTAGAAGCGCAAAGCGCACAAACTGGGAGATCAGACCGATTCCATACGACTCTATTTAAGTATATCAGTTAATCAGGGAAGGAATAAATGGAGAGATCTCACCAAACACAGGCTGCATGCATCCATCGACGATTTTCTCAACTTAGTAGAAAGTCCAGTGACGCGAAAAAACGAGCTGCGTTCCATTTTCACTACAGCAGTGCTCTCTGGCGACGTGACTCCCTTAATAGCTGTCCTTTCAGCATAAAAGAATCTTCGCAGTTACTTTTATTAATAACAAACGGTAGAATACCGTTTTCTCCATTTAAATCTTGAGTATCGAACACAGCATGTCGGACAAAGAGGAAACGCCGAGAAGCTTCCCTGCATGACACCGCACACACTCTCTCGCAACAAAAAAAACAATGCTCACTTTTTCATTATTAGGAGCGGACTTCTGGAAAAAAGCTGTAACAACCACGGCCAACAACGCTCAGCATCAACCGCAATTGTTACCTCTTCTCCCATTATTAAACTTATAAAAACTATATAACAACGAACACTCATTTACACAACAACAAAACAACAGATCGACTACAACGTACCCTCCATTAAACAACACACCCACTCAGCCAATTTCACCTATTTAGTCCGACTACCATATTTTACAATAGAACGAACCACACCTACACATTTACTACCATACCACAACATCTACACAACAACAGGAATACCACAACTCGCAAAGAAAAAAAAACAAACACTGACCCAGTCACACAATAAACATTATTAAATAATAATAAACAAATATTGAATAATTGTTTTATTTTTTCTTTGTATAGTTTCGTTAATCTTGATTAAAGTTAATTAAAATAATAAATAAAAGGTAGATACAGTAAGAGCTAAGTTTACATGGACAGCTTCCATGTCTGCGGTAGCTTAGTGGTTAGAGTGCCGGGGTGTATACCCGGAGGTCCCTGGTTCGAGTCCAGGCCATGGAATTTTCTTTACTATTTTTCACTATTTATTAATTAATATCGGAGGTAGTGGCGTGAAAAAATCCTCCAAAGACCATTTTCCAATTATTATTAAGTTTATATTGCCTATTTTATCGAAGAGTTTGTCTAGTTTACTGATATTTGTTTGAATAATTATTTCTAGAAATAGATAGAATATACAGAAGGGCCAAAAAGAAAAGGTTTACACACTTTAATAGATGCTATCTATGACTTTGAGACAACATTCGAGGTAGATTAAGTGCAGTGACATTAAAAAATTATTTAAAATTTATGGTACTGGGACATGTACAGGTTGACCATTATTAAACTTCATATTTCAAAAGGTACTGTAAAATGGATCTATTGATCAGAATGATTTTGAAATTTCAGAATGGCATGAATACTCTTGAAGCTATAGTATTTGATTTGGTTAAAAAAAAAAAAAAAAAAAAAAAAAAAATGCTCAAAATTTGCCACTAGGAGAATAAATGGCAGTTTATTACAGTAAGAGTGATACAATAAATCAAGAACACGTACGAATTATGACAGAGATATTCAATATGCTATTTTTCTTTTTGTACTATGTGCATAAATCTGAAAATATCATGTTCAGTAACAGATCTGAATGTTTCTGATGTCTGCTGCTGACCACTCTGAACCTTTTTATCATCCTGATTTCCTCGAATAATGGAATAAAATCTTATGTGGATAGAAATAGTTTATTACTTAATCCTGATTTCCTGTGTGAAATCCTGTTTAGTGCCAACTAATTCCCAACAAATCGTAGATGCAGATGAAACATATAATCTTTGCATAGATTGTGGTGTGGTACTCCTGGTGGAGGCTTTAATCAATCAGCACCAAAAATGCAAGTTTACATGATTCATGCTACTTCTGTCCCGTGCCTTCTTCATAATCAGTCTCAGTAGATTAAAACAGTTATTCACAAATAAATAGTGAAAAATAGTAAAGAAAATTCCTTGGCCTGGACTCGAACCAGAAACCATCGAGAATTAATATTTGGAGGCATGGCATGAAAAAAATTGTCCTAGGCCTATTTTTCAGTTGTAAGTTATTCACAAGTTGTTATGCTCAGAGCATGTGATGTGAACTTATACAGGGTGTATCAGGTTCGATGGTCATAAAGTACCTAGCGTTGTTCTCCGCAAAATTCTAAGCATAATTTTCCTTATCCATTTTTCAAAATTCTCAAAAAAAATGCTTGAAATCGTTATCCAAAATTTGGCTATTATGACGTAATTCTAAGCCTTCTGACGTAATTCTCAGCATTCTGACGTAATCTATCTATGCCATTTACTGCCCCTGCTGAAGGCAAGTTCATTCATAAAAGGGTAGGAGACAGAGTCAACAGACTCGCTTACTTCGAAAATAAACAAGAGTTGCTCTACTTTAATGAGCTCTAAATGAATTGATATTTTAAATTAAAGAAAATTCATAGCTAAAAATTATCATAGCCTGCTAAACTGACTCAATGCTGATAGGAAATATCGTATAGTCAAGAATAATTAGGACTCTAACGTCAGAAGGCTTAGAATTACGTCATAATAGCCAAACTTTGGATAACGATTTCAAGCATTTTTTTTTTAGAATTTTGAAAAATGGATAAGGAAAATTATGCTTAGAATTTTGCGGAGAACAACGCTAGGTACTTTATGACCATCGAACCTGATACACCCTGTATAATGGTCACATTATAAAGTTAAAATTAGAATTGACATACTTTTATTAACATTGAAGGTCAAAGGTCAAATTTAGCACAACCATTGTTTGGCCCCTACCTAACTTTTGTCTAACTTCCTATATGTTGCCTGCAACAGATTTATCTCCACTCGTTTTGAAATTGTATGGGGAGTAACAGACTTTTGACTCGCCCTGTATATTCTAATGTTTTCTAAAATGTGTGAAGATTATAAGGGGGTTTTAAACCTGCAGTTATTAGTAATTGAAAGATATAATGTTGTCTAATTTAGTATTAAAAAATAAAAACTATAAAGAGGTGAGTGAAAAATTACAAGAAGCATATCAGAAGTGTTATATAATGTTCTAGCGAAAAAATATAATGAGAGGATTTAACTTGTGGGAAGCACAAAAACTAAAAGAAGAAAAAGTTAGTATTCCAGGAGCATTTTTTAACATTAAAAGATAAATCTAAAGCATTAAACCCAAATGAATGTATGTAATTATTTACATGTATACCTCCCCCCCCCCCCCAGCATTATAACAGGGGGGGGGGGGGGGAAGTTGCAACTGATTCTTCAAAAAAGTGTGAAGAACTGTTTATTTCAGTAATTTTAAAGCAATAGTTTTAACTATAGATTGCACAATGTTCGCATCAACGCAACACCATACTCAAATCTCCCAAAAGGTAAAGATTCATTTTCTTGCATGTGCATCTTGTGAAATTTTCTTCTGCTTTGCTGCATGATCATTTTTTTTCAGCCTATTGTTAAAACAAAGCTGTTTTGGAGCTTGTGTTTGAAGGAATATGCAAATATTGTAGGGATGCCTCACTTTTCATACTTCTTTTTTGGTGCAAACTATCTTTCTTTAGCCTGTAACATATATTCTTGCTTAAACATACAACATTATTAATCTATGTTCTAGTTACCTCCTTATGGAACTCTAGTATCAGTGATGTGAAGATTGAAAACAGGGCCATCACACAATTCGAAACAGAGATAACTGTCTGTGTGCTGTTAAATGAATATATAGTCTCCCTTTCTGTTATTCCCTTTCTGTATTTCTGAAATTCTTGATAATACTGAGCTGGCTGAATTATTCTAAACTAACTATGGAATATGGAGCAACAAAGGAATTTGTCCAGGAAAATCGGTCACCATGACTGCAAAAACTGATGAAGAAGCTGCTACTTTTTTGATCCTGAAGCCACTGGGTCATTATTGCTACATCCTTGAATGAGCCATCAGAGATTATTAGTCCTGCATTTTACTACAAGTTTAGCAGTGAGCCACTGGGCAAAAGTATTATGGATCACACAGCTTGTAACCCATCAAGGTAATAATAAACTTGTGTTGGTACCTTCTCTTTCTCTGCTATTTAGTTTTGAAAAATTTATCTTCATAATCAGGGTGTCCAGCGATCCAGGAAAACCGGGAAGTATGGGAATTGTACAGAATTCATTAGTGCCAGCAAAAATGTGGGAAGTTTACTGGAAATTAGAAAAAAATCCAGGAATTTTGATTGTAGAAAAATCAAGCTAGTTTCATTCTGTTTCCCAATAATGGTTTTCCCATACATTCACTTGGTTTTCTTTTTTGGTTATATTAATATTTTACAAATATTTGTGCTGTTGGCAATGACCCTCTTTTGTAATAACACATTCCATGTTGGTTTTTAACATCACTGAAAGTTCTTGATAAAGACATGGAGCAAGAGGTACTAACTCTCAAGCCATTGAAAAGAAGAAAATCTTAGCTTCCAAAACATTATGGTTCTTTGACACATCTTGTAACTGAAGCATAGCTATTTTATTGTTTACTAGGCAATTTTTTTAATTAATCAAAATTAATTAAGAAATATTCATGAAAATATTGTTCAGATAATAGTGTGTCTCAATTTGACAACATGGTTGA
Source organism: Rhysida immarginata (assembly GCA_023313115.1). Taxonomy (NCBI): domain Eukaryota; kingdom Metazoa; phylum Arthropoda; class Chilopoda; order Scolopendromorpha; family Scolopendridae; genus Rhysida; species Rhysida immarginata. Next base: position 3,177,925 of record JAHWFO010010124.1, read on the forward strand.
GGCAATTAGTTTCGATATCTTTGATAGTCAGGGCTGGATTTCCATTTTTGGGCCCATTGGCTCAAAATTTTGCCCCTCAAGGCCAGGCCAGGCCACTTTAGCCCTTGCCTAAAACCGATCCTGGCTATAGCCAATCTCTCTTAACCATTGAATTTCTGATTGACAGTAACTAAATGTCTGGATGGAAAGCGATTTAGTTGAACTTGAATTCAGAGGAGTATGCTTGAGCAGTGCCTGTGAGAATGAAGTGAAACTTTATTCTCAAGAAAAAAGATTTATCGCTTCTGGGCTAGCCTTCCCAGTGATAAACTTGACATAAGCAACTTGGAGCTTGTTCAGATGCATTTGATCATGTCTCATGGAAATACTATTGTACAGAACGAGAAATCTTTAATATCTTAATGAGTTAGCTATAATCTTGTGAAATTAAATGCTCTGAAAAGGTAATTATTGATAAACATATGATACATTTAGTCAGAAGTTCTCATTCTTTGTACAAAGAAGCTCTTGATGAAGAGAGGCAAAGAAATTCTGGAAAGAAAAAGAAATTCCAAAGGAAGAAACATGATAAAGTAATAGCAAAACAGTAGAGGTGATTAAAACTTTGGTAGAAATGAAGGTTCTGATTCAATTTATTTGTATTTTTTTTATTAATATGAAAACATATAACATTAAAAATCATTATCACATTTAGAAAAGTTTTCTTACGTTTTTTCTTTGAAATATTTTTTTGCAGTATTTTCATATTGAATATTTAGTTATTTCAAATGTAAGAGAAATTTTATGGACAGTACGGGAGATATACGGGAAATGTACGGACTTTTGCTCACGGAAATTGCTGGACACCCTGATAATATATTAAAGTTTCTCTCCCCCAGTTGAGATAACAGTTACATGGATTGATTATCAGCTAATCTGGTTAGTAAGACATCCATTTATAATTATTACAATTCAGAAGATTTGAGCTTTCATTCATGCTACTGTTCTAATCCCTATATGCAATAAATGCCTTTTGTTAACACTCTCTAGTTCACTTATTTCCTCATGAAATTTATTCATTCTGAACGCATGTGTAAATGAATGACTTCTTTTTGTTTGTGTTGTATTGTTATGGTTTTGTGTGCAGTATTAGTAGTCATATGATGTATTTTTGTAATAAGATATTGGAACATGTAAATAACATTATTACAGATATTAGACACCAATGACTTGCATCAAGCATGATAAGATATGCTCTGAAGATGGGGGTTTATGTCATATGTGGACTAGTAATCATCACATCCCTATGCTATTCATGCACTTCATCGAAGTATGATCAAATGATGATTGAAACATGGTGTGTTATTCTCACCAATAACAGGGCAACAGACTGTTCATGTATGGTCATGGAAATGGCAGTGGGCATGAAGCAGCACGCCTGTATTAAAAACGCCTGTGTAGCTGCTTGACAGGATGCAAGTATCTTCGAGCAGCTTCGCCAGTTCATGTTGAGGTGTTGCCAGATGGTGGACATTGTGAGCATCTCTTGTGATGTGACCAAGGTACATCCTGTAACGTTCAACCATGTAACTCGGTAACAACGCTTTATAGGACAGAGGTTCGTAGGGACATTCTTTCTTGTTTTAATTCTAGGAATTATCCCCGATGTTTGTTAAGCACTGTATAGCTTTTAGTGCCATTTCTGAAAAATGAGTTAGATTTTACATTTTTTTTTTGTTTTTTACTGTATTAAATAAGAAATACATATGAATGTATAACTTGAATGCATCTATTAAATTATTCCAAGTCATATCCATATGCATTATATGCTATTAAACATGTGATAGGTTAAGAATAGTGATTTAAGACTGTCAACCAGTGATGGTTAGAAGCAGTGCAAAAGACATGATTTACTTGATCTGTAGGAAACATAAATGAAGAACTTTTGATTTTATTTGGATTTTCATTTAATGTTCAGTGTTCAGTTGTAATGTATAAACATAGCTGATTTTTTTATTCCATTTTCTCTCTTGCTGAGAGTTTGATGTGGATCTTGCATCCTCTCCCATAAAAACTCAAGCTATCTCAGTTGTCACCAGAGAGGTTCCACCCCTCTGTTTATCAGCTTAAAATTCAGACAAATATTTTCAATTTCCCTTCTTCCAATCAGAGCATCTAAACCCTTGTGAAAATTAATTGAAACAAACAATTTCAAGTCTTGCAGGGGCCCTTTTTGCTTTGTCGAAGTGAGTAAGCATCATCTCTAGAAGTTGTGTTCTTCTTATGACCACACAATCCTTTACAATTAAGAGAAACTGATCCGGTATCCTGCTTCATCTTGATGACATGGCTGACGGTTGCTAAACTTATACCAACTATTGCACCAATCTCTCGATATGTCTTAGCTGTGTGTTCATGCAGAGTTATAATCTTCGTACATTTCCTATGTGTCACATTTCTCTAATGGCAGTCGAATCACATCTGGTCAGGTTTCTGAAATTGATGAAATACCATAGCTGCTAATGTAATGATTGCATCAACCAATGTACTCTATGGTGGTTGGATAGAATTCTAAAATCTGATGTAATACTGTTGCTGCTGACGTAATCAATGCATCAGCCAATATAAAAAATGATCAAACTGACTTTTTGTGTCGTTTTGAGTATAGGTTTACAAGAAATGTGGTAAACATACTTTGTTTCGATTAATTTGTACACAGGTGTGGTAAGTTTAATACTGTTAAAAGCCCAATAACTTTAAAAATTCTCAGAAAACTAATTAGTAGAAAAAATTCATCTCTAAGTTCACATTAAATAAGCATTTTTTAAATAGCAAGCAATTGGGCATAAAAGGATAATAATAAAATTCTTCTCTTATACAAATTTATTAATTTTGGAAAACCCAACATAAAAATAAACATAAATAATGATAATAAGGTGAGAAGGTTACTTAGGAATTTTTAAATTTTATCATCTTGTTATTATTATTTTTGTTTATTTTTATGTTGGGTTTTCCAAAATTAATAAATTTGTATTTGGAATAAGAGAAGAAATTTATTATTAAATAAGCATGTTTTCTCATACTTTTCCATTTTTCATTTTTTTTCTGATGTAGGGTTTCTGAAGGGTTTTCTCTAGTGCATGCCTTGACTGTCAGGAGTATGGTCTCAGATTTAAACTTGTATAATTCAGGATGTAATCTTATCACATAAACTAAAAGTTGTACTGTAATTAAAGACATTATAAACTTATGTAAATGCATAATATATTCTTTGAAATCCTCTAATCTGAAAAACGTCTTTATTCTAAGTTGTTGGTTTTTTTCCTCTTTTTGTCTGTTTGTTTATTTATATATTTTTGTCATATTCCGCACTTATTTTATTAAATTATCTAGAACCTTTATTTTAAACAGACATATAGAAACAAATATTGTGGGATTTAAATGATAGCATGCATAGAATACTGTTATAAATTATTTCCTAATTAGAAGTTTCTTGTAATTATTTTTTTGGTATTTAAAAATTTTAATTTGGGAATAAAAAAATCTTTGCCATAAAAATCATAATAACTACAATAATCAATGTAATATTGACAAATGTTCTATTAGGATGAGAGGGCCCCATTTAAGTGAAAAATATATGTTGCTAATGCAATTTAAATGTTTGTATCTAATTATTTGCATTAAGTGATGAAAGTTAATTATATTTTTTTTCTGCTGAAGTTTTTAGGAAAGAAATTTAATTCATTTAAGTTTCTGTTAAAAAACATTAAAAAAGAATCAATTCTTAAAGCAGTGTTTTAGCATTTGGATATATTTATCATACTAATGTTCATAATAATGTTAATAACAACAACAATAATAATAATTTTTATAATAATTATTTTCCTTTATAACTTTTATGGACAATGAATTGAGGAAGACATGGGTTTATTTATCTTGGGAGCTTATCTAGTGTGCAGTTTTCATTGCATTAGGAAACAATTTTAAAGCATTTTACATTACTTTTTTTTTTCAGTATAAATTAATTTAAATATAACATTCGACTTACCATAAAAATATGAAGCAAAATTTTCAGAAATCTTCAACAGATCTGCTTGCCTTGGTATCAGAGATGCTATAAGATACTGCTTCACAATTTTTGTTCCCTTGGGTCTGGGTCATGGCTAAAAATATCTTAAGAAGAATGGAAGGCATTCCAAATTTCTGTGAAAGAGCTCTGTAAAAAAATAAGCAGTGCAAAAATTCATAATGAATTGTAAGAAAAATGCTTATATTTAATGCATAAATTGAACATTAGCCTTAAATAAACAATTGTATATGCATTGGTTAAAAATCTTATAATTACTATTAATCTCCAGACTATATAAATATCCAATAAATTAATATTTCATTCACTGAAGTTTTTAGACAACAACAACTGACTTTTTGCCAGGTTGGCACTTTTCTCCTAGTCAAATCATTTTACACTTGATGGTTAAATGCAGTCATCTTGCATTATCTTCTAAATAACACTAATAAAAATTTCCATAATTCTCTAAATCTTCCCTCCTCTTTAATTTTTTTTAAAGTTTTAAAATATAAAAAATTTGCAGGATAATTTTAAATATTTTACAAAATACACTTTCACGTTCACATTTTTTGACATTATTGACATTGAAAGAGTACTTACACTGGATTAAAAAAAACACAGGGAGGGAAAAAATACAACTTCTGAAATAAATGTGATATTTTTATTATAAGCAAGGCAATTTTGCCTTCTCATGTTTTTTCTGAGTCAGTAACTTTCATAATTTGGTTAGTTGATATGTTATGTGATAATGTTAGCATCAGTTACTATTAGTTATATTATTTTATAGATTTTATAATATTTATGCAGCATTATCTGTATAGTATAATTAGAGTTTTTATTTTCATGTAAAATAAGTTTAATCTTTCTAATTTTATCTTACCGAAATGCAAATATAAATGTGAGGTAGTTTTTTTTTTCCTAATTTTTTATTTTTATTTTTTTATTTTTTTAAGAATGAAAAACTACCCTGCAAGTGAAATGGTTTTGTTACTTTGGAGACAAGTTTGGCAGCAAGTGATCAGTGACTTAACTGCTAGGAATGTTTGTATCGAGCCAAAATATTCTTTGGCTATGTCCATAGAGACAGCAAATCATTTTTAATTCATAAAGATCTGGACTGGTGATTTCTTCTGACAAGTTAAAAATGAAAATTGAATACAGGGTGATAAGACCCTAAAAAAAAGGTGATGTTTCAGATAAGAGGATACCCTCTGTGTCATCACTTTCACTTTTTGTTTTGACAAAGGATAGCCTCTATCCAAAATATCAGCTTTTTTCAGGGTCTTACCATCCTGTGTTCAATTATATTTTATTCTAGGGTTCTAGTGTCTCGTCCTTCTTTTCTTCTGTATCTGTCAATCTGATCTGTTACAGATGCTATCATTATTTGAAATTTTCCCAGATCGTTGTGAATACAAATTCATCAAATTACAGAACATGATTGTTACACATATTTAAAATATCTAAAAGAAATATGTAAATAAACATATTTTCAAAATTTTTATATATACGAGGGCATATTGAAAAGTCATGCCTCCATGGCTGTAACTTTTTTATTTGTTAACCAATTTTCAAACTTCTTTTTGTATCTTATACTCACATTTGTCCTCTATGTAATGCACTATTCACTTTTTGACATAGTCCCCATCCCTTTCCATGCATTGCGGCAACGTGTGACTAGTTAGGTGAACCCGTCGGAGAGGAATTCCGGAGTTGTTGTTGACACCAGGATTGAATGGCAGCGTTTACTTCGCCGTCAGAACCAACTCATGTCCCTTAAGGGGCTCTTTCTTCTTTGGGAAGCGATGAAAGTGGCAAGCTGCAAAGTCTTTCATCTTTGAACTGTAGGTGCTGCAACACCTCGGGTGTGTGGCGACTCGTGTGCGGGCGGACAATATCGTACTTCAGAAGAGGGTCCAAAGCTGCCATTCAATCCTGGTGTCGACAACAACTCAGGAATCCTTCTCAGACGGGTTCACCCAACTAGTCACGCGTTGGTGCAATGTGTGGAAAGGGATGTGGACTATGTCGAAAAGTGAATAATACATTACATAGAGGACAAATGTGAGTATAAGATACAAAAAGAATTTTGAAAATCGGTTAACAAATAAAAAAGTTACAGCCATGGAGGCATTACTTTTCAATACACCCTCGTAGTTTCAAACATTCAATTTAACATATAAAATTAAGGTATTCTCTAATGAAATAAAATAATTCCTTTGGCATTTTCGTGATGCTATTGTTGGAAGCAAGAAACCATCTGTTTATGCTCCTAAAAATGTAAGGAAAAATTAATGGATTGAAGCAATACATACACAGTTTTTGAGTGTACATGTGTTATACAGGGTGAACGGAAGCAATAGGGGCAAACTTCAGGAGGTGATTCCTAACTAGAAAAGGAACAAAATATCTCATATGAACATATTTCCAGAAATGGACAGTTTGTCTGTAATAGAGCAATAAGTATAGAATATGAAATTACTGTGACAGTAATTGTGTCAACCTTACAAAAGATGTTCAAAGTGGTCTCTTTGGGATGCAATGCAAAGCCTTCACATGTCACATCATGGATTGCCGCATTCATTCGAATATTCCATCCTGTACACAAATAACGTCACAGGCTGCTTTGCCACATTAGGAACTGGCTCTGCAAACACAACATTTTTGAGGTGCCCCCACAAGTTTAAGTCAAGGGGGATTAAAAAACTGCCTCCATGTTTGCCTCTTCCATCAAAGGACCCCATCTCACACAATCGCCGAAAGATGGTTGCAAACGTTTTATAATTCGGGTGATGCTGTTTGCTAGGGTACTTTACTTGATACATCCATGCAGCCTCTCGACCATTCCCATGTGCTTCTCTGTTTGTGAAGACCATATCAGCTTGTAGCTGATATTAACACTGCACCATTAACACTACCTGATGATCAATAAAAAGTAATTCTGCAGCAGGAAAAAACATACTGTCTGTATTATTATGGTGGCATGATGTCGTGCCTACAATTATTGACCTTTCCATGAAAAGTATCCACTTCCAGACATAATTTGATATGAACTATTTTGTTACTTTCTTATATAGAATCACCCCCTGAAGTTTGTCCTAGTTCACCCTGTAAGTAAATAAAAATTGTATATGAGTTGGGATATAATGAATAAAATGGTCATTGCCACTTTTTAATATTTCTTTTTCAATTCTCTGAACTCAGATTTTAAATATTTACCGTATTTTACGGTAATTAGGCTGCAGTGCTGAAATTCGTTTTCTAAAAAAAACAAAAAACACACGCTAGTTTGGCCGCAACAATGGATAGGCCATGCCCCTCCTCTTCCAAGAATTTATCCTAATTTGCTTTAAAGAAATATGCTGCAATTTTACAGTGTTCAGTGTCATTTTATTCTAGAAATAATAAAATATACATAATAATATTTGGGTACATTTATAATCTGTAATTAAAGTTCGTAACATATTTAAAAACGTCTCTTCCAAATTTATCGATTGTTCACTTTCTTCATCGTCCTCATCTTCTTCTTCATTTTCATCGGGTAAAATGTTGTAAGGAAGGCAAGCAACACGAAAACCAGAAACAATGGCGGATTTGGAAACTGTTTCCCAGGCATTGGCTACCTATGAGCATACGGTTGCACATGACGCACGTTTCAGGTGTTGGCTACCTATGAGCATACTTTTCATCCCTTGCAGCTGCCCGGTTTCCTATTCTTTCGCTCGTGCTATAGCTTGCCCGTCGTTTCGGCATAATGTTCTTTAAAGAAATAGAATTGCAAATCAGTCCAGACAATCAAATTATAAACAGCATGAATCAGAAGCTAGCCGCAATGGCAGATAGGGAAATACGGAATGGGATACTTACTTATTTGCCTTAGCAGTCGGAGTCTCAAATATTTGGTTGGTAATCATGGAGTTGGGATTCCTTATGTAGATCGAGAGTCGAAATTGAAACCATACTGATTGCCAAGCGAAAGTGGCCCCTTATACTGGGTGGGCAAGAAATAACGTGAGGTGTTCAGAGCTCGCTAGCGGGAATTCTATTAGGCCAAATGCAGTACATTTTGGGCTATATACTTATTGGAACATGCAGTTTTGATTTCTGCAAAAAAACTAAAATAGTACCAAAAGTCGCCATAGGGGGCGCTTATTTCAAGAAAACAATGAATACATTTGCATAAGCGCGTTCCGTGTTGAGCAATCATGACAATAAAAGGCAAGGCTGAGGATTTCCCATCATTCACGAACGAATGGCCTGACAATGACGCTTACTCTGCCTGACCGGGCCTTATTAGTCAAGTTGTTTTATCAGAAGAGCGACAATGCAAGTGCTGCCCTTCGTGAATTCCGGCGATTGAAAACGTTACGAAGAGGACCTACGAGCATAACTAACTTACGGAAAATGATTGAACGATTTGAATCTACCGGAACTCTAGGAGTGCAACCAGGCCGGGGACGCAAACGAATCAGGCAGCAACACGTTGAAGAAGTTGCAACTGCTGTTGTGGAACAGGAGATGACTACTGTGCAGGGTATTAGCAGTGCACACGCAATAGCACACCAAACAGATATCCCATATTCGACGGTGAGGAAAATATTGCATAAGATATTGACATTTTATCCCTATAAACTCACATCTGTTCAACAATTGCTTCCTAGAGATGAACGTACCCGAACTGACTTTTCGTTGAGATTTTTAGCACGTATGGAAGTGGATGATGCATGGCCATGGCAAATTTTATGGAGTGATGAGGCACATTTTTATTTGAATGGTGATATCAATACCCACAACTGCCATATTTGGGCTGCATCAAATCCACAAGTGTGTCTGCCAACTCCTATGCATTCACCGAAACTAACAGTATGGGGCGACTTTACTGCTTCTTTCATCATCGGCCCGTACTTTTTTGAAGAAATCCGTCCCCGTGGACCGGTGACTTTTTCCATCAATTCTGCCAGGTATGCCGATATGCTTGAGAATTTTGTGATACCACGATTGCAGGAAAAGGATTGTCTGGATTCTACCATTTTTATGCAGGATGGTGCACCACCGCACATCGGACGTTTGGTGCAGCAGATCTTGCGAGAACGTTTTTCAGACAACAGAATAATTAGTCGTGCATTTCCCATGGTATGGCCACCCAGGTCGCCTGATCTCAACCCTTGTGATTTTTGGTTATGGGGATATTTGAAAAGCCTTGTGTATCAAGCACATGTTCCTGACCTCTCAACCTTAAAGGATCAAATAACGTTACATATCAGACTAATTAATGCAGATATGCTGCGAGCTGCTGTAGAAAATGTCGTGTACCGCACACAGGTGGTCATATTGAAACACATTTGTAATTAAATAAAACATTGTTTATTGTTGTTACTAAAGTTGGTTTGTATGGTATTTGTTCATTTGACAATTAGTGTATTCATTGTTTTCTTGAAATAAACGCCCCCTATGGCGACTTTTGGTACTATTTTTTTTTTTTTTTGCAGAAATCGAAACTGCATGTTCCACTAAGTATATACACCAAAATGTACTGTATTTGGCCTAATAGAATTCCCGCTAGTGAGCTCTGAACACCTCACGTTATTTCTTGCCCACCCGGTATATCCACCACTACTGCAATGCTGCACCAATGGGCGTCAAGTATCCTGATTGGTTGAGACCAAAAGTGATGATGATGCCCTCTGTTGGTGAAGGCGGAAACTAGTCCAGTTGATCATAGATCATAACGGCGATAACATAAGAAGCCTAGTGGCCTTTTTCGTATGACAAAATGCAACCAGACGAAATTCGCTCGGACAAAGCAACTTTTTGTCGCAAGTTCAGTTAGAAAAATAATATAATAGATTGGCTGCAGCATTGGCTAGGCTGGACACGCAAAAATTTTGACCTTTTTATGAAATACGGTATTTCATAAAAAGGATTAAAGAAATGTTCATGTTATTACATTTATGTCTTTTTCCTCCAGAAGAAGTGAGAAGATGCAAGTGAACGTTACCCTTCATCTTACCTCAGCTAATCAAGCATGTGTAGCTGGATGGATTATTTCATTTAATTGAAAAATTTACAAAATAAATTATTATGGAATCAAAGATCACTTCCAAATATCCAATTATAAAAAATAATCCCCCAATTCCTGTTCCCCTTTCAGCTGACTTGTGACTTCATGGAAATCCATATGGACACATTATACCATCTTGCGGTTGCATAAGACAAATTAGTTCACGGTAGTTCAATTGGATAGAGAAGTGACAGCTAAAGTTGTGGTCCCTTGTTCAAGTCCAGGTCACAATTTTTCCTTCCCCTTTCATCAAGACATAAGTGCTTGCAGTCAATTCAGAAACTTGATAGGTTTCTTCAATTAAGTGCTTATCTTTTATTGTTATAGCACGTTTCTGAAATGCTTTTGTTATGTTTAATAATCCACATTTTTCAATTATGATAGCAAAATCAAGAGTCTGTGTCTCAGGGCATTCTAACATGAATTGAGCATAGATAATCAACTGAGATGGCGATCAAACCCTAAAGAAGATGGAAAAGCTGAGCTTTAGATGGATGGGGATCATTGCAGTCACTCTCTTCCAACCGGAGACAAAAAAATGAGAAGAAGATTGCCATTGTAATTTAATTCTTTATTGCACTTGTCTATTTTGCGAAGCTATACATCATGAAGGAATTGTTGTTGGCCTTACATCATTACGTGAAAACTACCACTGAGATAGATATTTTGCTCACGACTTCACTGGTAGCTGAAGTAGCTACCAAATCACAACTTAGCTACTGGGATACATGATGGTAGCTAATGAGAGAAATGTATGGAGTTTCTTCAGAATAGCGCAAGGAGCAAGTAGTTAGGCCTAACCTGACCATTTGTTGTGATTGTTGTCACTTTTTAAATTCTATACGATGGGTAAAAAAAAAGCATCCGTGAGCCAAAGCTAGTTTGATATTTCATTTTACTATTTTTATCTTTTCTTAGTTTTTTCGAGCATCTTTTTTTCCCCTTTCCCCCATCTGGCCTCCTTTCCATTCTTTCTTTTCTCTTCTTCCTTCCTATATGCCATGAAAGCCAAGTTCAATTTTATTTATTTATTTGCGGGTTAGTGAAAAATTACAAATATGCAATAGCGCCCAACAAGGCCAGTATGGTATGAACTGACAAGTTTGGCCAAGTGGGCACAAAACAATAATATAAGTAGAATAAACAAAAGATAAAGAACAACAATTATTAATTAAACATATATAGGTTAGTAGAAAAACAAAAAGATGGAACGACCTAGTGAATTAAAAGGCCAATTCGTCCGACTTAACTCTCAAACTAGTAGTAAAATAGCTTGGGGTTAAAGTAAATAAATAATACAGTAAACTGAGCATTAGCATAACAATCGATAACAATGGCACATCTATCACTGAATTCTTAAAAACTTAAAAATTCCTAAAAATTAACAAAAAAGATCCTAATAAAGGATCTTCTTATTGAATGGGATGTGTTGGAGACAATAGTTGCATAGTATTCTCCTAAAATGTGAATAAGGTACAAGGGTGTGGATTTCCAAAGGTAGAGAAGCCCAACATTTTATACCGACGTATGAAACACTACGATTTCAAAAATTAAGCAAGGAGACTGGAATGCGTATTTCATTTGCCGAATCGTGATAGGGGACGATAGCTGTAAAATCGAATTGGATGTTTTATAGATAAACGAGCATAAAGATAAAAAATAAATTTGTTAAATCGTAAGCATACGAAAAGAGGAAAAGTGGTCAGAGACTGAAGAGGATCGAGGAAGTTGCAGAAGGGTCCGAAGGAACCATTTCTGTAATTTTAGTATTCTTGTGAGATTGGTAGCTGAAGTGGCTCCCCAGAACAAAACCCCATAACATAAGCCAGAATGAATCCAAGAGTAGTAGAGTAAGAGTAAAATGTTAATGGGGAGATAATAAAGTCCTGAGATAATACCCTGCTTTTTATTAAGTTTAAATAATAATTTATCGATGTGGGCATCCTAAGTCAGATCAGGGGACAGGGTGAGACCTAAATATGTGAAATTTCGGGTAATTGAGATAGTATAATGTCCATAATATATTGAAGCCGACAAAGGTATATTTCGCTTATTTCTCTGGTGAAAAAACATTACTTTTGTTTTATCGATATTAACAACTAGAGAATTTTCATCACACCATTGTCTTAACTTCTCGAGAGCTAAATTAAGAGCTGAGAGCAATGAGGAAATATTCGAGTGAGGCAGCAACAGAGCTATATCGTCTGCATATAAAATTGGTTTTAGAAAGTTAAAGATGGTTGGCAGATCATTCACAAAGAGGTTAAATAACAGGGGTGAAAGGATCGATCCCTGCAGGACCCCGTAGTTCCGGATAAAAGTACCAGATAAAAGTAATTTCACGCGAATAGTCCGCCTCCCAGATAATCCGTAGGATAAAAAAAAACACCTTTCCTGTAAAAAAATTCTCAGAAAGTCCGCTTCTCAGAAAATCCGCGGAATATCTGAGAGTTTAAGCCCATGTAAAAAGTGGCTCATTTCAAACCTTTCTCAAAGTAGTAATTTTAAATAGTAATTTAGCTAGTAATTTTATTATTTACATAGCCATCTTCATTACTTTTATATATTTAATGAAATTTTTATAAATTTATTATTTAAATGTGTAAATAATTACAGTAATCTCATTTTAATGAACGAGCGCAACTACTTATTTCTTCAGCAGCAGCCATGGTTCTATCAACGCACTCAGAGCTGGGTGCTGCCCAATAGCGGTAGAGAGCATTCTATGACATCATAACATCTTCAACTAATCGTGAATCGCCAAGTACAGTGAATTCCGGCCGAGCGAATCGCCGACATTAACTTTTTAACACGTTTTTTTCTTAATAATTTTTGAACGAAAAGTTATGTCACTGGTTAATTATTGTTCCGTGGGGTTAGAGTATTAATTTCAATGTTAGAAAAAGACTGAACAAAGACTCGTTAATTTAAAACCATCAATTCAAAGGCCATCGCGTTTTTATCTACAGCAGAGAACAAAATTTGCTTGCTTTCATTAGGGATAATGCTCCGATGTGTCGGCAATTTTACAATTTTACTTTAGCGTCTGTTTAGCGATTTTGCTTCATGGATATTATGCATGGATTACGCTAAAGTAAACAGCTCCATGGGAATGCATCTCGCGTGACAAGTACGAGCTTCTGAATGAAAGTGCATCATCCATCCCTGGTGAAACTAATATTGTATCTTTCATAGTCAGTAACTGACAATCACTTTAATTTTCGATCATAATTATTATGAGGTTGAAAAAAAAACAACAACAGGTGGCTACGGCTAAGTTTTTATTGCATAAGTTTTATTGATCGTTAATAATAAAATCACATTCGACAGTGATCGATCGTTAACAAACGTTCATACTGATTTCCAAGCAAAAAGATCGGGAATCACGTGACTGAAGTAGTTCAGAAAAAATGTGTACTAAAGCTCAATCGGTGATTTAACTGTTTATCTTTTTCATACATCTGTTTATATCACAATACAGTACAATCTCTATTCAGTGTTTATTTGCCTGCAGTTGCAAATTTCCAATTTTTTTTATCAAAGTGTAAGCTAAGGGAAAATCTCTAAGCCACGCGATTGCCTTTTGTCTCCGAAGCTTTCCAACCCTAACATTTTCTGAAATAACTCATCCGAATTCAATTTATTTATAAATATTTGGATAAAGTTATAATAAATTAGTTTAAACTAATTAATTTCTTATTTACTGATGAAGACTATATATTATAATTGGTATTATAATTGGTTTAAACTAAATAATCAGTATAATTTTCCAATTGTGGAATTGGGAAAAGGTGAAACGAAAAAACGTGAAAAACTGCGATTTCGGCTGCTTGTAAGTCAATGTTACTCAAGCATAGTGAAATCGAAATAAGTATTGTTATTTACTCATTTTTTTTTTTTCAAAATAAACATCGATTTTTGACTTAAATCTTATTCTAAAGCATTTAATAGACTGTATAGGATGTAAAATCGTAGATGCCAATTTATTAATAAATATTTGAAAATCGGAAAATGTCTTTTTAAACACCCGCGAGTGTGAAATTTCGTACGCTCTGTCTGCATAACGGCAACTCGTTATAAAAAATGGATTTGTCCCGATTGCCGTTATATAGATGGAGCACTGTATATCAGAAATAAATGGGCAAATTTGTGAAATATATTATTTTGTAAACTTCTCATCTATTTCTGTTACTCGCGGCCGCCGCCATCTTGCGGACGTCACTTTATAGGTTTACCATTTATTGCAATTTGGAAAAATTTGTTCCCAGATAATCCGCCCCTCGGATAATCCGCAGAGCCATTTTTCAGATGAAAAAAATACAGATAGTCCGTGGATTATCCGCGTGAAATTACGGTATGTGAATTTTTTCCGAGATGGGCAAGATAGTAACTACGATTAGTTAGCAAATCACTAAGCCAGGAAAGTGGCAAATCGCAGATTCCATAGAAATTATTAAGTTTGTACAGTAGCAAATGGATGGGGACTGTATCAAAAGCTTTAGTAAAATCAATAAATATTGAAGTTACATATTTATTCATTGTCATCTTGGAGGAAAGAAATTCAAGTAAGTCATAGCAAGCCGTTTCAACATTCCGATTTGGAGCGAACCCATGCTGGAATGGATTAAGAAAATTATGTTCATATATAAAATGGGGAAAACCTAGTATAAAATAACTTTTCAGATATTTTAAAAAATTTAGGCAAGGCGGTAATGGGACGATAGTTTCGATATTGGCTGGAATCACCTTTCTTGAAAATTGGGACCACTCTAGCTAACTTCAAAGCCTGGGGATATACACCAGTACTAATAGAGGAATTAAAAATAATAGCCAGCGGATAATCTATGAGATGTTTGAGGCCAATAATAACAACAGTCTGAAACCCAAGAGGATCGGGAGCTGGAGAATATTTTAATTGACCGATAATATCAGAAACCTCATCACGAGTAGTTGGGGTGACATAAAAACTGTGGGTTGAATTGGGGCCTTGATAAGTATAATTAAGGAAGGGTGACAGGGATATTAGGAGAAGGGGGCAAGAGAACGTTAAGAAAGTCGGATAAAATAGAAGAAGTAAACTCATCTGGATGCGAAAACAGAGAATGAGGTAATCTGGGTCCGTGCGATAGGTCTGTTAATACACGCCATTTTTCTTTACTAGATTGGAGGCGTGAGAACAGAGATTTATAATATGCCCGTTTTGATTTATTAATTATAGATTTTACAAGATTAGAGTGACGTTTAAATTTGTTAAGCATATTAAGGGAAGAGCTTTTCCAGAATTTTCTGTAGAGGTTATTCTTCTTTTTAATAAGCAATAATAAATCAGGGGTTATCCAAGGTTTATGGACATTGGTTTTGGGAGAAATATTAGGGTGAGATTTAAAAGGGAAATACCGATTGTAACCAAACTGGAAATGCGAAAGAAATGACTCAAATAATGAGTTAGTATCAGTAGACCTTGATAGAATAGAGTTCCAGTTTGATAGAAGGAGATAAGATTGAAAAATTGCAATTCTATTCGGAGAAATTACTCGTGAAAAACGATTATTTCGAGTGGTAATATGAAAGGACAGGTTAAAAATAGTAAGCATTGGGAAGTGATCGGTAATCGCCCAATCCAAACAAGCACTAATAAGAACAGAACAAAAATTAGAAAAACAAGAATCTATGGCAGAATAGGAGTTATGAAGGGGAGAATTGTGTGAGAAAGAAAAAGTCATAGGTAAAAGTCCAGAACGAAGGATAGGATCCAAAATGAGATTTAAGGAGGAGGAAGGCTTATTGAAGTCAATGTTAAAGTCACCCACTAACACAACTGTTTTCCCTGAAATTTGAAAGTCAAATAGCGCAGAAGCTAAGAACTTACTAAAAACGGAGAAATTTCCAGATAGATTGACATAATGATTACGTTCTTATTAATTGTAAGGGTTAAAGCCTCATAATCGTGTGTGACCAGGCTGTAGTCTGGTAAAGTATAAAAAAGAAGCGAACTCAGGAGGTAAACACAAATGCCTCCGCCCCGCTTATTACTACGGCCAACTGAAACAGTCCGGTAGTCAGAAATATCCAGAATCTCACCATGATCATAAATCCAGCTCTTAGTGAATATTAAAATTTTTGGTTGCAGCTTAAGAGTCTTGAGATTAGCCAATGTACAGGCTAAATTAGAATTGATACTGCGAATATTCAAATAGAAAATGGAAAAATACTTATTGGGCTGATTATCACATGTATCACTAATTTGTGAGTTAATACACTCAAGTGAAATTGGAAAGGAAAAATCCTTATTAAATATATGTGACATAATCAGAAAAAATCTAGTCACTATATAAAATCAAAAAAGAAAAAAAAAAAACCAAACTAGAATGGTTAAAAATAAATCAACAAAATAGAACAATAAACAACAAAAAAATTAATAAAGATAAGTCAATAAATAAATAAAAGATAAATAAATAACTAAATTAATAAGTAAATGAGTAAATGGAGAGCAAACGGGACCTACAAAAATTATAAATTAACAGAACTACAAATTATCTATTGTAAAAGACTACATAATGGACCGGGCAGCAACAGAATTAAAAATACAAATACAAATTAAAATGTGGCGAATAACAAATTAAGATACTCTTAAAACAGAAAACGTAAGGAATTAATTTATAAGATAAAAAAAAAAAAAAAAATTGGATCCAGAAATTCGATAGAAGAAGACTGCTGTTAATGTTCCAATTCCACACCAGATTTTAATTCTTTATTACAATAAGTAGAATTAAAATACAATTATAATCGTCAACAGAATAAAACAAGTCACAATTACAAAAGTCTAAAAAACTACAAAACAATATGGATAGAATAATTACATAATTGAAAAAACTCCTTAATCACAACGGTATAAAAAGGCATAGTACCTGTATATGTATTTCGAAAGCAATACAGCTTTCAAAATACGTATAAAGGTACTATGCCTTTTTATACTGTTGTGGTTAAAGAGTTTTTTTCATTTATGTAATTAATTTTCTAGCTTAACCATTGAGGATTACTGGTGGCTCATCTGTCTTAACCATTGAGGATTACTGTCAGCCTAACATTGATGATTTCTGTGTGTATGATTCCATCTCAGGTGAACTGAGCTTCATCAGACAGATTTTTCTTGTTTTTTTTTGAGATCTTCAGTTTGGAGCAAAGCAGTGCATCAAGTAGATGTACAATCAAGGAAAATATCACTTTGGAGTAATTTTTGCGTGACAAACTACCAAAAACCAGATTTTGAGTTGATTTCTCTGGTCTTAAACAAATCATTATGACATTTTGCTAATAAAAGCATCATCATGATCCATTTATGACAGAATCCAGAATCCAGTGCAATATTCTGCACATTTTGTTATTATTTTCAGCATCCTGGTCATGTGAAGCCTGGTGGCCGTGCATATGGAAAGGATGAAATCTCCATGCATGAAAGATTTGCAAAGCTGTCTAATGATTTCTTCCAACATCTTGAGTAATAATCCTACTGCTTGTACATGGGTTGGCAACAACAGCTACAAGGACAACACTGTTTCTGAAGTTATCAGCTTCTCACTTGGGATGACCTTTCTTGAACAGTGCTGAAGTCTAGGATGTATGTACTGGTTTTGGGCACCACTGCACTGGTTGTACTAGCTGACCACGAACATAATCAAATTCCAATAGCTCAGTCAATATAAGTAGCATACATATTGTTTCTCTTCAGCTTTTTCCCATTTTTCGCTGTGTTAATTTTTGATTTGGCAATGATGATTTTACGTCCGGATGCCCTTCCTGACGCCAACCTCATGAGAGGAAATGTTAGAAAAGGGACAAACACAAACATCCATGGCCTCGGCGGGTTCGAACCCGCGACTTGCTGGGTCCAAGAGCGATAAGACCTGTGCCTTAACCCCCCTCTCGGCCACCGAGCCGGCATAAACAGCATACATGAGCCTATCAATTGTCAGTCAAGAAATAAGACAATTAAATTTTGAGAGTATTTATACAGGGTGTTCATAAAATGAGGGATAATCAGTACCTAGCATGATTCTTCACATCAAAATAAATAAAAAGTTCCTCATGCAAAATGTCAAAAACCTAATTTTTAAGGGTCTAAACACCACGCGAAGTTTTTGATGTACACCTCATTTTATGAACACCCTGTAAACACAATTTTATTTAAAAACCCAATAGTAAGAACTAACTAAACAACACAAAAAAGAAGTATAAAATAAAATGAAATCTTGTGAAATGGAGAATTCTCTGTACTGTCCTTCTTGATGAAGTTGATGGAGGAAACGCAGAATTCTGACCGGTTTTGCCTCTTATTCCTGGCTTTATCAAGGATACTAATGAAGAGGCACGCGAGATGCCTTTTTATATACAGATTTTGTTGGTATAAACAGTCATTGATTGGTGGATACAAAATCATAGATTGGTTGGATACAAATTCATTGATTGGATGGATATATTTCACGAAGC
Source organism: Rhysida immarginata (assembly GCA_023313115.1). Classification (NCBI taxonomy): domain Eukaryota; kingdom Metazoa; phylum Arthropoda; class Chilopoda; order Scolopendromorpha; family Scolopendridae; genus Rhysida; species Rhysida immarginata. The sequence goes on from JAHWFO010010124.1 coordinate 3,196,521, forward strand.
CTGGACAACCCAAACTAAGACCACCAAACTTGAGTCCTCCACCTCCATTAAGAAGAAACTAAACGAAGACGACGCCATATCACCAAGGCCGACAAAGGCAGCACCTCTGTGGTTATTTACCGTGCTGACTACATCAACAAGGAACTCTATTTCCTTTCCTCCCATAGTTTTGTTTCCCTATCCTCCGACCCTACCCCCAAATATCACAGATCCATCATTTCCACCATTTCAACTACACTCCTGCCCCTGCCCACGGCATTGCCAAATCCATTTCCAAATTCCTGTTTAACTTTAAGCTCCTCCCTAATACCTATAATTTCATTGATTCCTTAGACCTTACTAAAATGCTTGCTGACTTCCACACAAACCTAAATCTATGCCTCATGTCCCTCGATGTCATCAACCTCTATACTAAAGTCCCCGTTTCCGACATTTTGAACATCCTCAAACACCTTTTATTTTCCTCCTCCCTTCCAAAGCATCAATCCATCGGCCTCCTTTCCATCTTGTCCGTCATTTCCACCCAGAACTACTTCTCTTTCAATGGCATCACCTATTCCCAGACTAACGGCCTCGGCATGGGTTTCCCACTAAGCAGTTTTCTTTCCGGAGTCTTCTTCCAACACCTAGAACAAACCAATGTTATTCCCCTGCTATCCAATTCCACTATCCTATCTTATCATTGATATGTCGATGATATCCTGATAATTTTCGACTCCTCTACAACCATTCTCATTGCCATCGCCACACTGTTCAACTCCTTCTCCCCCCATGCACAGTTCACATTTGAATCCAAATTCAATAACTCGATCCCCTTCCTCGATGTGATTGTCTCCCGTAACACACACACTGACCGTCTTTCCTTCAGTATCAACCGTAAACCTACCACCTCTTCCAATCTGATCCACGCATCTTCAGCCCATCCTTCATCCCACAAACTCGCCTCCTTCCGTTTTCTTGTTGATCGTACCCTTAACCTTCTCCTAAGCCCTTCTGACAGATCCAAAGAGTTCCGCAAATTCACTTCCTCGCTCCACCAACGGCTACTCTCACTCCACTATTTCCAACCTTATATGCTCTAGAAAACGTCACTTATGCCATCCCCCCCCCCCCCCTCCCTGCTATAAAACCTAGCAAATGGGTATCTATTCCTTTCTTCAGCCCTCATTGCTACTGTCTTTCCAAGTTCCTTGCTCCCTTCAACCTACATGTTTCTTTCTGCACACCACCACCTTGCAGATATTCTTTGAACCCACCTCATACCCTTGACATATACTCCCAATCCGTTGTGTACCGAATTGGCTTTAACCAGTGTTTAAGCTCTCGCAATTCCGCCATCAGATACAAGGAGCGCATCGCTTCTTACCTAAAGAAAGATAAGAAGTCACAATATGCCATCCACCTTCTGGACAATGGACATAACCCCTCCAACCGGAATGACTTTATGTCCGTTGTTCACTATTCTAATGACCCCTTCAAGACTGCCGCTTTAGAAGCAATAGAGATCTACAAAGCCAAGCGTGATTCACCAGATAAACTCATCAATTTTCAAACAATATTCGACGTCCATTCCACGCTATTGCCCATTGCCAACCTGATTTAACTATTCTTTTATTGTTACACTTGAGTGCTATGTTATATTTATTAGTTCCTTTGCTCTCTGTATTATTTAATTCTCTGTAATTTTGCCATGTATTTTACTGGCAATTGTTCGTACTTGTTATTATTATTTCTTATTCGCTCATCATGTTTCAACCAATCACAACCTTTTAACCAACTTTGTTTAGGAATTTTCCTTATAATACAAATATCCATCCAATCAATGAATTTGTATCCAACCAATCTATGATTTTGTATCCACTAATCAATGACTGTTTATACCAACATAATCTGTATATAAAAAGGCATTTTGCATGCCTCTTAATTTGTATCCTTGATAAAGCAAGGAATAAAAGGTGAAACTGGTCGGAATTCTGTGTGTTTTCTTTCCCGATATGTACTGCAAGGCCTCCATCACTTCATCAAAATGAAATCTGATCTACTATGAAGAAACAGCAGCCCACCCTCCCCCATTACCTAAAATGGAACAATCTAACATCTCCAGTTAATAATCCAATTAAAACATATCGAAAAATTTTTTAAAACCAACAATTTTAGACTAAGAAACCAACAATATACAAATAGTCCCAAAGATTAATAACACTATCAGAAAACACTTGGTCAATATGCACGTCATTAATGACAGTGAGAACAATAATGTTAAAGAAGTTGATCAACATAACCTTCAAGATCTATATAAATACGATTTGGTTTTTTATAAGCTAGTGGATAAATATTATGTGATCTATGAGATTCCTTGTTCAGACTGTGATGTGAATTACATTGGTCATTCTGGTCGCTCTCTCTATTCACGGTTACAGGAACATGAGAGAGCGATCAGATTCGATCATTGTGAACATGCTTTGGCCAGACATTGTCATGCCACGGGCCACAAAGTAAATTGGAAAGAAGTGAAAATATTAGGAAGGGAAGAGAATTGGAACAAACAGATAATAAATGACTCCCTATTTATTAAAAAATTGGACAATACACTGGCCAAGGCATCTCATGACGTACATAGTGATTGGTGTATCATGTGATCTGCGTTTTATCACATGAGTTCCTCTTTTAGTTTCCAATCTTTATTTTTTATTTTTAAGTTTGGTATCATTCTCCTTCATACATTCTGAAGATGAGCGGTGGAATCCGCTCGAAAACGCTAATGCACTCAATAAAACGATTTTAATGTACCATTTGGATCTCATTGGCATAAATAATTTTCTTGATTAAGACTGTTTACAAAATTATGTTTTATTGTTTTCAAAATTGATTCGAAAAATTGTATCTGCGTGTGAAATTTCTACATGAAGCCAGCAGTTAACGCCCGGTTCTTAGTGATTTGTGCCTTGGACACTGACATTAGGTCAGCAAAATAACTTTTGGCTCTTAACCTTGAATTTTCTCTGTGAACTTAATTTAAATTTTGTTATTCAAGCAGTAATTCTTGGCTGGATCATCTTGAAAAACTTTTAAATTGGACTCCAATTGTATGTATTTTTAAAATTATAAAACAACTCTAAAATTGTTGGTTTTCAAAATTGTTGATATGTTTTAATTGGATTATTAATTGGAGATGTTAGATTGTTTCATTTTAGATAATGGGGAGGGTGGGCTGCTGTTTCTTCATAGTAGATCAGATTTCATTTTATTTTATAATTCTTTTTTATGTTGTTTTGTTAATTCTTTACTGTTGGGTTTTTAAATAAAATTGTCAATCGTTATAAATTGTCAATAGAAGTCAAATTGTCCTTGGGTTGCCAAGCTTAAATTTAAGGATGTTGGGGGTTTTTGAAAGCCAAATTGAGGTTGTACTCTTTTAATATTCCTCTTGGCCCTTTCATCAGATCTTTGCTGTATGACAAAGAAATTAATTTTTGGCTGACTTTCTGGTTCCTAAAAGTGATGGCATCTTGCACGTTTTTGCGAAATTTCCTTTTCTTTATCAGATCATCTACTAGGGTAGTATTATAACCTTTGTTTTTGTCTACTTTCTTGATAATATCAATTTTTGTATTAAATCTCTCCTTAGTCAATGGCATGGAGAGGGCTCTATGTATTAGGAAAATGTAATTGGCTAATTTATGACTCCAGCAATGGTTGGAGTTGCTGCATATAGAGATATCATTGTATGTTGACTTCAGATATACGTCGAAGTTCAGCTACCAACACACATGACCTTTACATCCAAGAAGGGGAGGACACCTTTTTCCTGTTCCACTGTGAATTTAATAGTGGGGTAACAGGCACGTAGCCAGGGAAGTAGGGTGCGGGGTCTAATTTTTTAAAACATGGACCTCATACAATGAAATAAATTGATAAAAAAACAACAAAAATTTATTAGGATACATGGAAGCAAAAGTACTAATTGCATTATCCATATAAAACAGAAATCATAATGTATGTGCAGTAACACTAATTCTGTTAACCTGGTGTGACCAATGAACGGACAGCACGACGATGGTTCTCCCGCTTTTCGTCTGGAGACATGGGCCTGGAAGATGTGCCAAGGAGCAGAAGACCCTAAGAAGTGTATGATGCAGCCCTACGGCAATAAGTGGAAGCCAACCCAGGCAGCACCACCCATGGAATAGTGGCGGACATCGGGACATCACAATCGAGTGTGGTTCAACATCTGCACGCCATGGGAAAGGTCAACAGGAGCTGCCGAGTTGTGCCCCACGAGCTGACGCCTGCGCAAGCACAACAACGGGTGAGGGTGTGTCGTCAACTGCTGGAAAAATTCGAGGTTCTGCCACATCCAGCATATAGCCCCGACTTGGCACCTTCCGATTACCATCTCTTCCGGTTCATGACGCACTTCCTGCGTGGATGGCCTTCGCCAATGTCAGTGAGGTTGAAGACGCCATGCGTGACTTTTTCGCCCAGAAACCGGAGGAGTGGTTTCGTGAGGGCATCCCCCAATTGGCTGATCGTTGGATCAAGACCATCGAGCATGATGAACTCTGAAGAGTAGCAATGAGTAGTTCCTGTCTGGTGCCCATTTGAAAGTTTGCACGGTGATCGGCTACTACTTTTGACTCAACCTCTGTAGTTTGCAAATTAAACTCATTATTTCGTACAATTTGACTTGGAACTAAATTCAAAACTGATAAATTCTTAGTTAAATTATTTGAAAATTTTGAACCCAGATGCATCACTATATGATCCAATAATGGAATAAACAAATTAATCTCATAAAATTTCCCTGGTGTATTTGCATTAACATTAGTTCTATGTCTATAACAAGATTAAAAATAAATACGTGGATAGTAGTAAATAACAATGTGAAAATCAAAATTAACTCTTGAACCACAACTAAATGGGAAATGAAATGATATGACCTGTCTTTACAGATCGTATCTTTTCATTTCCTATTTAGTTGTGGTTCAGGAGTTAATTTTGATTTTCACATTGTTATTTAGTTCTATGTATTTGTCTTTTAGCTACCCGAGGTAACTGAACCTCTATTTCTAGCTGCCTGCAAATTTCTAATGCCACTTTCATTATTTTTTTCAAACTCTTTCTCAGAATTCTCCCTGATGGAGGAATAAAATTCATGTACGTTGTTGATTTCATCATACGCACTTAAAATTTCTAAATCACTGCTTTGTAATTTAAGGGTCACCCCATTTAAATGAGACAATATACGATAAACTGTTAAAAAAGTAATAATGAAATCAAAAGATGTTACACCTGATAATAATGAACTCGCTTTACATTTGGATGCTGTTAAAAAATCTTCAGAAAAAACATCTGTATGAAATCCAAATGCCATGTATTCAAAATATTTAACAATGTACAAGAAACTATTGTAAAAATGATTGTAGGCATGATGCCTTGATGACCACCTTGTCCTACAAAACTTCGGATTCCACTGAAGTAACTTGAATATCATCAGCTAATTCAATTTGCATTCTAGCTGATTTTTTTAAAATAAATTTACAATGTTTTGCGAAAATTGTTCACTTGCTCTTTTTCTTTTATGAATTTCATCTTCATTTCTTCCCGGCATATTAAGTTCTGCGTACACTGTCTGAACACTACACAACAGTAGTCGCGCACACACACACACACTACTGGTGGCACAGTGGCACACTTCAGGTACAGCAAAGAGTTAGTTGTATTGTAACATGTCCACCTTCATCATAGAGAGATAGAGGTAGGAAGGTAGGTACTTACCTGGTATTATCTCCGTTGGAATCACTGAGTGTTGTGTTGGTTGCTAGAAGTGCTGCAATCGTCCAGTGAACTAAAACATGGATGAAGAACAGATGCGGTCTAAGCTAAAGCGGTCTTTTCTACATCTATGACTAAAAGCTGGAACCTATCTTCCCATGTTTTAGCGTTTTAAAGAACGGTTGAAACCCCCATGGTATGAAGGATGGCTTATCTATAGACTTTGGTATGAAGGTTTTTATGCCCGAGGCTACGCCAGTCGACCGCCGAATATGTGATTGGAAACAAATTTTTTAACTGTTTCTGATTTTTATTCACTGAAACGCGTAAAAAAAACTTTTATTTCATTTTTGTATCTAAAGAAATAATATGGACCATATTATATATGGACCACTTGGACCTTGGGCTGGTCAACAGACCTGTACGACCACCTCCTGGCTACGTGCCTGGGTAATGACTCTATTGGTCACAAATCAAGCCACTTAAAATTCTTTTTTTCGTTTATTATTGTATAATTTCAATTTTTGATTTGATTATAAAGTTACTCGTTTTATATTTTTGTCTTAAGTAGTGTTATTTTCTTACCCTTGTTTGAATTGTATACCGTATATACTCTGCATAAGCCAACCTCTGATTTTTGACTGCAAAAAGTGGAAAACCGCCATGACTCGAGCATAAGCCAAATCAAAAAAGGAAAAAAAAGCAACACTTGAGAGGAAAAAAATTTATTATAGAACACAACTATTACAAGCAGTTTTTATAGGAAGAATAAATTTTTAGTAATAGATTCATGGTGTGGGAAAGTCATCAAACATAGTTTCTTCTTCATCTGACTCTCCAAAAAGATGATGAAAATCTTCATTCTCATGCTCGTCATCCACATCATCTTCAGTCTTCATCGGCCTCACTTTCATTATTTTTATTTTTCAAAACGATACAGTAATCATTTACTGTATGTAATAATAGATATTCATTGTAACCGTATTAGCTTTCTATATAAAACATTCTTGGACGATTTTCGAGAAGCACTAAGTGGCAGTTTATCAAGGTCGGCGCCATCTAGTTTTCGGGATTTGACTTATGCATTTGCTTTTTACAATGGAAAGGTGGATGGAAAATTGAGGAAAAAGACGTAAAATAATGTACTGATTAATGCACTATATATTATATATCCTTGTACAATGTGCTGTAAGGTGTGTTAAATTTTATACACTAGTGCTTGGCGATAGTATCGATGGTAGCCTATGTAGCCGATGTTCAGAAGGTTTCGATATCGAATTTTTTGATGTTCTTAAATCTTCGATGTTTCAATGTTCTATTTTCAATTCATTATCTATTGAATAACTGTTTAGGTTAATGTATTGATGTATTGCAATAAAGAACACGTAAAAACGTGCTGGTTTCGTTTGAAGACCCCCCCCCCCCTTCGTAGTTTTTCCAATATGGCCATCACAACCTTTTAGAGATTCTCATTATGGATGTGTTTGCTTATTGCAACAAAAGCGATTAGTCGTCACTACGAATCACGATGCCATGAAAGTCGTCAGCCTGACGATTACAAACGACCTCGTGAGAGCGACTGCTTTCAAGTGGGCAATCGACAACAATAGTATATGCCTTCTAATGCTCGTAGTAAATAATGAAATGATAAAGCAATATTTTCATTAAATCATGTTTCCGAAATGATCCCAAACCCTATTGGTACGAATGTTCTGTTCTGTTTGAACTAATTCTTTCGTTTGTAATAATGACATTGGCTAAAACGCCGATCGCCTTCTCTAATGCTAATCCCGCAGAAGCTGACGATATTTTAGCTCGTCGACTTAGTCGGGCGATGAAGCATAACTTCATCAGCATCACTAGCACTAACAAACGGAAGTAGTCGGTCTGATGAGACTAAGCAAATGCAATCACGTTAACTTTCATCGCTTTCGTTGCACTAAATAAACACACCATATGCTGAGTGAATAATTTTATCAGAAATTTGTTTAAGCAGTGGAAGGGTTAATAAAATGGTAATAAATTATTATTTAGTTTTTTGTAAACTCCACCTATAAGAGCGGTCCACTTAAAAGAGCGCTTTCATGAACTCTGACTTGTACATAAGCCAAATGTGGTTTTTAGGGGCCATTTTTTTGGAAAAAAAATTTGGCTTATAGACGAGTATATTACTTGTACATTCTTGAAATAATCTTGAAATTACTCGACACTTGTACATTCTGTCAGTTAAGTATTGTTAAGCTCTTATCACTTATTGAATTGTATAATTTTTAAATTATTCGACAATAGTTGTACCGATATCTGATTGGCCGTTTATTTAACCCTGCCCCTGGTTGTATCATCCCTGATTGGTCGTTTGATATTATAAAAGAGCAGCCTGTAACAATTAGCATCAGTTCACACAGAAAGATGATCACAGGGTGATCGAAATACATATATGTGATAATAAATCTATCCTTTATTGTGCAAACAAAAGTTAAGCTAAAACTGTGGCATGGAACAACCAAAATCAGAGGGAACCTCTAATCCACAAGGAGATTTGAAATACCAAGTAGCCGTCTTCAGCGATGAGACAAAAGGCAACTAAAGAAAATAAAACTTAATGCTGGAGAATATATAAACAAGGCGGGGGGAAGGGCAATTGAAAAGAATATCTCCCATTGGTTAAGCAGAAGGGAAATAAGGACTATTGAACAATAAAATAAGAGGAGATATCTTGTCAATAGGGAGAAGAGGAAGAAACGTAAACTGTAGCATTACCTTACCTAGGGGTAGGACGTTCTATCACAATCTAGATATGTGCAACTACCTCTATTGCAAGGCACGCTATTTAATTGTACTTTCCACTTACCTTTCCTATGTTACACCTATGCTTTCCCAGTACAACTCTAGTAATGATAAACCAATTAATTATTCTCCCGCCTGGGATCGTATAGTGATTCTGCAATTATTTATAAAGTGATGGATTCTCCCACACTGCACTACCCGAGTTCTCACTTAATACCTCGCACCTACAGTCCCCAAGGAAAGAAATGCACTTAACGCATTGGCTTATGTATTAAACACTAAAATTTAATGTAAAAAGGAATTAAGCGTAAATAAAATAAAACAGACAGTTACAAAAAAAATTGATTAAATATGGAAGAAAGGAAAATCTGTTTCAGTACATTAGCAAACAAGTAAGCATGAGGCAATGTTCGTAAGGTTCTGTACACCTTTCTCACCTGTATCTACACAGTTAAAATATATATACGCAAGTGCAACATTTCTTTATAGTTCTGTATAGTCTTTCTATAGCTAAGTGTTCTCAAATTGTGCTACGTAACACTTATCTGTCAATTTAGTCATTGAGATTGTCTTGTTCTCTTGCTGGGACTATCCAATGACTCGCCACAGATGAGCTCCCATTGCCGCTGTTGTTACTCGTGTACCCTGGATGCGCAGTTATCTTTCGTAGATGAATTACCTGCTGATATTGGTTTTCCTATTGCTGGAACTCGGTGTGACCACTTCTTCTCTGCAATATCTCTGCCTGCTACTCAAGCTGACTATCAGAATAGGAGTTGTCCCCTGATGCCTCGCTACCCCCTTTCCACATAGCTTCACGCACGGCCCAGCCGTCGGAGCTCCCACCTGGGCATCGTAGTGCAGGATTTGCCACCCACGCTGATGGAACCCCAAGGACCCTAGGATGGTGATCCGATCCCTCGGAGTGTAGAATCCAACTTTTCTTCCTAAAACTATGTTTCTCATTGGCCACCCCAGCCCCTTCCATGAATCCTCCTCACGGAGCTTCCATGGGACCCAAGCGTTGTCATTCCAACCCCATGTCCCACATTGAGTTCCCACTGTCGCTCTCCTTCTTCCTGCCAAAACAGAGGAAACAAAGGAGAAAAGCATGGTCGCTCCAAAACATTGCTGCTATGCTTAAAGAAAATCAAATGAAATTGCCTCTAACATGTTCGTGCGTTTCTTGTCCACTAAACGACAATAAATGGAGAGAAACGCTCTCCCGAGCTAGAGTGCGAGGGGGTTCCTATTCTCGTCCCACGCAGTTCCCAAATAACTAAAGGCCTATCGTCTCCCCATCATCTAAAATATGTATACGTATAATAATTGGTTTTACAAAGATGTGCCCTGACTTTAATTAACAGGCACATCTGTAATGACTGGTCATATGGAGCATATTAAAGATAATATGCCACATGGCATGTCACAAAACTAAAACAAAAGGAAAAAAAAGAAAAACAAATAATGAATAACAAATAAAATTAAAAAAAAAAACCCATAAATAAATAAAAAATGTGACAAAAAATAAGAATAGTGAATAAAAAAAAACACACTAAAAGAAAAGAAAAAAGAATCGATTCAATAAATCAAACAGAACAGAGTTTGAGATTGGCCCTTTGTCCATATTTAATAACTTTTTAGAATCCCTTTTATAGATTTCTATACTCTCAAAGCTGTCTAATTGATTTCTTGAATTGACAGAACTAACTAACATAAAATTATCTGAACTAATACCATGACCAGTGTCCAAAATCTGTTTGGTGATGCTTGATCTGTCTAACCTATCATATTTTACATGAGCTAAATGTTCTTTCCACCTTTTAATAATATTTCTGGAGCTCTGACCAACATAGTTGTCCTCACAAAAATCACATTAAAATAGATAGAGTCCCGACTTTTCCAGAGGTGGGATGGCATCTTTAGGATTTCCTAAGAGTGCTTTCAAAGTATTCCCACTTTTGAATGCATTCTTTAAATTCAAGCACTAAAAATCTTTTTCAGGCCCGTAGTTAATTGTGGATCATAAGCAATACAAATAAATTTAGGGCTTATGGTCTCTGGAGTTAACTTCATGGAATCCTTTCTATTTAAAAGAAGCTTATGCCTACGGAGTAAGTTGTTGACATTCAACCTTGCTATAGATTTAATGGTACTCAATTCAGTTTGGTACCCTTGGTCGAATAGAGGAACATTAAGAAGACGGTGGATCATAGCGTGGAAGGCAGCATGTTTATGGCTAGGACAGTGAACGGAATCGTTCATAATATAGCGTTGATTGTTGGTGCGTTTTCGATAAATGTCGAACTCTAACCTATCATTAACCCTAATAATGTTTAAATCTAGAAAAGGAAAGCGCCCATCGCTCTCAATTCATGTGTGAATTTGATTATAGGAAATTTATTATTTAATTTGCTGAAAAAAGAGCTAATATCGCATTGATTCGTGTCAAAAACGGCGAAGATATCATCCACTTATCTATACCATATATGGTGGAAATAAGAGAGAGTTGTAGCTAATTGATTCTCGAATTCACTCATAAAGAGGTTACCAATGAACGGACTAAGACTATTTATTGCCCATAGCTGTTCCCGAGGTCAACTTATAACATTTGGAATTGAATTGAATTATTGTGGACAAGAGGTTTTCTTGGCTTATCATAAGCTGATATTTACTGAGATGTTTTACTCATTTGGTATTTTAATTTTTTGGTGGAAGCTTTATGCTTTAAAATAAGTCAATAAATTGATATTTGCTAAGATGTTTAACATCTATTGTTCCAACTTCCTGCTAGGCTTTATGCTCTAAACTTAAGTTTGAGAGTAACAATTTCTTGTATTATATATTTGTTCAAACATTTTATGTTTGACACTCATTGATAAGTCTATCCACGCTTCTTTTCTTATGTTGGTTTTGACTCAAAGATTTCCCTTAGAGCAAAGATGTGATCCGTCGTGCTTCGGCCAGGTCGGAAACCACACTGCTTCCCCGACAGTTTGGAGTCGACTATTTCTCGACTTCTCTTCTCCACACATTTTCTTATCTTGCATCCTGGGAGTATGCAAAAGAGGTCTACGCTTGCTTTGTAGACCTCGAAAAAGCATATGACAGATTTCCTCGGGAGAAGCTCTGACAAGTGTTGCAAGAGTATGGAGTGGTTGCTGGTTGCTATCATGTCTCTGTACGAAAGCTCTGAGATGTGTGTCCGGATAAATGGCATTAAGTCAAGACCGTTCACCGTGGGTGTTGGACTCCGCCAAGGGTGCGTACTGTCGCCCCTCTTGTTCATTATCTTTATGGACTGGATAGACAGGGGCAGCCGAGGCGATGAGCGTGTTTGTGTGGGCGACTTGCCTGGTGGAGAGGTTGCTCTTTGCTGACGACCTTGTCCTCCTTGGGTCTTCTCGCACGAACCTTCAGCATGCGCTAGACCGGTTTGCAGCCAAATGTGAAGAAGCTGGGATGAAGATCAGTGTGGTTAAAACCCGAGGTTCTGGTCCTTTCAAGACAGCCTTCTCAGTGTGCTCTCCATGTTAGGGCAGCCTCATTGAGACAGGTGGAGAAATTCAAATATCTCGGGATTGCATTCACGAGTGATGGACGGCAGGAGAAAGAATTGGATGCTCGGATCGGTGCAGCAAGCTGTGTCAGACGCGAACTGTGGCGATCCCTGGTAACGAAACGCGAGCTGGGTAACAAAGCCAAGCTCTCTGTCTTCAAATCTATCTTTGCTCCCATTCTCACCTATGGTCATGAGGCTTGGGTAATGACCGAAAGAGTGCAATCGCGGGTACAAGCGGCCGAAATGAGATTTCTGAGAGGTGTGGCAGGTGTTACCCTACTAGATAGAGTGTACAGCAGTACAATAAGGGAATCTTTAGGTGTTGAGCTGCTACTTCTCTGCATTGAGAGATCTCAGTTGCGCTGGTATGGCCACGTGATACGGATGCCGCAAACTAGTCTTCCTAGGCAGTTGTTATTTTCCAAGCCGGTGGGTAAGAGACCAAGGGGTCGGCCTAGAACCAGGTGGCTAGACTACATGGAGAATCTGGGTTCGAGTCGCTTGGATATTACCAGGGAGGACATGCGCCTGATGGCGGAAGATCGCGATCGCTGGAGATCCTCCATAGGGCTGCTGCCCCCGCGACCCTAACGGATAAGCGGGTTTGAAAAGTAAGTAAGTAAGGTTTTGACTCAAAATGATTTTTCAGCTGAACGAGTATTCCTCTATACTCCCTTGCTTCCATTTTTTTTTTTTTTTTAATAAAAAAGAAAAAATTCTTTGTTTAAAAAACCCCCTTTTTTTTTTTGCATGCAAGCATAATTGGGAGCAACAGCATTGCTTTCAGGTGAAGTGGATTCGTGCATATTGTTGTGTAGTGGAAGAAAGAAGTTGAGAGCAAAATAATACACATATGCACCACTTTAACAATGGAGTCTTTGTATGGCCACATGTGCTCAAATTTTTTCGTTTTCTCGGTTTCTTTTGAAAGAAACAAAATTTTGCATTTTCTTATTTTGCAAGCATCAATAGTAGCTTTAGATGAGTAATATATTTCAATTTGGTGTGAATCTGTGAGATACATGTTCGTGTAGTTCCCTTTCTAAGTACAAATATCTAGTAAAACTTAATATTTCTATATTTGCTCAAATATACAGGGTTACAGGGAAAGTCGACCTAGATATTTAAGGACGTTATTATTTAGGTTGTTGCCGATAGATTTGACCCTATAACCTACTATCCAAAAGTTAACCGTTTTCTAGATATGTGACTTTTAAATAAACATTTACTCTTTGCAGTCTGGGACCGCTTTCTCTGTCATTTTGTGCTTGATTTTCCTACTTAACTGAGAGTATTATACCTTTTTGGATAGTTAAAAAGATGTAGAAGTTATTAAAATAATTTGCAGGATAACTTCCATAGAATTTTTTTTAATTAACATGCTTCAAAGTTGAGAACACTTAGTGAAAACATCTACATGCAAGTTGTTTCAAGTTTTATTATTTATTTTTATAAACTGGCATACCCCCTACATAAAAATAGTAAAAAATTGGACCCTAGAATCTGGAAATTAAAAAAAAAGTTTATATTAGAGCAAAAAATGATATTTTTTTCTTTTAATTTAAAAGTCACATATGTAGAAAACAGTTAACTTTTGCATAGTAGGTTATAGGGTCAAATCTATCGGCAACAGCCTAAATAATAACGTCCTTAAATATCTAGCTCGACTTTCCCTGTAACCCTGTATAAATACAGTGGACACATTTATTTACATTTTTTTCATGATGTCTAAAAAATTTTTTATATTTTACCAATTTCTTCTTTTGAAGTCAAACAAAAAACAAATATTAGTTGTCATTACTATGTTTTGTTTTCCCTTAAAAAATTTAATTAAATCTTTTGGAACTATTATTATTATTATTAATGCAAAGAGTTATCTAACTCTAAAAATTTATATTTTACTTTAATAAATTAATTAAAATGTTTTTTTTTAAAAAAAAAAAAAAAATAAAAACTATTCTGAAACATTTTCTTAACTCAGATACATACAAACATGAAGTGGCTAAGTTAATATCATATTTTTCATAAAACTGGGTTATTGCAGGAATCACACGACGTATTAAACTTTATGTAACTTGGAACCTTTTCAGGTATTTTTGCCACAACTTTATTAATTTCTATTCTTAACAAAAATACCACTAGACGAGGTTGACACAAGTGATTTAAAAAAAAAAAACAAAAAAAAAAACTAGAGGCAATTAATAAAAGGTAACAACTATTTTTTTTTAATATTTTTTTAACAAGCCATTTACATCAAAAGCAGCACAGCAAACATGTAACATCTAAATATATTTTCTTTCTTTGTATGCTGAAAAAAAATATTATTATCAGCATTATCACAGTTTTGAAATGTAACTCTACAAGTATAAATGGAGGAAATATTGTTTAAATAATACAAAATTTAAAAATTGTTTGTTATGATGCTGCCACTGGGGAGTAAATTTTCTTTTCTTTTTTTAAATAGCTATGCATTTACAATGGAATTACATTAGAAATATTTCTTTACTAAAAGATTAACATTTATAAATACAGCACTAAAAGGAAGCAATATTAGTGGAGATAAATAATGCTCTTTTTTTTTTATAATAGTTACTAAATATACATCAATTGATCAACATCTTTGTTCATAAAATGTACATTAAAATCTGTGACAAGAGCATGATTACCTCAACACTTTTATCAATTAATAAACATCAAGAGATTCTTATTTTCTGATACACATTTAAACAGTTTCATTTTCAAGGGTAGAGACCAGGGAACATGTAATACCAGTTTAATATAAACGGTTTCTTTCACAAAACACATAAATGGTATTTGAAATGATGATGAGTTTAAATTAAAAAAAAAAAAAAAATGATGCAATTAAAAATTATGACCCGTATGAAAATCGTTTAAAATGAAGAGCCCTCAATTCATACTTCGTTTATTAATGAATTAATTGGTCTTTGGAAGACAATGAACATGCAATAGAATGTTCAGACAATTTATTTAAAGAGATGCTCTGCATAATACCAAATCTTAAAAAAGTATTCAAAACGCCTTTTTAGACTATGCCTGGAATAAGATTTGATATCTGCATCCATATTTGCTTCACGTAACCATGATGATGATGTTTCGGTACTATAGCTGAAGGTAGGTGTAACATCTTTCTCCTTTTCAATAGCAGCTGCTTCTAAGTAACCTGAAAATTTAATTATTACATTAGTATTTTTTTGAATAAAAATTGAAACAAATTATGAGCACAAGGCCTAATGTCGCTGATAAAATTAATTAAAGAAATTAATTAATTTAAGCAATAGGAAAATAAGATATTTATGGTTACTGGTATACACTTTGGCTTAATTCTCTTTATCTCTGTTGATACCCATAGGCTGAACCCTATGCAAGTTGCCTTAAATGTTTCAGGTTTGTATTATTTAAAGAGACCATTTCTTTATACACTATCTATCAAAAAAGTAATTGGGCACCCTTACATTATGGTGGTGGCATCATGGAATTGAAGTGTTTCACATAATCTGTTGTTGGACCATTAGTGGTTGTTTGTGGTAATATGAACTCACATTCATACTGTAATATTCTGGACAATGAAGTGGCCCCCCCCCCCCCCACATCGTGGTGTTTTTACTTCCAAACTAACAATACCAAGTGTCATATTGCTGCCACTACAATGTGGTTTTGTGACGAGAACAATGTTCAATGCTTGTACTGCCTGGTACACAGCCCTGACCTCATTCCTACTAAAAATCTTTGGGATAATTTGGAAAGGCAGATAAGATCTTGGGAGCAATGGCCAAGTTCCATTGTGTGAGATTTTGCAAGAGGAATGGTGAAAAATTCAAGTGGATGTTGCCCACAACTTGGTTTGGAGTAAAGCCTAAGAGGGTGGCTGCTATCATAGCTGCAAGAGGTTTTTTCACTGTTCAAAAATACCAAACAAAGATTTTGTTTAGCTGCCTAATTACTTTTTGGTAGGTAGTTGTAATACATTAATAGGCATTTGGTACTCTTTTCAGTATAATTAACAAACTAAATTTGCTTAACCCTAACCCTTCCAACATCTTATTAAATAGGTGGTCATAATGTTAAGGCTCAACAGTGTATATAAATCAGCAATCAAAAACATCAAATAATGACCTTATTACCGCAAACTTTGAGCACCGTTGTTGTCTGCTAATGTTTGCTCAAGTGTAATGGTGGCGCACATTGGTTTACCAAATTAAAAGGTCAATACAAATCCCCAAAAAGATAGAACTGATGTTCAATCACATGAAGTGAGATTTTTGGCCATATTCACCATCTCTGGTTAAAAGTGCGAGTTAAACCTTAACATGTGACTCTTATTATCCAATAGAGAAATGTTCAAATACCATTTCTCGTCCTAAATCTAACCCTAACCCTAACTTTCAGATTAACCTGAAATGGTGAATACGACCATTAATCCATCAAATGAACATATTTTTTCAAGCTAACCAAAATAAATAATGAACAATTCTTTGAAACCCCCCTCCGTTCCCAATATACACTACTACCAATAATTGTCCGGACACTGTCCGATAAACATATATTGCGAGCAACTTATTCTAAAATCTATTATGTCCACCTTTGGCCTGGATAACCTTCTGTACCCATTGCTGAAATTGGTCTCCATTCCTCCATCAAAGCAGTAACGAGTTCAGCAACTGAGTTTGGGTGAGTTGGACTTGACGCTAACCATCTTTCCAGTTCGTCCCACAAGTGTTCTATGGGGTTGAGGTCAAGGCTCTACGGATTGGGACAGTCATTGAACATCCATCTCGTCATACCACTCCATGACAGCTGCAAGATGTCGTCATCCTGATAATAACAATCGTCCACTCCATAGAACTGCCAGAAGGTGAGGATCTTCTGATTATTCAAAATGTCCAGGTATTGATCAGCCTTTCCATGAACAACAACTATTGGTTAAAGTCCAAACCAGCTGAACACATCCCACACGAGCATTCCACAACCAACAATTTTCACTTGTGGAAACATCGCATTCTGGTAACAGCTGCCTCCACAAACATCTCTACTACTGGACTGGAAACAGGTGAAGCTCGATTCATCGCTCATAGAACCTTCTTCTAATGATCCAGTATCTAGTCGATATGCTCTTTGCACTAAGCCAAATGAGCCATCTTGTTTGCTCTTGTGATGTTTGTCTTGTGTACTGCAGCTCTTCCAAGAAAATTCATGGCTATGGAGTTTTTCCATGGTAGCATTATTGGTGCTCTGGAACTCTTCATTTTTAGCCTGTTTGTGCACACAATCCTCTTTAAAGCCCTTCTGTCCCTCTCTGTCATTTTTGGAATCCAACCTGGATAATGCCGGAGCATTGCTATTTGCATATCACATCCAGCTGTTGATTTAGGATGGCCTAGCTGAGTAGCAGTGGCACTTATTTACATACTGGCTCTGTGACAGCCCACAATGACACAATTCTTGTCATGTAGTCCAGCTGCCTCTATCCGATTTCTATTTTCGTCTGATGTACTTTATCTATTCAAATCAGGGTTGTCCTTATATTTGCATTCATAAAATTGCTCATTCCAACTGATGAGAGGGGTGTCCATCATTATTGGTAGGCATCCAATAGGAAATCACTGAAATGTGTTGTTTTGTTTTTCTTACACTATATTTTACTGGGTGCTATCAAAAAATTTCCAAACTGGTGCTTTGCATGTGAATGAAGAACAGTATAGCCCTTCAGTATAGCCCTGGTATAGCATTGTGCTGCTGAATAATTCTTCTAAATGAACTGACATTGTTTCATATAGTAAAGCACAGAGCTGCTTTATTTGCGACAAGTTGAAACTGAATGGCAAACATGAACTTATGCAATAGAGACTTGCAATGGAATAAGCTTTCATGCAGTGACACATTTTAGCCACATGATTATCCTCAGTCTGAAGGTGATGGAAGCCTCTAAAATTTAAGGTCTTTTGTGGGATTAGTTCAGAAACTTTTTGACAGCACCTGTATTAATTCTAATAATAAAATTAATGAGGATGATCATAAAGTGTAATAACATTACTAGTTTGTAAAAACATAAAATCAAGCATCTAATGTAATACAGAAATTGCTTATTACCTGGAGGCCTAATAACTTTAATTGCTTCCTCCGATTCTAATGGATCACTTAGACCAACTTCATTTTTAGCAAATATTCTGATCATGTACTGGTGACTTTCCTGTAAGATAGTGATAATGAAAATAACATTAGCTGAACCAAATTTTCATATCCACTCCTCAGTGTATCATATTTGATATTGGTTTTTATCTTTTAATATTAAAAATGTTAAAGCAAGATATTTTTCAGACACAAAAAATTGTAATTTTACAAAAAATAAGCTTTAGTAATGCTGTGAGAGTGCAAATTCATATGCTTCCTATTATGTTTTAACTCCTGAGAATTGAGAATTGATTTTGTTTGAGGATAGGAAATTCTTACAAGTGATTGACTATCCATGGTTACCACAGAAGTACAACTGTGAAACCCATGTCAGCAATTTGTTGACTCTGTTTACTAAATAATTTTTTTCCAGTAATTTATGCAGTAATTGTAATCATAATTTTAGAGAAAAATGGATTAATTTTCCTTCCAAGTAATCTGTTAAACTGATAAAATACTTTTGAGTTGTCAGATAAATTTCTTTGATATTTTTTTTCCAATGCTATTTGAATTATTGATAACACAAAAGTATTTTTGTTGTACTTTTATTTGTCGTTATTGAAATTTGATTTAACTCTATAACCATATGACGATGGAGTGCAAGTAAACAAAAATGAACATTTTTAATGCCAAAGATGCTTAAGACATTTGTGCTGTTTTTGGAGAAGATACTATACTGAAAAGAAGAGCACATAAATGGTTTTCACAGGTCAAGGAAGGAACAGACTCTGCCATTTTTGACTGCCAAAATAAAAAATAAAAAATTAATCCTCCCAAGGAAGGTATAGGAAAGTAGCAGAAGCCGTGAGTTTATCTGCTACCCCTTCATCTGTACTTTTTAACCGAACGTAATAATTAGAAAATATAAAAAAAACTTATCTTGTTTCCTTTCTCATCATTTTCGATCGAATGATATACGTATGTTCCGTAGTTCTAAAGACCAATTGACTGCCACCTCCACAACTCCGACCCTGCTGGGACAACTTGGCCCAAAGTTCATAGTAATGTAGATTTTGCCTAGAGGAATGTGCATATTGAATTTCACTCCTTTACATAGCTAAATACCACATAGATCACTTGGTCCCCCTCACTCCCACCCCTGTAATTCCTACTGTCAGTGGGCCAATCAAAACCAAACTAAATAGTGAAGGTACACATGCTCATAATAAGCTATATTTCAACCTTCTACCTAAAAAAAATGCAGAAATTATGAAGGGGGTGAATGGACAGATGGACATTGTAAAACCAATAAGTATCTCCATTTTTCTGGCAACAGACTACTGGAAAAATATACCTTGTGTCTAAGCAAAGTGTGTACGCTATAATTTTCTTGACAACACAGCTAGAGTGGAAAATTTTTATAGCAACAAAGGTTATCATGTCCTGTACTGTGTGCTGCATGAGTAGGCACAACATGATTCCCCACATCAAGCATGGTCATCCCACAAACAGAATTTTGCTCTTTACAGTTAAGCCCTCTGTAAGGTCCATGTCTGAGGTTGCTCTTCAAAAAATGGATTTGGGAATTTGCACATCTTTACTGGAAACCTGAATGCTCAAAGAATGGCCCAAATATACCAAAAGAGTCTGTTACCATCTGTTCAAAGGTTGTATTGAAGAACAAATAAAACTCGGTTCTTCAAGAGGACAATGACCCGAAACATCATAGTATGCTGTGTGTAATGGAAATTACAACATAATATTGAACAGTTAAATTGGTTTCAGTCACCTATAGAAAATGTATGGACTTACATGAAGCATAAGCTTCACAAAAAACACACCTGGAGTTTGAACCAGCTGACTCAACAAATTCAACAGATTTGGAATCCTTTATCTCTAGACTTTGCTCTCAGCTTAGTAGAAAGCATGCCTAAAGGCCGGTTTCCATTTAGCGTCGGTTCGGTGTAGGTTAGGCGTCTGCGTCTTTTTTTGGAATTTTTGAAAAACGCATTCGTTTTCCAATTAGCGTCTGTTAAGCGTCTGCGTCGGTTCGGCGTCGGTCCGGCGTTGTTTCAAGATCTGGCATGGCTAGATTTTTAGGCGTCTTTTTCAGGCGTCGTTTTGATCTAGCCAATCAGGTGCGATCTACTTCGCTATGGATTCTGGGTAGTTGTCTTCGCCGATTCAGATGGAGAATCATGGCTGCCGTAGCTGCTGTTCGCCGACACGGGTTCTCGCGATTTTTCCTTCGTGAATTTATTAATAAACAGGTTATAAAAATTTCGTGAATCATTTATTTATTAAGTAAAAATGATATAGTAATAAATTCAAAGCGTGAACTTGACCGGAGTGGTTGATATATTCTTTTTCCATCACCTTGAGAGAGCGACAATTGTTTGCAGCGACTTGACCAATCAGAGCAGACCAGATGCAGGATAACTGTTGAAAGTCGCTAAATGGAAAACGACCGCGCTCGCGTGCTAATCAGGGCGCCG
Organism: Rhysida immarginata; assembly: GCA_023313115.1. Classification (NCBI taxonomy): domain Eukaryota; kingdom Metazoa; phylum Arthropoda; class Chilopoda; order Scolopendromorpha; family Scolopendridae; genus Rhysida; species Rhysida immarginata. The sequence goes on from JAHWFO010010124.1 coordinate 3,217,269, forward strand.
ACGCTAAATGGAAACCAGCCTTAAGAGATGTTAAGTCTTTATTTAACAACATTGGCGATTGGACCATTTGTTATTATGCATGTGCCACTGTGCATGTACAGGGTGTTTCTAAAGAGATGGCTGAAAATTAACAGCATGAATCTACGTCCCAAGTATTGGCATGCCCCATTGACTTTTTTCACTTATTGTGAAATGTTCCCTACTGTCTCATTTTCACAACATAGGAACTCTATATCAGCATGTTTTTGATGAAGTTCAAATGCAGCAGCCATCTTGAAGAAAAGCTAAGATTGTGCCACCTACGGATTAGTTAGTCACGTGACAGTCCGTACTAATATAAAGCGAGAACACACCTGCCAACTACAAGTGATTTGAACATCACCATGGGGATAACAAAGGATCTGAGCGAATTCGAGCACGGGCAATGAGATTTGGTTGAGTTAAATGCATATGGGAAAGATGCTTCTATGAACTCTAGGAAAGCTTTAGATAAAAATTACAGTTGCATTCTGGTCTATATTGCTGAATAATAAATAAATGAAAATGGTCTGGTAATAGCAAGATGAAGATGTTAGTGTTTATTATGCGTTCGACGCGTTTCGAGGGACTATGAACAACTACAAGTTGGCAAAGGCTACAGCGCCTGTTTATATGGGTGGCGCCCACCAATCAGCTAGAAGACGCTTCACTCTGGCTGGTGGGCTTTACAATGATTGGTTAATATTTAGTGATAAAGAAGGACATAGAAAAACGGTACAGTAGAACCTCGATAAATTGAAAACCTTTATAATTTGAAATGTTTGTCTATTCCCTTCTGCTCAGAGGCAAAAACCTCGATAATTCAAAGTAAAAACAATGGATAAATCGATTTTTTTCCGAGGATATCAAATGGAAACTTAGCCTCTGTAATTCAAATTCTGGCAAACAGAGCCTCTGTTAATCGAAGTTAAAGTTCAACGAACCTCAATAAATCGAATTTTTTCAATCCGGACCTCTATAAATCGAATCATCAACAGCTCACACATGTGCGTGACATACGCTTAGGCATGATAATGACGCGAGACTAAACTTGAAGTCTTCCTTTCTTTGCTCCCTTTGTTTCAGTGAAGTGTAAGCAAATATTAATTACAGTGATTGCTGTGGTGTACAAGTTTGTGTGATATACAGGGTCAGGACACGTTAATATGACCACCTGCTAGTATCCGGAATATCCACCTTTAGCGGCAAGCACAACAGCTAGTCGACATGGCAGAGAGTCAATAAGTCCTTGGAAGGTGGTTACAAGTATCTGGGACCATTCAGCGATCAGTACATCCCGTAATTCCATCATCGTGCGTGGTGGAGGGTCCAGCTTGTGGACATGGCGATCGAGATGGTCCCACAAATGTTCAATGGGGTTGAGGTCCAGGGAGTTTGGTGGCATTGAAATAGCTTGAATTCATCCTCATGCTCCTCGAACCAGTCGTGAACAATTTTGGCAGTATGGCAGGGAGCATTGTCCTGTTGAAAGGTGCCATCACCCTGAGGAAGCACTGTCGACATGAAGGTGTGTACCTGGTCTGCAACGATCGTCGGGTAACAAACAGCATTCAGTGTACCCTCCAGCGGTATCAGTGAACTCAGACCATACCACGAAAACATCCCCCAAACAGTCACACTTCCCCCACCAGCCTGTCGTCTGCCAACGATGGTGTCGGGATGCCCGTTCTCAGATGCTTCCCGGCGAATTCTCCATCGTCCGTCTACTCTGTTCACCAGAAACTGCGACTCATCAGAGAAAGCAACCCTTTGCCACTCGGCCGAGGTTCAATGGCGATAGTCCATTGCGAATTGGAGGCGTTTTCGGCGATGCACAAGCGTCAACATGGGTGTTGTTACCATACGCCTGCTCCGGAGCCCCAACCTCAAGAGCCCCACTGTCTTGGTGCTGACAACCTAGTGGCCCCACTGTTCATTTGCTATGTCAGTTGCTCAACAGTGGCACGCCGATTGGTCTTGCCAGGCGTCGTAACCGACGCTCGCCTCTAGGATCGATGGCTCGTGGGGCCCCACAGTTACCTCTTCGGTTGCTCGAAACTGTCTGGTTCGTCCCCACAACGGTAACACCTTCACAACAGCAGCCCTAGAGCAGTTCACAAAGGTGGCCGTTTCTGAAATGCTGCCCCCCTTGGCCTGATAGCCAATGATCATCTTCTTTTGGAGGCCCGACAGGTCACTTGCTCTGCCCATGACAGCGAAAATTGCTGTGTTAACGGATACTACTATACGTCTGCTGTTGTTAGCTTTTAATGATATGCAATGGTTTTTCATCTGCATACCATGGGACGTTCCAACATGTTCGAGGAGAGGTGGTCATATTAATGTATCCCGACCCTGTAGATTCCAACAATACAAAACAAAAGCTGGTACGTATTGTCATGGGCAATGCCAGATTTACTTTTAGGCTAGGCAGTGTGGTACCAACAGCCTCAAGGCTTAGGGGTCTCTGAACAAAGTGAATTGTGAAGAAACTGTCTATTGTGGAGGGGCCTCATCAGTGAACTTCCTATGGCCTTTCTTCATCAAAATTGATAATGGCCATGGGATATCTAATCAATTTGAAGGCAAGACAAGTGGCAAGGACACTTCTTATCTGCTAAGTAGGTATTCAGTGATATAAGAAGAAAAACAAAATCAAGAACAAAGAAGACGAGACAGTTTGACTCTTTTAATGTGACTATACATACCGTAATGGTGTATTGCTGTCCAAAATGGCTCGAGCTTCTGCGAACTGGTACTGTGTCAATTTTTTCTTCTTTTTCCATATTTCTTCCCTGGTGAATCATCGAACAGTCGCAAGAAACATGCACTTTTTCATTAAGATTATACGAGGGGCGATTGATAAATAAGGTCTCCATGGTTGTAACTTTTTTTATTTGTTAACCGATTTTCAAAATTCTTTTTATATCTTATATTCACATTTGTCCTCTATGTAATGCACTATTCACTTTTCGACATAGTCCCCATTCCTTTCCAAGCATTGCGCCAACGCGTGACTAGTTGGGTGAACCCGTCGGAGAGGAATTCCAGAGTTGTTGTTGACACCAGGATTGAATGGCAGCGTTTACCTCGCCGTCAGAACCAACTCATGTCCCTTAAGGGGCTCTTTCTTCTTTGGGAAGTGGTGAAAGTCGCAATGTGCAAAGGCTTTCATTTTTGAACTGCAATTTTTCATCTTTGAACTGTAGGCGCTGCAACGCCTCTGGTGCGTGGTGACTCGTGTGCGGGCGGACGTTATCGTACTCCAGAAGAGGGTCCAAAGCTGCCATTCAATCCTGGTGTCGACAACAACTCCGGAATTCCTCTTCGACGGGTTCATCCAACTAGTCACGCGTTGGCGCAATGCGTGGAAAGGGATGGGGAATATGTCGAAAAGTGAATAGTGCATTACATAGAGGACAAATGTGAGTATAAGATACAAAAAGAATTTTGAAAATCGGTTAACAAATAAAAAAGTTACAGCCATGGAGACCTTATTTATCAATCACCCCTCGTATATAATATTTCTTAATATTTACAAAGGTGCCTCAAAACTAGATGCAGTTGGGACCCTTTGAGTTCAAAGTGTGCCACTACCTGTTGCATGAAGCGAGTGGGTTGTTAACAATTTATCAACATACCACTGACTGTACATACCTTACTTGTTTTATATAGAAAAGTAAACCTTAAATCTATAATGATACTTAAATTGTGCCTTTCCACCCCTGTAGCGTCTGCTTTTCAGCCAGACTATGGCAAGTGCCTACCACCAGGGGTGCAACTGTGCAACTACGGGGTGTTGGACTTGGCGAGCAAGAATTGCAATCAGTGTAGTTGGGTGAGCAACACAGAAAATTTAATCGAAAAGTAATTAAAGCTATTTACAAAATTATATCGTGCAGGGCCCTCTAGCAAAAGAAATAAAAGAAAGTGATTCTACAATTCAATTAATGCCAGTATAAATGACTCATCTTAAATATCTTAATAAAACATGCTATAGCAGTACGAACTACAAATACAATAGCACACACAACGAGCATGTGATTCTTCAAGGAGGCGTCCTCACCAACCCTAGGCCTCCTGAGTGATGCAGTCCCCGACACAGAATCATGTATTTGTCCCTCTAGCCTTTGTGTAGTGCTCATTTCCAAGTTTTAACTCTTAGACTGTTAGTACATTCCCCACTGTTAACCTACTCCTGCATGAGAACATGTCGGGTACCCCTTTTATGTCCATTGGGAGTGGTACATTAGCCCCCTTGGTAATGCTCTACTTAAGGAAATGCACTTAAGAGGCAATCCGAAACCATAACTACAGCCACTTCAGCCTACACTAAAACAAACCTTTTATAGGCAGTGGGAATGGCCATTTGCAACTACGCGGCTTTCCTAATGCTTGGAGTAGTGCTTCATGAAATCTCCTGACAACAATTGCACCACTTTACACCTGGGAGCTGCTACCTCCTTAATTATGGACACTCAAGTACACAGCAAAACTGTCCATTTAGACAAATTGTACAAAATACTACATCGCAAGGTAAGACATTCCCACAACGTAGAAAAATGCTGAGTCCAGTTCGACGCCTTCAGAACACAATTAGTGTCTCTGAGCAACTTTACACTTAATAACCGCCTACAACCATCTTCGGCATAACCACTTTAGGCCATCATTGGCCAATGTTTGACCGGAACGGATATACTGCCGGCTTTTTTATCACACTTTTCTTCCCAGCATTTTGATGTGGAGAAAATCACAATAATTCAAGTCACTCGCCATAGAAAAGAAATCCACTATCATTTTTTATATGCATGGGGCTTGCCTGCACAACAAAGTCATTACGTCCGCACAAGAGAAGTTTGCACCGCCAGCTTCACTCTGATGTTTGATTTATCTTAGTAGAACAACTTTTATACTGTCAGGAAATTTGACAAAATGCAAAATAAACATCACAGATATCTTGAAACAAGTATCACTGGTAAACAACATCAATTAGCTGCAAAAACAACTTTAGCATAGGTGCTCATGCCGCTGTATATTATTATTATTATTATTATTATTATTATTATTATTATTATTATTATTATTATTCACTCAAAGTGAGTAAAACATTTTCTTTAAAATTATTTACATTCATCATTTTGCATCGACATAGTCCAATTGAATAAAATAGATTTTACATGATTCTGATAGTTTGAACAGTTCTCTTTATCGCAGCAAATGATAATTTGTCTCGTGCCGCTAGGGATTTTATTCCATGTTGAGATAGTATTAAATGGAAAGAATTTTTCTCTCCATCTGGAAACAATATATGGTGGATTTATAGTGAGATATTTAGCTTTTCTTATGTTTGGGGAACTGTTGAGCCATTGGAAAACAAAATGAGCAGGATGAGTAGATATTTGGATAGCTTTAACCAGTTCTTTCAATTTCATAAACACTAGTTAAAAGTAGGGGAAAGTTAAAAGGTTTATTTTAATGGCAGTCTGGCTTATGGAATGATATAACGGAAGATTTAAAGCCATACGAATAATGCTGTTATATGCTACTTTTAACTTCTCCTGCCAAACTCTATGGGATTTATCCCAAAGAATCAAACCACACGTTATTTTTGGTAATATTTTGACCTTTAATATATTTATCATCTCTTTTCGGATTAATGTAGAACGTAATCTTTTCACCAGGTATTTAAGTTTACTAGATTGACAAATACTTCTTCTATATGTGACATAAATTTTAATTTGTTATCAAAGGTAATCCCTAGAATTTTTTGGGTGCAAACTGAAATAGACTGGTTTTTATCAATAATTAATTGAGTTGTCTTGTCAACGTTGATTTTCATACTTCTTTTTTCGAATCAATCACAGATAATTTCTGAGTCATGTCTGAGATCTTGTTCGATCATTTGGTATTCATTCAGAGAATAAGATTTTGTCAAGATCAAATCATCCACAAAGGCTTTCATTTTCAATTTAAGCGGTAGTTCAAAAAGAGGTGCCGTCACAACAGCAAATAAAATGTTGCTGATTGCTGAACCTTGTGGAATTCCTCGACTTGAAGGATAACAGTAGGAATGATTATTTATAGTTAACCTATTATATCTCTTATCAAAGAGGTCATGAAGTAGTTCTATTGATCGACCTGTAATACCAAAATACTGTAATTCGATGAAAAGTTGGTTTCTGGAGATGGTATTAAACGCCTTAGCGATATCAAAAGTTACGATAAAAACGGTGGCCTCTGTCAAGGGCCTCAGTTGCCTCTAACATTATCATAAAAAGTAAGTCTTGAACTGAAGTTTTAGGGCATCCCCCATATTGATTGGTGGGGAGCATTTTCCAAAGGTACTCTATCATAGGGGTAAATAAAGTTTTTTCAATGATTTTATACACCGTTGGAAGAATAGAAATGGGTCGGTAATTCATTAATAATGATTTATCTCCTGATTTATAAATCGGTCGTATAAGAGCTTCTTTAAGTATGGCGGGGAATTGTCCTGTTTCCCAAATTTTATGTATTAAAACTGCTAAAAGATTATTTCCTTGATGTCCCCATTTCTTAAGCGTTACATTGTTTAAAATTCCATCATTAGGATTGTATTTAAATTTGATTTCTTTATCTACCCAATAAATATGAAGTGGTAAATTTGTTGGTAACTTCCTATCAACTATCAATGTGTAAAACGGCCACCATTGCTACTCAAAGCAAATAAAAAACAAACTCCTGCTCGCTTGTTTCTTCAACAAGCTTTACAACTCGTAACAAGTCAGTATAAAATATATGCAGAATTCTTTTGCCAATAAACAAACGTAATTGAAACAGCATAGCAATGCAGCGGGAGATGTCAGCATCCCTTCTCGGAAAATACTCTGAGAAACAATGCTGACTCTCCTCGCTGCCACCTGTTGCAACGGCAACAAAGGTGTTGGCAAACAATGACAAGAAATATAATATATACTTTGTTTAACTATAACAAATTAACAAAATACTCAAGCAACTCGGCTTACTTATTTGTTAAATAAAATGAACAAAAACACTCAAAGGTTCCCTTTATCAGAGCACACTTATAGTGCCATGATCTCCCCTCGAGATGGGCGTGCGTAAGCCTAAACTCAAAGTCACTAACCAAACTGACCTAGGAGGTCACAAAATAATGGCTCAAACATTAAATGGAAACACTGAACTGCAGAGCTCAAAGTTACTAAAGCTAGTAAACATTTTTTCTTTTTTTTGTTTTAATTTCAATATAGTTATTATTTTTAACAATTTTCTAGTACACATATTAAAAAAAGGCTATTGTTCAAAATTTACATCTAAATTTAAATACATGTATTTAATTTATCCATACTTGTAAGTCCTTAACATGAAGTTTTTGTATATCTGCTGTAACTTGACCAACTTCCATCCACATGGTTTTCTGTACATCTCTTAAAGCTATTACATAATTTTCTAAAGGAGCACCTCCATCTGACTCTGGCCGTCCCCATTCAATTATTATTGAACTTGGACCCACATGCCGTACTTCTAATGGAGCAGTTGGAGGAGTCGGAGGAGCTACAAATTTAAACATTTTAATTTTATTAAAAAACAACAGTAAAATAAAATCGAAAGAGAAAATAGGACAGTACGGTTCATACAAGGGCATTTCAACAAGCAGCGCACAATTATTTGTTATACTGCAAATACTTACCCAAAGATGTTGAGATTTAGTCAAAACAACATTTGAATATCCCACCACAAAAAGGTACACTTGGCATTGCTGTTCCCTTAGGGCAACATTGTAAACAGCAAAACAAAAACGGCATGTGTGCTGTCTTCGTTTATTATTGAAAAACAGTGAGATGTTGTTCACTTTCTGTAGGCTCAATGGAAAACCTCAACTGAATTCACAAACAACTGTGAAAGTGTATGGTAATAATTGCCTAGACTGCTCTTGCAGCTTCAGTTGTTGCAGTTTTTTCCACGTTGCGGCTGACCTGTAACCGCTGCAACAGGAACCAATGCTGTATGCATTGAGCAGGCAATTGGGGCAGTCAGACTGGTTCATTTGGAGATTTCAATTGAACGATTCAACATATTGGTTGGAATAACATATGACATTGCAGTTTCTCAAAAAAAATTTTGCAATGTCAGTACACTATGGGTTCTAAAGAACCTGTTGGATGAGAATGATGGCTAAGCAGAGGACAAACATGAATTTCTGGAGAGTGTGGTTATTTGCATACCACTACATTCCTGAATCGAAGCACTCAAGTATGGTTTGGAGGTATTCAGATCCCCAAGGCCAAATAAATTCAATTCAGTGACATTTTGCAATGAAAAAAAAAAAGTATAAGTGACAGTGTTTTGGAATATGCAGAACATTCTGCTGGTGGAATTTCTTCAGACAGGGAGCATTCTGAATGCGTTGTGCCTTTCATGTTAGATCTCCCAAAAGAGACTCTGAAGATATGAGATGGTGCATGATAATATCTGGAACATGTCAGAGGAAAAAATTACCAAATATGGTTGGGAGATCCTCTAGCAGTCAAGTACAGTCCAAACAAACCTTGCTCCCTCTAACTTTCATCTGTTTGGTTCCATGAAAAGGTTCATGGGCATGAAACAGTTTGATTCTGATGAGGACAAGAAATCGGTTGTTTGCAAGTCATACTTTGCAACTAGAAAACATATTTTTACGTAGATGGTTTAATGAAATTGGTCCCACAATGGGAGAAATGTGTTCAGCGACCAGATTCTAGCATTGAAAAATAGGAAAACTGTATAGCTTGTTTGTCAATATTGTTTGGTTTGGATATATAGAAAAGTTATACAAAAAATAGTATTGTACTTTACTTATAGTAATGCCCTTGTATTAATTAAAACAGTAGAATTACAGCTGCCCGAAAATCAAATATTAAAATATGCAGATATGCAGTCAAAATAGTATTGAAAAATTCTGTTCAAAAACAGACTTAAGAAATTCCTAAAAGAGTGGAAATAAAACTCCCAGGACATACAGTTAAAAGTTACTGTGAAGAAATATACAATTTAAACAATTAAAAAATATTATATATTTTTTCACAGTAACTTTTAACCATATGTATTGGAAGTTTTACTTCCAATTTTTTTTTTTTCTTTTTAGGAACTTCTTAAAGTACATGTATAACCGTTTACTTAAACAGTTCATAACATAAGAAATTGACACCCTGTATCTTCAAAAAACAATGTCATACGAGATTGTACTTGTGTTATTTCATTCTAAACATAAAATGTCAGCAATGCGGCATCATCTGGTGTACATTTTTCATTTGCCACCAGCAATGATTATAAAATATTTTAGAATATTTAGAATGTGTATGTTTAATACAGATGATAAATGATAAAATGAATTGTGGAAAAAAAAAATCATAATTCATTTATAACACTGGTCAACAAAAAAATACTTTTTGCCAGCTACTTTGACAAATGTAGGTGTTCTAGACTAAATTTGAGTGTGCTGATTTCAAATCTGTACTCCAAATTTCTCTATCACATCAGGATGTAAAATTTTTGCCACTTCTTCCCGTTGGACTTAGGGGCTGTTAGCGACAAACATGGTGAAAGATTTCATCAAGAAATTAATTTTAATGGAGACAAGATACCAAGGCCATTTCGGTCCAAATATGATGGGTGTCTTTTGCTGGTTTCTGAACAGGGAAACTAATGCTACCCACAAACGCCAGAGCAAATCTTTAAGACATTTTTGAATAAATGCTTTATCTTCATCTACTGTATGGAAATATTTTTATGAAATATATGCTAATTTAACACCATTTAAATGTTTAAGTAAAATAATATTTAAATGTTTAAGTTTCAGTTGTGTAAAACAGTCTCATAATGTCAAATTTAAACATTGGTAGTCCTATCTATAACTCGAGATCCTGATGTGATAGAGAAATTTGGAGTTCAGATTTGGAATCGGCACACTCAAATTAGTCTAGAACACCTATATTTTCTCCAGTAGCAAAAATATTGCTGACCAGTGTAATTGAAGGTAAATTTTAATTATCCTAGTGCATTGTTTTCAAGAGGGGTTTTTAAGAGTTCCATATCTCTAAAAATTATTACAGGTATTTTAAAAATTTGAAGCATGAAGAATTATAAACATTTTAAGCAAAATTCCTAATTCAAAATTAAGTGATATTTAATTTACAAGGCTGTACTTACTTGCATCAGCTTTCAAACACACAGGACCTTCAGATTCTAAAGGTTCACTTAATCCTATAGGATTTTCAGCATAAATTCTTAAATGATATTCTCGTCTTTCTTTTAAATTTTGCACAGTAAGAATTTTACAGTTTGCATCAAGCGTAGCTACTTTTTCCCATTTTGGACTTGTTGAAATCCTTTTCTCAATTACATAACCTGTAAGTTCAGCTCCACCTGTACTTGCAGGAGGTCCCCATTCTATTGTAACAGTTTTACTTGTAATATCAAGGATTCGCAAAGGTCCCGTTGGAGGAGAAGGTGGTGCTAGTATTAAAAAAAAAATAAAAATAAAAATAAAATCCAGGTTAATCCAGAGATGTAGAAAATGGAATTTGCAAATCTCAGTTACATGATTACCAGGTTTCAAACTGAGTAAAAAAAAATTACATAACCTAAGATGCTTACTTGTTTTCTTCCCAGCAACAATAGGATCTTCTGGTGCTAATGGTGGGCCTGTTCCTACTGCATTACTTGCAGAAACACGGAAGTTATATGCAATGTTCTTCTTGAGACCGGTTACTTCAATATTTAATGTATGCCTGTCTGTTGTGCCTACACGTTGCCAAGCTTTCTTGCCCACTTCTCGACGTTCTACCAAATATTCTACGATGGCATTTCCTCCATCACTTTCAGGAGGATTCCAGCGAAGTGTGAATGATGTATCATCCATGCCTGAAATACTGAAGGGGCCAATCGGAGCTGATGGCTTTTCTGTGAAAAAGATATACAGATTGTTTAAAAACTGTAATCGATGTGTAGAGTTTTAATGTACTGATTAACCTCTCACCCCAAATTATTGAAGTCATGAAATTACTGAAGTCATTAATCAAGTTATATTGAATCTTTGGATTGATTATAATTCTTTTAACAAAGATTGTATTGTATGGCATTAATTTGTAATTCAAAAAATTATTTAAATTCAATTGCACTACAGCACTGATTATCTGAAAGTCAATTTTATGAACCCATAAGAAAAACAAAAAATTTTCCTCAGCTTACAAGATTATACATGTAAAACAAAATTGTTTACCCATCAACTACATCTCTATGCCTATTTTCGTTTTTTATTTACTGTTCCTATTACAAACTGACTTTGAAAATTTTTAGGCCTCTAGTATATCTACACTCTTTTCTTATGGTTTCACAGAAAACTAGTACAGATGTATACATGTTTGATTATCTGAACCACCTTGGTTTTAATTGGTATGAATAATCGATACTCTACTACAGTGCTCCCTCTACATAATGGCACTAGGCTTATAAGCAAATTTATATCGGCAACTCCATATAACGAAGGTTTTTCCTGAAAATTTTTTTTTATCAATTTCATCAATTACGATTTTATCAACCATCACCTCCAACCATGAGGCTTATTTTTTATTTTCCAGAAAAATTCATTTATAATGCCATTATAAATTTGCTTAGAGGCTTAGCCGTTATATACGAGGCATGTTTTTTAAGTAAGTACCGTTTTGGAATTAAAAAAAGACGTGCAAAGATATCGCAATAATTTTATTTTTACATGAAAGTCTGTACCTTAATCTACTTTTCTACATAATTTCCGTGAATATTGAGGTACTTGTCATAACGTGGCACCAGTTTTTGAATACCCTCCTCATAAAATTCTGCCGCCTGACTTGTTAACCACTGTATCACAAATGTTTTGACTTCGTTATCGTCTTGAAGACGCTGACCACCCAGGTGTTTCTTCAAGTGCAGGAACAAATGGTAGTCGCTGGGCGTCAGATCAGGGCTGTATGGAGGATGATCTAGAGTTTCCCATTTAAAAGATTTGATGAGATCTTTGGTCCGATTAGCCACATGTGGACGGGCATTGTCATGCAGCAAAACGATACCCTTACTCAACTTGCCACGTCTTTTGTTCTGGATTGCACGACGCAGATTGTTCAATGTCTCACAATAAGACGCTGCATTGATTGTCTCATTACGAGGCAGAAACTCCACTAGCAATACTCCTTTTCTGTCCCAAAAAACTGTGCACATGATTTTCCGGGCAGAAATTGTTTGCTTAAACTTCACTTTTTTGGGTGATGATGAATGTCGCCATTCCATGGATTGTTGTTTCGATTCTGGTGTGACGTAGGCCACCCATGTTTCGTCACCAGTAACAATTTGGTCTAAAAAATCTTCACCTTCATTGTGGTACCGCTCAAGGAAAGTCAATGCACTGCCTAAACGTTGGGTTTTGTGCAAATCCGTCAACATTTTTGGAAACCAAAGTGAACACAATTTCCGGTAATTCAAGTTCTCGGTCACAATGCGATACAAAACACTACGAGAATATTGAGGAAAGCAGTCGCACAATGATGAAATTGTAAAGCGTCTGTTTTCTCTCACCTTTTCGTCCACTTTCTGCACCAAATCTTCATTAACGACCGAAGGACGCCCACTCCGTTCTTCATCATGCACATTTGTGCGGCCATCTTTAAATGCTCTCACCCATTTCCTTACCATTCCATCACTCATAATGTTTTGTCCGTACACTTCACAGATCTCACGATGAATATCGATCGGTTTTATGCCTTTAGCACTAAGAAATCGTATAACAGCCCGTACTTCACAATCGGCGGGACTCACGATTGTCGGAGGCATCTTAAACACTCAGTAAACAACGTATACAATGAAGAATCAGACTGTAATGGCGTCAGTGCGTAGACAAGAGATGTAGTTAACCAGCGCGCATGCGCGGAACGCCGACCGTAACACTGCGGCGGCGGAATCGCAAAACGGTACTTACTTAAAAAACATGCCTCGTAGAAGGAGCACGTGTAGTGTAATTCAGTTTCCTCCTATTGCCTTCACGACAGTCAGAAGATGTTCTGGCATGCTAGGTACTAGTTTTTGACATTGTTCTGCAGTCATTTTAGCCTAGGTTTCTTGCAGTTTTGTTTTGATAATTTTTTTTTTTGTTGAGATACACCCAATTGTTCTTTGCTTTCTGGACAACCCTCATATCATAATTATCCAAAGCATTGGACAGTTCTGGGTTATCGTAAAAGCAGCTCTACAGAAGCCACACATCATTACATGAAAGTGCAGTGCCATTCTATCAAAGCCTTTTTTGATATTGGATTGCAGATATAATTGAATGATGAGTCATCTCTTTTCTTTGAAACGATGAGTCACGCTTTTCAATCTGATGAACATGCTTGAGTTTAATGACAACCTAACAGATGATTTTACCTGGACTATGTGCTTCCAACTCTAGAATCAACAGAAGCTCAATAATGATATAGGATTTTTTTATGGATGGAACTCAAGCTATTGATTATTCTGCCAAAAAAAAAAAAAACAACAAAAAAAAAACATGAATTCTAAAGTGTACCTTGGCACTGTGGACCATTTGGAATCATCAACACATACAGTATCTGGAAATGACTGTTGTCTCTCCCAACATGATTGAGCTTCCTGTCACTCTACAGAACTTGTATGTGTGTGTCTGTAAAGGATTGATTTTTTGAAAAGGAAGTAGAATAGTTATGGTGGCCTGCTCAGAGTCCTGATCTTAATGCCAGAAAACATCTGGCATAACTAGAGTAAAGATATGAAATCAAACATACAACCATCTTCACTCTCATGGTTGAATGATGGGTTGTTATCAGTGCTATTGTCATACAAGCAGAAAGCAAACAGGGTTATCAGTGTTTCGTGTAATAAAACCATTTTAGCCAAAACTTTGAGATGTCTAAATAGTTTTGAAAACATAGATAAATATGTCAGATCAGAGCAAATGAAGAATCTTATAATTTTTTTAAGAATAAATTCAGATTATATTTATTATATGAAGAAGGCATGGAAGTATTAAATTTCTCAAGTTTCTTGCATATCTTATAATTTTTAGTAATTGAATACCAGTAATAAATTCATATTAAAAAATTGCAAAGACTTACCAAATGGACTTTTGATGATGACTGGGTCTGGTGTCTCTAATGGATCACTAAGCCCACATAAATTTTCAGCATAAATTCTGAAGAAATAATCAGAGCCTTCCATAAGTTCCTGAATGCAGTAACTATGTATATCAGCATCTATTGCGGCAACTTTTAGCCACACTTTTCTCCTTGCATCACATTTCTCAATATAGTATGATGTTATATCAACTCCACCATCATCTTTAGGAGGCTTCCATTCTAATGTAACAGATTCTTTTCTAACTTCACGAACAACTATTGGTCCCTCTGGAGGGCTTGGTTTTTCTGAGGGGTGGGGAAGAAGGAAAACAAATATAACATATAAATTTAAAATGCAATATGTAAATTAAAGAAAATATTAATTTATAAATTTTCATTAAAAATTAATAAAAATGGGGGAATCAAATTACTTCGGATGAGATACAGTTAGATGATGGAAATATATATTTGAATGGTCATTAAAAATTTTTTCTAAAGCTACATTACAGGATTTAGAATGTTTTCTAGGGTAAATTCATATTATTGTTGATGCTGTAATGCAAGTCAGGACCAACTCAATGAATTTTTTTAGAATTTATTACCAATGACATTAAATCATATAAGTGCTAAAAAATCAATTCTTTGCACAAAAATTATTCAAATCCTCAAATTTGTTTTCTTTGAAAGAACTACTATCACTTCTTTTATCTCAGTATTTAGCCACAAAAACTATCTATGAAATGTTTAAAAATACAAATTTTCACCTCCATGGAATATAAGCAAAAAGTTTATCAATTTAATTATTTCCAATATTCCTCTAGTTTGTAAAAAGAGAGCAATATACAGTATGTAAACTTTTATGATTTACTTGAGCTAATTTTTAAAACTTTATGGGAATTAAAAAAACAAGAACAACAAATTAAGCGATAAAATAAAGTATTAAGTAATTTGAAAGTAACATTATTGTATTTTTGTAAAAATTAATATTTATTTTAGAGTACATTTAACAATTATTGTGATATTAATAAATACAATTAGGACTTCATTTGCCCTTTGCATTGAATTAAATATTGTGAAATAGCCCACTGTTACATTGCTATCAAGCTTCATGGGTTAATTAGGATAGCTCTGCCATGACACTTTTGATTTATTATTAAAAATAAATGTAATTTTTAATAATGTAAATTCTATCCTTCAAAGTAAGCTTCAAATGCAGGAAAGAGTTATTACAGTGATTTAAAGTGATTTAAAATCAAGTGTTTTAGAGTGATTTAAAGTGATGAAAATGTTTTAAAATCATTGAAAGAATTTTCAATGAAGGGCTGGTTAAGAAATAAATTTTAAATCCAAACAAAAATTGTGCAAATTAATTTTTTAGCAATGATTCTGTGCATTTGTTTGAGCCAATCCTGAGTACAAATTTAATGAAGTTAAATAAATAAACAGGTTTACGGATATAAGAAATGATTAACATATTTCAAACTGTAAATAAAGGGATTAAAAAGTGTAAAAGGTGCAACAGAACACACACCATTCCTTATTAATAAGTATTGTAAATACAGCTGAGAAGAAAAGGAATCAAGAGGAAATTAAAAGTAGTTATATTTCTTGTGTTTGTATGTTATGGGGTACAATTTGTATTTGATGCTTTTGTCAATTCAATTTTTCAGTTTTCTTTTCAGAATATTGATGCCCCCCGCCCCCCCGGGGGGGGGGGGGTTTGTGGGGGAGGGGTCAATATTGTGGTTTTTGCTATTTCAGTGGTATCATCAAATTTAAAATTTTGAAAACAATTCAGTGTTTAGGAAAGTTCCAGAATTAATGTTACTGCATTGATAATGCTGTAGTCATGATATAATTGTATGTGATATCTCCTTATCAATTCTTATTCAATCTTTTGATGTCCCGCTACGAATAGTGAACAAGAATTGCAATTATCCTTATTCAAAAACATAAAATGTCATCAAAAAAAAAGAAAAAAAAAATTGAAAAAATTTTCCCGATCCCAAAATTTTTTACTGCCAAATCAAATAAAGCTTTAAACATTTTGATCCCCCCCCCCCCCACCGTTTTGAAGGATATCTCAGTCTGCTCTCCCACCTTTACAAAACAAATATCAACCCTCAAAATAATTGATAATCATCTTTACAAAACAAATTCTGGAACTGTCATATGTAATGAATTTGCAAAAATAATTTTAAAAATATATTTTTACTGCTCCCAAAATATCAAAACAAACACTGCCTAAAACATTGCGGAAAAAAAAACAACAACCATTTTTTAAGGATATACTTTATTTGGTAAAAATTTTCGTGCTCATGCAATGGATAAAAATTTACAAATGGAACCCCAAAAGGATAAAAAATGTGGGAAAAAACAAAGGGAGGATGAAAAAATTCCAAATATTATTTTGAACGAAGTCAGTAAACAAACCACTCTAGGTTATATTCAGATAATATCATTGAAATCTGTAATTAAATTTAAATTACCAACTTCCTGGCTTGGAGAACGTGAAGTGGTTCGGGAACGTTGTCGCTCGGCTGGAGTAAAGACCGAGTAAAAATCGGAGATATCATTCAAGACAAACATAAAGAGCATAAGAAATACCACCGTTCTCTAGGTGGTTTTAAATGCATAATGATTAGAAGTAACTTAAAATAAGACGTGCTAGAAATTTATAAGAAAACGTCTTCCCCTATTCCCAGAAACAGCAAATATTAAAGAAATAAAATTCATGCTAAGCAAAATTGGAAAAATGTTTTGTAAGAAAATCATAATTTCTGTAACAAAGATGAAAAATATCATTTGGGACATAATAGCGTTACATTCAAAGCAAAATAGCAATAACCTTATGTTGATTTTAATTTTATCGATAAATGTGTACTTACCCATCACGCGAAGATTGAATGTTACTGTTTCTTCTCCAGCATCATTTTTTACAGTTAATTGAAACTTTCCTGCATCTTCTCTCAATAGACTATGGACTGTAATTGTTGTAATATCTTCATCTATATTTACCAACATGTGTTTAGATGAACTTAGCCTGTCATTATCTTTTTTCCATGATGCTATTGGTTTTGGGAAACCAGTATATTTCACAATTAATTTCCAAGTAGATCCAACGCTCAGTTTTTGATCTTTCAAATTTTCATCAAATTCTACTTTAGGTGGCTCTGTTAAAAAAAAGAAGAATGGCATCTTTCTTAATAAACACTTAATGATAATAATTGAAATATATAAATTCAAAGAAATAGGGGGGACCAATTATTATCATTGGTTCTCCCCATTAATCTGAAACTTGTTTCTTTCAAAGGAATCAAACCTTCAATTATCAACACTTGCTAAATTAAGTACATGCTTATGAAAAGCATTAGATTAACAAAGAATAAATTAAATTAAAATTTAGAAGGAGAAAATATTTGAAACACTAAAATAAATATATCAGTCAAATAATTTTGAATTTAATGTACTATTTTATTTAAAAAAAAAAGAAAAAAAAAGTGTTTCAGAAAAGTGAAAATTAGTGCTTTGATCCGACCAACTCTCACCCATTCCCATTTTTTTGAGGAAATTAATATTAGCTGCAGTTGAGAGAACCTGCCTAATTCTCATCTGATCTGATAAGAGCATTTTCAATCTAGTGCAAAAACGATCATTGTCAGGTTATGCTTCACATTGTGTGCTGCACTATAAGTAACATTTCTAAAGCTATTTCACACTTCTTTTTTTGCCTGTGATGTAGAAGAGACCCTAAGTCATGGTATAATTCCTATCACACAAGGGAAATTAATTTTTTTTTTTTTTTTTTTTTTTTAAGTGAGCTCAAACAAGTATCTGTATAAAAGTTTTAATGCCAAAAACTGTGGACAAATGAGAGGAACAAATTCAACGCAAACAGATAAATTCTTCAATTCTACAAATGAGTTTTTTAATCTGGAGCCATAATTTATGTTTTGTAGAGTTAATATTCAGATAAAAACCAAATAAGCTAGATATTGTTTACCATTATCATGTCTTCTGCTCTACAAGTTGTACATTAGCACTAAGATATATCAGATTTGCAATTGCCAAGAAGGGAGGGAGAATGAAGGTCATCCTTATTATTTCTAGGAAATGGTATATGAGATTTATACATTTTTTTTAATACTAATTTGATAAAATATACTGCATGGTTAAATATTTTCAGAAATTTCATTAGGTCTTTTTTAATTTTTGAATATCCAATTATTTAGCACCTATGCATCAAGCACTGAATATACCTACCAGAATACACATTTGCTAGCCATCCCAAATGAACTAAATGTACATTTTTTTATATTAAAAATTAAAATATTAAATTTTACAGTCTTGATTTAAAAAAGATTTAAAGGACAACTCTATGGTCAATACAACTTTATTTAAATCGAAAGATTAGTGTATCAATAGCATCATGGCACATTTTAAAATTTTTAATTCAAACCCTGAATATGTGAAAATGAAAATTCCAAATGCAATTTCCAATAACAGGGCGTTTATCTTGGTGATATCAACAGAGTCATGGTTTTGTTTCACAGTGCAAATTAATATAGTACATAGCACGAGAGATTAATCATCATTAATTAATTTATTATATATTGATGATGATTAATCTTGTGGGCAATATATTAATTTATGCGTGAAGCAAAACCATAACTCTGTTGACGTCACCAAGGTGGATGCCCTGCGATTGGAAATTGCGAATTAAAAAATTTTAAATATGCCATGATGTTATTAATGTGCTAATCTTTAGATTTAAATAATGTTGTATTGACCATACAGTTGTCCTTTAAATAAGTTCAAACAGGAATGGATGAGGGTTCAAAGTTCTTCTGCTCATCCCTTCCTGGTTCAATGTTAACTGAATCATGTCTTCTGCTCTACTGCATGTTCTTATCATTTTACCAAGAACAGATGAAGGGTGGGTTAATATTCATCCATCCCTGATTTTACCAGTGATTCTTGAAAATGTAATATTCATTTTTATGTACTTTTTTGGATGAAAAATAATTGCAAAAATACATTCGGGCATATAACAATAAAAAGGGCCAAATATCTTGAAATTATGTCCCAATTAATTTTATTTAACCTTGGCTATCATCTGATTAGAAGAATATATTAAAAAACTGATTTTACTAAATGACAGTATTTTAATATTTTAAATTTCACACATTTAAATTTATCTCAATTTATTTTATCTTTAATTATATACCCCTTCCAGGGATTTGTATCAGAGATTGCTTACCTTGTATTATTAAGTTGCAACTGGTTTCTACTGAACCAGCATTATTCGAAGCAGTGCACTTGTATGTGCCAGCTGATTTCTCGTTTGTATCAGAAATACTAAGAGTAGCTATATTATTATCAAATGAAGTTTGATAAGCCTTTTTCAGAGGAATGTCTTTATTATTTTTCAACCTGTAAAATATAATAAATATAAGCTGAGAAACAAATTTAAACAGTTAACAACTAATGCATGTAACATGCTCAAGAAATGTATATGCATTTTATACAGATGATTAAAATTATGAAATTAATTAGGGACAATGATTTTCAAGTAGAAACTATAGCTGATGGTTGTTTAAATGATACTTGTAGTTTGGAATGCTAATAATAGCCTTTAATTTCCTACAATCATTAAATCTACAATTTAACATTCTGAAAACCATAGAAACCAGAAAAAATTCACTTCAGCTTTATAATCTTTGATTATTGAGCTTCCTTGTTATGCCTTTCTGAGTTCTTATCTTGCAGATTATATCGAATAGCAAAAGGTCTCCTATACAAACACATTATCAACATAAAAAATTTATTCCAAACGTTTTTCCACTTGTCATCATCACTGGAATAATATCTTAATGTAAACCTTTTATTATTCAGTTTTCCTTATTTTACTTTTAATTTCTATAATATCTTTATATTTCTTTATGATTTGGCAGTATAAATTATAAACATAATGATACAAATATAAATCATAAACATGGTACAAATAGAGCTAGGCATTTTATCCACCAGCCTACCATTTACTTGAGTGCCATACCAGTTTTAATAATTATATTAGTTACACTATAGAACTATAGAGTGTTCCCTTTGCAGACAGTGCATGGTATCCCCTGGCACCCCCTCACGGTTTAGAGTCTGCACTAAAACGTATGACAGATCTTACTCCATTGTGGCAACACAGCTGTATATACATCAGGAAACGGAACCAGTTTTTCACGCATTAGGATGGTGTCCAGTCTGTCTCACCAAGTAAATGGACTCGTCCATCCAACGCTCCATGCATGCACTAGGATGCGAAAAATAGCATCACCTGTGAGAAACTGGTCTAATGATGATTGAGACTTGGGCCTGATCATATGAGCCTAAAATGAAATACCAATCAGCCACTGATTTCATGACATGCAAAATCATGGGGAGTTTCTACAGAAAGTATTCTTGTGAAAGTCAAAGGGTCCCCATGAAAGTCAAAGGGGGATCAGAACTCCAGCAATGTGAATATGATGATGAATCTTGTGTACGACTGATGGTGTTATCTTAACGCATACCATACGCTATGAATGTGCAGTATTACTGTTCATTTTTGGAACATCATCTACAACCAGTGTTGCACAAGAAGCAACAATACTTTCTGTAGAAACTCCCCATGATTTTGCATGTCATGAAATCAGTGGCTGATAAAATGCTCTATGGAGCTGGGAAATGCTCTATTATGCCCCATACAATCTGGACTTCAGCCCCGGTGATTTTGATTTGATACCATAGATGAAGGAACCATTTTGGGACATCCACTTCTGAACTGTTTTTGAAGTTCTGCAGGTGACAGACAGCTTCATTTGCATCTCCAGAGTACAGGCACTGCTACAAGTGTAATATGGCTTCCACGTTGTTGGCAATGGGTTATATAATGCTGGCGACTACATTGAGGGCCTGTAGAGATTTCATAGAAGTATCTCTTTTGTATCAGTTGCAACTAATAGTTGTCACTATGGTAATAAAGAAACAGCCCTCATATTTAATCTTTATTTTTGTTTAAAACTTATTTAAAATATCAGGGGTAGAATATTTAAACCAAAGAATTGGTCGAGGAGATTAAGCTGCTATTTTAGAATGGTTGTATATTCTCTTAGCCTCTTGTTAAATAATACCAAATATTTTTTGAGAAGTAAAATCAGCCAGAACCTAATGTTTTCCCATTCACATTTTGTTCATAATGATGGTTTCAGAAATCTTAAAGCAACTTGCATCACATCAATCAATTTATACAGTCTTGCAAACAGATTCTATTTTTTTTTTCCTTTATAAAGTTATTTGAATATGCTGATGGCTGATAAAATCAGTTTATACAGTATAAGGCAGGTTTTGCCTAACAATCATAATTTAATGCTATAAAGTACTTTGCAGTCCTACGAATATATTTAATAAGCTTAAACAAATGAAAATGGAAAGCCAATTCTGTGACTTGGAATTGAACCATAGACTGTAACTATCCATTTGGTTCAATCAAAATGTTATTATTCCTAAATCATAATGCTAATGATGGTTCTCTGCCATGAGACTGCCTAATAACGTCAATCCATAAGATATGTAGGTCCATATAACGAAGTTTTTCTGGGAAAATAAAAATTGCAGATTCATTCATGTCTGCAGTTTTTATTTTCCGATAAAAACTCAGTTATATGGACTTGCCGTTATAAATTTGGCTTTATATAGAGTGCCATTATACAGAGGGAACACTGTACCTTGTAAGCATGCATAAATGAAAAAGAATAAAGCAATGAATGCAAAGGTGAAGGCATCACGTAAAGGTGAAGGCATCATACATTTCGATAAAATATAATATAACCATTTGTTTTGAATGATCTAAATGTCTTGAGTGATCTAAATTTTAAATATCTGATAACAACTTTAAGCTTTCTATATTAAATTGTTTCATATTTTAAAGTCAGCTGTAAGAGCCTTGATAAAAAAAATATTATCAGTATAAATAAGTTGTACCATTTTATTGTAGGTGTAGGATTTCCAGCAATTTTGCAAGCTAGTTTTGCAGTCTGCTTCAAACCACATGTAGTATCTTTTAATTCTTCAAGAATTCGTGGTGGTTCACCAGCTGTTTTAAAAAAGGAAAAATGAGAATTTTAAGATTAAAAGTAGAAAAGTGAATAAAAATAAAGAAAACGTTTTTACACATGTATTTTCCAAATCAACAACAAATAATTACTTACCAACTGTTTTTACAATCTTAATATATTTAGTTGCTCCAGATGGTTCACTAGCACCAGCTTCATTTTCGGCTGTAACTCGGAATGTATATTCTGTATTTTTTGTAAGTTTTGTAACTGTAAGTATAATTAAAATTGAAAAATTGATCAAGTGAATAATTGATAAAGCTGACAAAATACATAATGTTAATTTTATGTTTTATGTTGAATCATATTTGCTCTTAGTTTACTTTTATAAAAAGTTTGAGTTATTTTGAAGTCTGCATTAAATTTAGTCCAGGTGAAACTTTTTCTGTCATGATATTCAACTATATAGTTTATGATAGGGCTTCCACCATCAGAATCGGGTGTTTTCCAGTGGAGGGTTATTGTATCATCAGTTATCTCAGTTGCTTCTGGCATTCCTGGTGGCTTGGGCTTATCTGTTTAAATGCAGAAATTATCAGTTGGAAGCATAATAAAAAATTATATAGGTTTCATTAGGCAATAATGGAATTCTCTTTTATTACCTATTATTTTAATTTTAAACTCCACATTTGTATCACCGACTTTATTTGACAATTTTACATTATAATTTCCACATTCGCTGTTTTCAATTTTCTTGATGGTTATGGATGTGCTTGTATCAGTTGTTTCTATGATGGTTTTCTTCGTTGTTTTGATCACTGATGATTCGTAAAACCATTCAACTTTTGGAACTGGCACTGCTTTGAAAGTGATCTTGATGGAGATATCTTCACTCTTTTTAACTAAATACTCCTTATTAATTGGACCAACAATAGTTGGACTAATTTCAATAGCTGAAATAAAATATGTATATAATGTAAGCTTTGAAGCAATTATTTCATGTAATTTTAAATATATTACTGGTAAATTATATTTTTTGATAAGCCCTTTAAAATGAAACTCATTTTAATATTAAATTTTTCTAATAAATTCAATTTCAACAGGCTAAATTTAAGATTGATTTGTCCACACTGGTCCAGGTCATATTAAAAACTGATATTTTCTTCTTTAAATTTTGTTGAGGTTTTCTTGTAAATTGGTAAATATTTATGCATAAGTTTGCTTAGTTTTCTCTTATATATATATATAATTCTGAAGGAAAATTTCAAATGAAAATATAATTAAAAAAAAAAAAAGACTTTTCTCACAAATAAATATAAGCGTAATCAGGAATGGAATATAACCCTTCATCCATTCCTGGCATAATGTACACAGAACTGTCAAAAGTCATGAGAGCGTCATATACAAATTTTCAGGTGTTGCTTACATCACGTAAAAGGTGTATAAATAGACAGAGAGGTATCAGTGCTATCAATTCGCTATCGAGTCATCTGAAACGTCCTGGAATTATTTGAGTTTGAACACACAGTGAAAGTTTGAACTAGACGCATGGGACATTCCATTTCTGAAGTGGTGCAAGCATTCAAAATCCCTCAATCCACAGTGTCAAGGTATACAGAGAGTACCTCATTTCAGGCAATACCTTTCACCGTGGACAGCGCAGTGGACGACCATGGCCAGTGACATCTGAGCAGAATGGCCCTTCGTAACAAGACACATATCACTAAGTCAATTAACAGCCACATTCAATGAGAGGCGTACTAGACATGAGTCTATGAGATCAGTGTAACGAAATTTGGCAGTGATGACACATGGCAGCAGAAGACTGACAAGAGTGAGTCAGAGGCTGTGCTCCAGAACACACCATCGGAAGCTGTGCCTCGCCTGGGCTCGTGAACATATTCATTGCACCTTAGATGGCTGGAAACTCATAGCTTTGTCTGATGAGTCACAATTCAAGTTGATGCAAGCTGATGGTAGGATTCAAGTGTGGCGCAGATGGGAGGTTTTAAGAAGTAAACAAAAGTACGGAGAGGCCTACATACAGTAACTTTAAAAGTTTTTATAGAGGCTGATAATGGCTTAATGGGCTAAATGGGGTAATGAGTGATGGAGACATGATGGAGCTGTTCTAGTCAAAGTGTCCACAGTGATGAAGAAGAAAAAGTAGACAGCAATAATTAACAGAAATGTGCTCCTTCATCTTCCGACGTGAAGAATGCTTTGGAAGTGGTGAACAACTACTTTGCCAGTTTGACACATGCAAGTGACGATGTCTTTAAGAAAATATTTCCAATAGAAAATTTAGTTGATAACCATGCAGACAAAAATTTCAAAATATTTTAAAAAATGATTTGCTATATTTTCTTGTCTTTTTATAATAAACACATTTGTAGCAATCCATTCCCTGTGTCCTTGTTTTTTTATACATTTTGCTGTTGAAACCGGAAGTTGAATTCAGGAGTCGAATCTCTGATAAGTCGTACTTTTAATCTGGTCCCCTAATGATTTGAGTTAATCGGGTTTTACTGTATGTAGGAAACTCAAAAATATAATAAAAAGCTATGAATTTTAACATAAATTCCAATACCAGTATGAAAATAACACCAATTTCAAAAAACTTCTGAATATTATAAAAACCAACTCTTCATTCTGAAAATGCTAGCTAAAGTAATTTAAAGTACTGAAAAATGTATCTACTAATTCATTTTTGTTTCTGTTTCTTTACTTACTTACTTACTTACTTTTCAAACCCGCTTATCCGTTAGGGTCGCGGGGCAGCAGCCCTATGGAGGATCTCCAGCGATCGCGATCTTCCGCATCAGGCACATGTCCTCCCTGGTAATACCCAAGTGACTCGAACCCAGATTCTCCATGTAGTCTAGCCACCTGGTTCTAGGCCGACCCCTTGGTCTCTTACCCACCGGCTTGGAAAATAACAACTGCCTAGGAAGACCAGTTTGCGGCATCCGTATCACGTGGCTATATCAGCGCAACTGAGATCTCTCAATGCGGAGAAGTAGCAGCTCAACACCTAAAGACTCCCTTATTGCGGAGAAGTAGCAGCTGCTGTGCACTCTATCTAGTAGGTTAACACCTGCCTCACCTCTCAGAAATCTCATTTCGGCCGCTTGTACCCGCGATCACACTCTTTTGGTCATTACCCAAACCTCATGACCATACATGAGAATGAGGACAAAGATAGATTTGAAGACGGAGAGCTTGGCTTTGTTACCCAGCTCGCGTTTCGTTGGGGTGTTCACATCTGACACAGCTTGCTGCACCGATCCGAGCATCCAATTCTTTCCTGTCGTCCATCACTCCGTTTCTTTATTTAACTTTAATTTTTTATAGTTTTCGGAATGTTTTTCCAGTGATATTTTTCAACTTCATATCAAAATAAATAGCCTCAGGAGAGTACTAATATTAATAAATAAAAGCTAAAAGTAATACAGTTGGTAACAATATAATAGTACTACTAATATAGGTAATTTTCATTTAATACAAAATAATGAATATAGATTTCTCTATAGTCAAACTCTGTTATAATGGGACTGAAAAGAAATATAAGTTCCAATTAAATTTATGTTATAAGTGAGATTATATACAGTGGCGCTCAAAAGTATGGCAACATAATGGGGAAATGGATTCGTTGTTAGTTTAACAAAACACACATATAGTTGTAAATATAATTGATGCCTATAATGAACAAACACTATTATTACAACAATAATCTTTTATTGCACTTATTTAATTTATAATGAACAAAAAATGGAACACCCCAACAAAAAAGAGAGCTCAAAAGTATGGAAACAAATTTGCATAATTTGCATAAACTGGACCGTTACAAATCACAATTGGGGGATGACATGAGTGAATGTGAAAAAATGCCTAAAACAAAATATCTCACTGATGATGTAAAAAACAGAATGGTCAAAATGGCAAAAGAAGGAAACAAATTAATTGACATTGCAAATGTATTCAAAGTGAACAGATCAACTGTCACCAAGGTAATTCAATGTTATAATGATAAAGGAACTGCTGCAGTTGCCCCAAAGTCAGGTAGAAAACGTGTCACTGATGAGAGGACCGATAGAAAAATTAGAAGAGTGTCTGTTGACAATGAAACCTGCAATTGAAATAACGAAAGAAATAAACGAAGCTGAGAACTCTAACATCAGTGCAAGCACTGTAAAACGTCGCTTAAATGAATTTAATTTATATGGAAGACATGCAGTCAAGAGGCCATTTATATCTACAAAGAATAGAAAAGCAAGACTTGAGTTTGCGAAAAATCATATTTCTTGGACTCCTCTTCAATGGCAGAAGATTTTTTGGAGTGATGAATCGCGATTCAAATTATTCAGTTCTGATGGTCTGATGTATGTTCGACGGCCTCCTGGCAAACGTTTTGATTCACGCTACCAAATACCAACTGTGAAACATGAAGGAGGAGGAGTAATGGTTTGGGGTTGTTTTTCCCGTTTAGGAACTGGCCCTATTGTTCGAATCAATGGGATTATGGATCGATTTGTGTATCGTGACGTATTGGACACTTACATGAAGCCTTTTGCTGAATGGAACATGCCTTTAAAATTTTGCTTTCAACAGGACAACGATCCAAAACACTGCTCCAAACTTTTGCAGCAATGGTTTAAAGATGAGAAGATTGAAGTTATGAAGTGGCCAGCTCAATCGCCGGATTTATACCCGATTGAAAATTTGTGGAAAGAGGTTGATCGTAGCATAAGGAAAACAAAATGTTCAAATTTGGATCAACTAATGGAAGAAATTGAGCGTGCCTGGAAGGCCATTCCTACAGACCATTGTACCAAGCTTGTAGACTCTATGCAAAGTCGATGTGCTGCGGTCATTGCAGCAAACGGATACAGTACAAAGTACTAATATTGTAATAAACTTTGGTTATCATTATATCAAACGCAATTCGTGTTTGGGATGTAAATTACTTTTGTTTCCATACTTTTGAGCTCTCTTTTTCGTTGGGGTGTTCCATTTTTTGTTCATTATAAATTAAATAAGTGCAATAAAAGATTATTGTTGTAATAATAGTGCTTGTTTAAGCACAAAGCTTCATTATAGGCATCAATTATATTTACAACTATATGTGTGTTTTGTTAAACTAACAACGAATGACATAAGCAGCGATCCGACAATCTAAGGAGTGATGTGACAGGAATCAGTAATAGTCAGATGCAGTATGGATAAGACAGAAGATCTAAGCACACTTAATTGTGGGCAAATTGTCGGGGCCCGATGAATGGGTCACTCCATCTCAGAAGTCATGCAGGCACTGGAATTTTCACAAGCAACTGCGTCACAAGTGTACAGTGAGTACATCGATGCCAGTAAAACCATCCCTACAAGGGCCAACTGCTGTGGACAAGAGTGAGTGGATGCCTGGACTGATGAGTCAGATTCATATTGGTACCTGTCAATGGCAGGATACGAGTATGGTGCAAAGCACATGAAGCAACAATGGATCCTTCTTGCCAGCAGGATACTCTTCAAGCTGGTGGAGATAATGTTCTTGTCTGCGGACTGTTTACGTAGACTCAAATGCGATCCCTTAAACGTGTGACAGGTGAACGTTTCCAGGTTATCCTTGACGATTATGTGCTCCCGTTTGCACGTCTTCAACTTCGCACAAGATGGGACTTTTTTACTATGATAAAAACACATGATAACTTAAGGATTATTTTATATTTTAGTTGTATCAATAGCCTGCCTTAATTGGAGATCTCTTCCTGCAACAAGACAATGTACCATGTCATCACCCCCGAATCATATCTGGATGGTTGGATGAACACTCCACAGACATGACCTCGCTTCCCTGGCTAGTTAGGCCACCTGATCTTAATCCCATTGAGCACATCTGGGATGCCATCAAGAGAGATGTTCGAGCCTCATAACCCCCTCCATCAAATCGTCGTGAACTGTGGGAGTTTGATCAGAGGTTGTGGGTTTGTATGGTTTCCAATGCTTCTGGTGTCTTGTCAATTCCATGCCGAGACGAATCCCTGCTGTAATAAGATGGTGCTATACTATACTAAATAGGTATCTCTAATTCAATTGCTGCTCAGTGTAGAATACTTAATTGATACAACGTTACAACAAAAGTACAAGACAAGAAGTGTATTATCTTTATAAAGAGGTTTTATGCAAATCCTTGGTAATCAATGCCTGTTTAGACTTCCAAAACGTTTTTTCATAATCTTCTACTCCTTCAAGATAAATATTTTATAAAATTGTTTGATTTCCCCGATATGGATAAAGCTTATTATTTCTCCAATATTTCTTAAGGACTTCTTCAAGATTCTAGTGGATCAACATTTTCTTCCTTTCAGTCTGAATCTGCCTTCTCTGTAAATGCTCGAATCTACTGTTCTTTTGTAATTGCTTCAATAATGTTGTCATCACTCAGATTTCAGCAGTTACTAAGTAGGCTAGTGTCATGGCCTTCTAGAAACTATCAGGCCTGAACATGTTGTCAGTAATGAATTGTTGAAGCACTAAGATTGAAGCACTTCTCTAATAGCACCACCAGAACAATGTAACAATGTTTTATCTTTTTTCATGTTCAGGCCTGGTAGTTTCTAAAAGGCCATGCTAGTGTCCACACAATCACAAACTTCCAAAATACAAACAATCATGGGTCAGAAAGCGGTTTGATCGTATGGGTACCTGGTTTGACTGACTCATATATTACAAAGTCTATATGTAATATCAGAATTAAAATTTACAATAAAACTGAGTAAAAAATTACATTGTCCAATGCCCATCTTAATTCATACTAACTCAATTTGTATGTTAAAAATGAAAACATGTACAAATGAGTTTGACTATATATAATGTTTTTTTCCTCTCAAATAATAAGCAGTTCTACAAAGTCTTAAGAAAAATTTTGATGATTAGATATTTTGTAAGTTCACTTAATATAGTTCTGGAATGTATTAAATGATGGTTACCTATACTGTACTTAGGGGAGATATTCAAAATAATTAATAACCAGTATTCTTTAAAATTATTCATAGGTATCAGCTGAAATAGGGCTGAATACCACCCCCACCCATATTTAATACATGCATATTAAAAGCTAACACATAAATAAATAAAAAATCTTAAAAACGTACATTCTATACGCAGCTTAGTTGAAGTCTTAATATTTCCTGCAAGACAAGAATATTCGCCAACATCTTCTTGGGACACTTTTTTAATAGTTAAAGTGCGAGTAGTTTTATCACTTGTTATTATGTGGCGTTTGTCAGGCTTAACTTCTTTTCCGTTTTTAAGCCAAGTAACTTTAACATCTGATCGAGATAATGTAACCGTTAGAACCACATCAGTTTCCTCTGGTGCCACTGTTTTATCTGGTAACTTGCTTATAAATTCTGCAGTAGGTTCTACAAAAAAATACAATAGAGATAAGTTATTAATAATATTTTGGATATACTTGTAAATTTTAATTTAATAAATATCAGTTATTCATAAATAAACCAAGTTAATTTAATTAATAAAAAGACTAGTGTGGATAATGATAATGAAATCCTTAAAATTAATCTTTACCCCTCCCCCCCGGCTGCTGCGACCATCATACAGCAGTCGTGAATCCAGGTCCATCCAGGGACCCAACTCGTCAGCCTCTGGCCATACAGGCCCTGGATGGATGAATTGGATCCAATTAATTAATTAATTAATTAATAAATAAATAAATAAATAAATAAATAAATAAATAAATAAATAAAATAAATAACTAAATAATTTAAATAAATTGAAATCTCTCTTGATGATAGCATAAAGCCAAATCATAAGCAATTTCCTCTGAAATATTTTGAAGCAAAACTTATTAGAGCATGGCAGTGCAAGTTCGTTTAATGGAAATCTGACCGTAATGAAAATTCTTGTAATGATGACACGGCAATCACATGACTTGGCATCTGGTACTGCCATGATGGGTAGAATAAGGACAGCTTGTTACACTTTCTGTGTAGTCATGTTTGACATGTTACACATTTTCATCATTCCCCCAGTAGTGTTGTTTCAAGCGAATTAATAGAGTTGCTATCTATCATAATTACAATGCAAGGGCAAATATTGTCACTTGTCACTTGCTATCTTTCATGAAAGATGAAATTTGTGTACTTTCATTGTATTTTGAAAAATGGTTAGACCATATGTGGATCAATCTCGACTCATTGACTAAAAAAATGGACGTGGATAAATCTCGACTCCCTTCAAAATCGTAGGATAAAAACAGACCTACTCCTGGTCTATGATATTATACATTCGAAACTAGACTGTCCTCAACTGCTCGAGTGTCTTCCCATCTGTGTATCCACTCATAGAACGAGGTCTCCCTTTCTCTTCCACTTTGAAAACACTTCCAACAGTAGTAACTTCATGTACAACTCCCCCATTAAAAGGCTTCTACGTCAAGCCAATGTTTTTCTTGCCAATTTTGATGTTTTCCATAATAGTAGAACAAAGTTGAAAACATTGTCCTTATAATCTTATATTCTGATATTACTTATTTTTTATATAGATATTATTCTTATGTTACCTAATACTGTACAGTGATTTTATGTAAATGGTTTTCCCGTTTAAATTCAATAAAATAAAAATAAAAGACCATTCTGATGATAACAATATACATGTCACCTAAACAGGCAATTTATCAAATAATCTCTTTTATCCATGAGATTTTGTTTGTCCACACCATCAAGGGTGCATCAACATGAAAACCTCTAATCTACAAGGGCAAATCGGCATTTCAATTTTCTCCTTTGTGGATTAGAGTTTTCCACTTTATAGTTAGTTTCATTTCACAATTATTCTTTATTGTTTTGATCATTCAGAAGGGACTTATAGTTGTGAATTCAGGATCAATTTTGTTTCTCCAGAAGCACAGCCATTGACTGCATTTTTGACTACAAAATTGAAATTAAGAATGAATAATTTTCACACACCCCCCCGGCTGCTGTGACCATCGTACAGCAGTTGTCAATCCAGGGACCCAACTCGTCGACCTCTGGCCATATGGGCCCTGGATCCCAATAAATAAACAAATGAATAAATAAAAATAATCACGAAAATAATATTATGACTGACACAGAATTTTTTCGATGTTTAGAACAGTTACAATGGATGATTTACATACCCTATTTCAGTTATCATAAACTAATAATTTCCAAATTTTTAAATTGTAAGCAAATATATGTTTCCTAATTAAATTTAATATTCATTTATTTTTTTTTTTATTTTAAATGGTGGTAGCAATCTTCATGTTATTAATCATTTACCTTTTCTTTATACTGGTCAAATTACGATTATCAGTGTGGGTTCTCGCCTGTAAAGCGTGGTTCCCTGCAAACAGAAAACAGAGCAGAAACCAGGGTGTATTTTTTTCTGCTCTTTACATTCTGCTCCTGGAAGTGTCTCATGTGGCAGAAACTCAAATGGATGAGAGAGCAGAAGTTCGCTATGCAAGTGCCATGTTGTAATTTGGCATTTTTGCACCACACAAATGCACTGCACCAAAGCTGTCGGTCGATCTAAATGGTTAGCTTGGAATGCACACAATACACAATTCGTTCAATTTTTGTTTATCCAATTTAACTGTTCAATCAATAATTTAATTATGTTAATAAATAGGTATATGTTTCACACCTCTTTTATTAGCACTTCCACATCAATTTTCTTTGTTGGGTTCTTCACTTTCATGAGTTGAGCATCCGACATTTTTATTTTGTGTGTGTGAAAGAGAGAGAGAGAGAGAGAGAGAGAGAGAGAGAGAGAGAGAATGCCATTGTGACATCACTGTAGAGACTTTTCTATTGGCTGAGCAACTAGTTACTGCCCTGTTTTCTTCTCAAAAGTCGAATTCAACTCAACTCACAAAAACATGAGTTTTCAGTTGGGCAGAAAGAAGAAAGCAGGAAATGATGTCAGAAAATTTTTCTGTTTTGTGGTTTCTGCTGTTGTTTTTATGGTAGGTTGTTTCTGTCACATTTTACTGCTTTATGCTGCCTATATTTGCCTGCTTTAATATCAAGAGCAATTTTATCTGCATGGCATTTGCTTTGAAAATAAGTCTATTTCCACATAACAGCATAACATCATTGAAGTGTTTGAGGTGGTATGTTTTTTCCTTGATGACAGACTTTAATCTTACTAAACTGCAGGATAAAAATTTGCAGTTTTACTGTGCTTTTCAATTTGTATAAGGTGTGGCATCTTATGTAATTTCATGAATAAAAATGCAATTGATGCATGTGGGAGCATTTATTCCCTGTGTTCCACCACGTACATTCAGATAAGGGTAACATTTTCTAACGAGATATAAACTGAGGGGCAATAATAATATGTAAATTTTGAAAAGTATAATATTATTCCTGAGATTGTAAATGAATACAATGTATTAATGCAACATTCTTATTAATCATGTATTAAAGTTTAAATAAAAAATCATAGATATTACTGACCTTCAACAGTCAATTTTGCTGCAGACTTTTGTTCCCCAACAATGCATGAATATGTGCCTGCATCTTCATTTGTGCAATTGTATATCATTAGCCTTTGATGCTTTCCATCGATTGCCAAATGTATATGTTCACTGAATTGAATTTCTTTATTGTTATGGAACCATCTTACTAAAGCATCACCCTTTGTTAATTCTATCTGGAATATAGCTTTCTCTGACCTTGTCACTTTCAGATCAGATAACGTTGAAACAATTTCAGGAGGCAGTTCTAAAAATAAAATAATTAAGACATTAACAGAAAGGAAACTGCACACATAAGCAGGATTAATTTTCATCAGCAAAGAATATCAATCTTTATTTAATTAAACCAGAGGTATATGAAGAGGTAATTAATATGGATCCCAATCATATTGAGCAAATGACACTATATCGTTTTTATTGAAAATGCAATAAAATAAAGTCTGCTTTATTTGCTGTACAAACAACTTACCTATAACAGCTAATTCTGCAGTGCATTCTTGTTCACCTAAAACACAGGTATACTCTCCATCATCATCAAGCGTGCAGTTTTTAATAACAAGCTTTCGAATAGGCCCTTCTTTAATAAACTGGTATTTTTCACTAGGTTTGATATTTTCACCATCTTTATACCAGTTTACTTCTCCATCCGGTCTAGAAATTGTTACTGAGAATGTTGCAGTCTGTTTTTCCTTTACCTCATTGTCTTGCATTTTTTGAATAAATTCCCCAGCAACTTCTAAATGATAAAGAAATAGATAAATGTTAATAACCTGAAAAAATCAGTATTAAGACAATTCTTTATTATATTTCTAAATAATAATTTTAAATTTTAGATATAAAAATTGTACCGATATATTTGGGCGACTATAGGAAGACACATGGCAGTCACTTCTGTTAATTTGATACTAAGTGATTCAGCCTTACTCTCGTTTTAAGGATGGTGCCTGTATGTCTATAATTGCAACGTGGTATGATCCCATGTGTTCACACGTTTACTGCGTACGCAAGAGTATTGTTATCATGGTGCAGCAACTGATTGTACACTCCAAATTGGAGATTCACGGAACAATCCGATTTTTATGGGCAAAAGGCTTAAATTGCACTGAAGTCCATAAGGAAATTTGCAGTTTCTACAGGGATAATGTGATTTCTCGTCCTGCAATTGTGAAGTGGTGCCAGCAGTTCGAAAATGGGTGCTCAGACTTGACGGACGAATACCACGCAGGAAAGCCACCCGAGTCCAACATTGCCCGCGTTAATGAGATGATTCTGGACAATCGACGAACCAGAATTAAAGAAATTGCCTGAACGCTTAGCGTTTCTTATGGGACTGTGCACTCTATTATTCACAATATGGTTTAGAAACGCTGGAGCGGATTTTTACCGCAGCGGCATGGAAAAGTTAATTTCATGTTCAGACAAATGTTTACAATTGTTGGGTGATTAAGTAGAAAAGTGAAATAAATGGCGCATGTTTTCTCAGAATGTATGTATGGGATCTTAACTTGCATCTGTTTTAACTGTATCAGAGTGCAACTTATTTTTTGATTCACCCTTGTATGTAAGTTTCCCTCAGTCATTTTCATGTGAATAGAATACAGAGTATCCTATTTGAAATGCCCTAATTTCATTTTGTTACAACAAGGTATTGCATACTTTGATAATTATAGCAATTGTGTGTTCTACATAGTTGAAGTGTGTAGACCATAATCACCGGACTTCTACATGTGTTCTTTTCATGATACGGAGCGTGTCCAGATCCGCTGCAGCATTTTGGAAGGGACACTAGCAATGACATTCACAATTCATGCCTGCAGACCTTGCAAGTCCTGCATTCTAGTACCATAAAATCTATGGCAAGGGTGCTCTCTAGTACCTTAAAATCTAGTACTATAATATCCCACAAAAATAGAAGTCCAACTCATCATGTGTCTGGCAACCACAAAAGCTACAATATTGGTCCATCTCATCCAATCCATCTGTTGGGAAACTTGTTATTTAAAACATTCTGGACATGATGTGCCCATTGAGGTGATCTCATCCTGTTGAAAAATGATGTTCAGCTGGAGTTGTTCCAACTGGAGAAAGACATTATGCTGCAGCATGTCTTGATATGCTACTTGATACGTTGCTGATATGGTGCTTTCCATAAAGAAGAAAGACTCAGTTTTCAAGTTCAACAAACTCCGGACCACACATTTACTTTTGGACTGTCTCTCAGCTTCACAACATTGTTTTTTTACTGTCCCTGGCACGTGAGAACTGGCTTCATCGGAAACCAAGATGATATGCAACAGAATCCTAATCTATTCTGTTAAGCGAGACTACAGTTTTGTGCATACCAGACTGCAGTTTGTGTCTTTTTCTATGGTGAGGCCATTTTTTCTTCCACTGAAAATGATGCTCCACAAATTGTGCGGATGAAAATGGAAAAATTTAGGCAGAAACTGTCGAACATAAGGAGCGATAGTTTCACATGACACTTGGGATAAATTCAATTACTGATTTTTATGCGGCCATTGAACTTGGGGCATTTCTATTGGGACATCCTTAAGAATATTTGTTTATGACAACAACAGCAATATACCTAGAGATTTATTAATAAATTATTTATCACATATTTATTTTAATTACCTTTTACTGTTAGTTTTGCTGTAGTTTTTTCATTGAATACTGTGCATTTGTACTCTCCTGCATCTTCCTTTGTAACTTTATTAATAGTGAGATAATGCCTTTTGTCATCATCACGTAGCACAACTTTTTCAGATTTTGTTATATCTTTACCATTATGAAACCAATTCACAGGAGTCTCTTCAGAAGTTTCACAAATAAATGTAACACTAGACTTTTCTTCAATCTCTTCATTTTTCAAAGCCTTGATGAAAACTCTAAATATAAAAAAAAAAATAAAATAATAATAAGCTCATTAAAGAAATGAATTTTAAAAACTTCATTAAAGCATTTAAATCACAATAAGCAAATCAACAATATCAATATCAGTGCATCACTTCTACCAAAGCATATCAACCACTAGCTTGTTAGCAAGATAGGTTATCTTCTAAATTGTTTTGATCAAAATTAGTTGTATTGTATTGTATTACTGTATTACTGTCAATAGGCATCTTATTATATTGAGCAACCAGTTTATTAGATACATCTCCTTAGTGGACTCGCCTTAGTCACTATAACAATTCAGATGCAACTAGGCTTGATCTCCACCAGTGTTTTGAACCACTGTACAGGAATGTTATCTTGCAACTGCTGCAATTTATTGGATGGTTCCTATTGCACTCTTACATACCCTTACCGATTTTATTAATATTTGCTCGATAGGATCAAGATCTGGAAAATGTGTGGGCCATGAAGGAACAGCATATTTTAGGTCATATACCTGGAATCACTCAGTTACTAAACAAGCTCTGTTACATGTGGCATTATTGTGCTGAAGGAGACCACATCCTGAATTAAGAATATATGCCTTGATTGAGTGTGATGTCCAGTAATATTGTTCCAAGAGGATGTAACCTGTAGAGTTCACCAGTGTAAATTGTCAAGACGTTCATGCCATTTACATCATATCTGCACTCTACCATAAATACAGTAAAAGAGAAACCAGGAATGGATGAATGAAGAAACCTCCCTTCATCTATTCCTGGAGAAACTGTAATTTATTGAACCATGCAGCAGTTATCCAGTGTTGATAATAGTTCCAGTGCAGATGATCATGGCCCATTTATGCTGCAACATCTAGTTATATGGCTATATCTTGTTAGTTTCAAGTTACATTTACACTAGTGAGAAACAGGCTAAAATGAAGTGGGAAAAGGATCTATGAGATATAGCTTTCTTTCAATTCTTTCATAAATGAATGCAGTTTCTATAAACTGATCATGAAGAGGCAAAGATGGCTTCACAAAACACAAAAATACTTTATTATTATCTTACATTGGTTCTTCAGGAAGTTCACCAATAGTCACGACAGCCAGGTGTGTTGCTTTGCCAGCTGGATTTGTTGCAACACATTTATATTCACCATCATCCTTTCCAGGACGTGCATCTGGAACTTCTAAAGTGCAAATGTCCATATCGTATGTTTGTTTATGTTGTTTTGATGGCTTTAATTTTTTACCATTTCTATTATAAAAAAAAAAGCATGATCAATTTTTTAACATACTTAAGAATTCAGGAACATAGTTAAAAGCATATCACTCTGTATTATTAATTTTGTTAATAACATTACCTATACCAAGTTATCTCAGGCTTTGGTTTACCGTGAACTTTAGCCCGTAATTTGAAAGTGCCTTGATTAGGAGCAATCTGAAAAATTGTTCAAATGAAACCAAGTTTATGTCTATTCAATTTAATTCAGCAATAAAACTTAATAAAACCACTGTGCTTACAAGGTCATCAAATGTTTCAGTGAATTTTGGTGGTATTCCTTCCATATCTTTCTTCGATGGTTCTATAAAATTATATAAAAATTATGCAGCTCATGAATGCATGGCATAAAGATTTCAGTTTATCTCCTAAATTGTAAATTTTAATAATCCAGCAAAATATAACTCAAGAAATAAATCATAACAACAAAATATAATTCAGGAAAGTTAAATTAGCAAAGGTAAAACAGATTTATAAACAAAAAAATAATAATTATTATAGCTTTAAAAGATTAAAATGAAATGTTGGCCCAAAATTTTGTTATTGCAAATGTATTAAAAAAGTGCTGGCTTTTATGCATTTATTATTTTTAGTCTTGGATTTGTAATCGATTTTTAACCCATGCTTTCGCTACAAAATATGTGAAAACGAAGAAAATCTGAAGAGGTGGCCCTAACCCCTGCCTAGGATGTAAATTAAATGAAACCTGTTTCAAGAATTCAAATTTTAAATATTTTTACACTGGGTTGTATTGTAACATTTCTAGACATGTCTGTTTAATTCATCAGAGAACATTTGCAGATGTTCTAATTTTCACTCTGAATGAAAAAACTCTTACAAGAAAATTGCTGAAAAATTTGTTGAAATTAGTCCCACCCCACCTTCTTAGTAGGTAAAATTTATTTGGTTATTTGAAAGAAAGAGTTGTAATGATGGAATAATATAATTTCATTGATGTTTTGTTGGTTTAACAATATGCCAAATGAGAATGCCATTTTTTCATTATTTGTCCTACAACATTGCACTTTTAAAGCATAATAAAATCCACAAGCTTAATTAAACAAGCCCAGAAAAGGCAAAGTTCATTAGGGATATCCTTATATGGGGGTACATTTCAGTTTAAATAATGTTTAAAATTAATCTTTTGTTTTTGCACATTTATAGCGTTTCTTTATTCTTTTAATTTTATTAACCAAAATATTTGATTTTTTTGTCATTTTATTTTCTTTGGAATCGTTTACTCTTTTTCTCTGAGATTTTCAAATCAAGAGAGTTTTTTATCAAGGGATCACATTTCTGCACATTTGCTCAGTCTCCTAGAAAATAAACAAACTCAACCTAACTTGACTTGATAAGTGAATATGATATAGTGCAGTAAGTTCCAGTCATTTTTATTATAGGGTTTCAACTTTAATTCTAAAATTTTTCGATTCTCCAGTCTTTTAACAACTTTATAATAATTATAGATCCTTTCAGACAGCAATATACCATAAATGCTTTACATCATCATCATTTAAAGATAAATAAACAATTTACAATTAAATTAACACTCCTCTAAATATTTATGATAAATCAAACATTTAATACACTTAACAAATACTGTATTGTTATTTGTTCTAAATATTTTATTATTCAAAAGTAGAAATACTTTATACTGTAACAATTAATATGAGTAGAAAATATTTTGCATTATCATCTTAAATTTAACAAATAGAAAAATGAAAAACTCTGAAATATAAGATGATTTACCTTGTACTTTCAATGTAGCTGGTGTAGCTGAGGTTTTTCCGTGTTCATTTTCTGCCTTAATGGTATATTCACCTTCATCACTAGGCTGAACATTTAAGAATGTTAATGAGAATGTGTCATCAATGCAAGTTATCCTATGTTCTGGAATATCATCCAATTTCTTTCCATTATGGAACCATGATATTTTTGGTAATGGTGTACCCGTAACTTTTGCACTAAACCGTGCTGTTTCATTCAATTTGGCAGTAGTATTTTTTGGAGGTTCTATAATTTGAGGTGGCTCTTTTCGTGGCTGAACATTTAAGACCATATTATTTGTAGCCTCCCCTTCACGATTTTTAGCATAAATTTCATACATGCCTGAGTCTTCTATGGTCACTTGCTTAATGCGAACAATGACGCTATACATATGGATATCAGATATAGTTTCGATAGAAACACGTTTACTTTCTTTTATTTCATTGCCATTCAAATACCAGGTAATCTGCAAGGAAAGACATTTCAGCAATATAAGGCAAACATAAAATATGTTTAATACTATATTTCTTTAACATATTTAATATTAGGTCTTTACAACTTTCAGAGATAATAATTGAAGTGTTGAGAATGAAAACCAGGTAAGGACCAAAAAGTAATTTTTTTGTGAGAGAAAAAATAGTATTGAGACTAAAAACACCCATTAATCCTACATCACCTGATAGATAAATAAATACATGGCCAAATGGTGAATTTTTTTTTTGTATATATTTTTTAAGTGGTACAGCTTGTCTTTATGTTTGGAGATATCTGGTTTTCATTCTCAACCCTGGAAAACCTTCATAAAAAATTATTGTCTTTTGAGAATGAAAAGCAGGCGAAGACCAAAAATAAGTTTGGCTTAAGATACAAACACATTTTATTAATACATTATTTTTTAAATATGAGGTCAGTACATTAAAATTTGTCCTTAGCTATAAAGTATGCAAGAGTTTTTTTGTTTAACTGATACAGTAAAACCTGATACAGTTTTAGAAAGTTAAATCTAAGAGAACTAAAAAAATAACAATGTTTTATGAGACACTTCTTGAAAGTATTTTTTCAACACTCAGTCATCGTCGATGTTTTGTGAAACATCACTATCCTCTAAAGCAACTACCTGTAGTGCTAATGACAGGTTCCACCACCTGCTATAATAATTCACTGAAAACTGACTTTTGACAAAAATGGTCCTTCCTGGTTTTCATTCTCAGCCCTTCAAATTGTACTGGTCTTTCAGCATTTACTAAAGTGTTGCATTTTTGTTAAACATTAAATTGCCTATGATATGACATGAACATCCAGAAAAGATATAGGTTAATCCTGTTAACTCAAAGCACCAAGGGACCAGATTAAAAGTACGACTTAAGCATTCGAACGAAAACGAGACTATTCTTCCATGGATGCTGAATGAATATAAAGTAACATACTGTAAATATATATGTGCAGAAAAAATGTTCCCCCACATATGAATACAGGATGATACTACATCACGTTTTCTTTAAACAGATGAAACGCGTGAAAATTGGAGTAAACATCCAATTTCTAATCTTATTAGCTGACGAAATTTAAACACATGGCAAATGAAATACATGTACAGTCAAACCCGCTTATAAGAGCTCCAAACAGGAAATTACCTCTTATAAGCGAACTTTACAAAAAACAATACAGTTATTTGGGTAAATGAAAAGTGGTTATTACAGGTGGAGTGTTCTTTTATCTGGAGTTCTTATATTATTATTATTATTATTAATCTTAAGCACTCCAATAGGAGTAAAAAATAAAATAAATAAAAGTTCATTTAAAAATCATACAAACAAATTTACATTCAAATTAAAACTTGGCAGGAAAATCCAATTAAGAATTATTAAAAAAGTGATTCACGCGGTGCTTAAAATGAGCGCACGTTGTCATACATTTATAGGAAGTACACGCAAGAACAGTCAATTATATGCGAGTCCCACTGTACAAAAAAAATATAATGACCAATTTAATAGGGATTACATTCAAAAATGTTAAAAAAAAAAATTGGGTCCGACGTAAGTGTTTGAGTTAATAAGTGAGTTAATTTCCACTAATTAATACTTCAGGAGGATGGGACAAGAGTTTAACCAGGAGTTCAACTTGTCAGAGTTCGAGTTACTGCGTTAACCTGTATAAGAAGAAATATTTGTACACAGCAACTACAAGATATACATTTACTGTATTTTCTGGTGGAAAGACTGCAATCCTTTTTTTTGTCCCCCTCACAAAGAAGCGATACTCGCTGCAGTTTTCCGAACTTAAAAGTCTTGCATAATACAGGGTGTTTAAAACTTGGACAAACTGTCTATATATAGATATAAGGCAAGAATGTCTAATAAACATGTGTCCAAATTCAAAACAGTTTTGAGTAGGATATCTTCTTCTACATCGGAAGTGCACATATTTCTTCGCCTACCAGCATCATATCTTCTAACAATAAAAGTCCCAGTATCTTTCAAACGTTGGTCGAAACTTGTAAATGTTTGGTGATTTGGGACATGT
The DNA here is from genome assembly GCA_023313115.1 of Rhysida immarginata. Classification (NCBI taxonomy): domain Eukaryota; kingdom Metazoa; phylum Arthropoda; class Chilopoda; order Scolopendromorpha; family Scolopendridae; genus Rhysida; species Rhysida immarginata. The sequence goes on from JAHWFO010010124.1 coordinate 3,258,476, forward strand.
CTGTTAGAAAACCGCTATCTGTAAAGCCTTGCTGCTTCTCTTGTGTTTCCATTAGCAGCTCCATACACCATGTGCAAATCAGCCATCTCAGCATTTGTTAAACTCACTACTGCTACAAATAATCGACAGCACTTAATGTTACATCACCAGCCACACCACAGCCAATTATAACGCTTTAAAAGGATGAAATCATTGCATAATTACACTAGCAAAGTTCCTGCCTTAACTCTTATGTTTATGTATAGCATCTATATACAGAGTTCGTCCAACAAATTTTTAAACACCATGTCTGTATAGTCTTGGGTGTGAGCAGGGGCATTTCTCTCTCATTTTCGGGTTCATATCTGGACTATTTCCAGGCCACTTTAAGACAGAAATAACTTAAGAATTTGATATGACTTTAACCAATAAAAATAATAAGGAGAAGCTGTGGAATGGAAACTTTAAAGTGATATGGAAGTTTAAAGTTTAACACAAAGCATCCTTATGCAATAGGAAATTAGACAGAAAAGAAGCACAGCAAGAAGATAAAGGAATTTTTAAATATATCAATTACTTCTGGTTCTGGAACGGCTACTAGACGGCATTCTAATTCAACTGTATCACCTTCTTCAACGGTTTTTGTCTTTGGTTTTTGGCTAAACATAGGAGGAATTCCTTCGAGGATATCTGCTAAAGAAGATTCGCTAGGGTAAAAAGAAAAAAAGAAAGTAGTCAAGAAAAAACTTTTAAACATTTGAAGTACATGTAATTACAGTAACCATACACTGAGTGTGAGTAATATGGTAATAATTATACAATTCATAATGTCATTGCCTCATGACCATAAAACTACAGAGAAGCTTCCTAATATATGGCTGTCATCCCGATTATAATATGTAATATTGTATGCAACCAATGTTGATAACATTCAGTCTCCTGAATGAGCTCTCCTAATCCATAAAATTTTTCAAACAGCCATGCTAAAAAATTTTTTTTAAATTTAATTACATACCTCTACAGGAGTTTCATGAAGGTAGTTCCAAAGTAATAAGAGATGTATAATTTTTTTAACTTATTATTGATTTGAGAGTTCTTTTGTTCAGCAAAACTATTTGTGTATTGAAAACAAGGTTTCAGTAGACCAACAGAATCACTGAATAATAACAAATTTAATTTACTGGTATTTTATTAAGCAATTTAATATGAACATTGTCTTTACTAAATCACTAAGTCATCGTTAGACAAGAAAATTGACATACTTTTGATGAAAGGATTAGCTGATAGTGGCAACCATAATCAAGTGAGGGAGGAGAGATGCACTCTCCCTCACTAAATTGTACACTAATGCTGTTCTAACATTGGGATAGAATCCCTAACCAGGTACATATTCAGAATATCTCTCTGGGAGGAGTCTAAGATCTATTGATTTCCTAAATGTAAGGTTTTCGGGCAAAAAATTACAATTATACATGAAGACTACATATATTTTGAAGTAAATGATAATACAAATTTAAACAATATAGTGGTCGCTGCTTAATGTAGCTACCTTCAATATGGCCACCCGCTATTTATGGCCACTCCAGCTCAGTCCGGAATTTTCTAACTGTTTCCTATGTAACAAATTTTCGCTTTAACTGGCCACAATCCGCTTAATATGGCCACCTTTTTTTCAGAAGTAATTCATGAATTCTACTTTTTCATCTCATCTCATTCCGGATAAATGAAATTCTGCTTATAATATCCACTTTTCATTTTCCTCTAAGCCAATGGGCATTGTTGCCCAAAATTACTGATTGGTCAATGATAACACTGCAACCACTAAATGTGTGTATAAGCTCTTTTTTTTTTTTTTATAAATTGTTTTTCTAATAGTTTTTTGCACTAAATTATTCGTCCTTGTTTCCTTTAGAACGTTTATTAAGCAAAATTGTTTCTTGAAAGTTTGAGTTGGCAATGCTGGTTGGCACACAGCTAAAACAGCTCAGAAGAGATAAAGATGTGATTTAACAGCAACTGAAAAAGTTGACCTTTTAGACCGGTTTAATTCTATGGTATGTAGTCAACGTGAAGCTGCTGAACGTTTACAAATTTTGCGGGCACTGCTAGGAAAAATGCAAAAAGAAGCAAAATTTTGAGAGAAAGACATTAGGCCATTAAGACATTAGAGACAATGGTCATTTTTTTTTGTCAAAAGGCTGATGAAATTGGAAAGACATTAGGCCACACAAGTTTTTGGATAAACTATTTTGACAAGATACTGTCAGGGCCGCACCCAGAATATTTTGATAACTTCATGGAGAGGGGGTCCCCCATGTAACAGATATAGTTGACGTGGTGGCCAATTTCGAGGGGGGGGGGCTGCAGAGGCCCTGTATAAATGATTATTTTAAGCAAACAAACTTGTCTATATGCAAGTAAACACACATGCTCGACTTGTTGAATAAAAATATATATATACAGTGGTCACCGCTTAATGTAGCCACCTTTAATATGGCCACTCCAGCTCAGTCCGGAATTTTCTAACTGTTTCCTATGTAACAAATTTTCGCTTTATGTGGCCACACGCCGCTTAATATGGCCACTTTTTTCAGAGGTAGTTCACGAATTCTACTTTTTCGTCTCATCTTACTCCGGATAAATGAACACTCCACTTATAATATCCACTTTTCATTTCCCTCACTGCTGCCCAAAATTATAGATTGTACTGATTGGTCAATTACATGAAAGCTGCAAGTGAAGGGACAAGCAGAAAGCATAATGGAAAAGATGCTCAAGTTGAAGAAGGTCCTTTAAGTTGGTTTCAATATGTTAGAAACAGAAATGCTCCAGTGAACGGTCCTCTATTATGTCAAAAGGCTGATGAAATTGCAAAGACATTAGGCCACACGGGCTTTAAGACAACTGAAGGCTGGTTTCATCGCTGGAAAAAACGCAATGGGCTAAGCTTCAAGAAACTTCATGGAGAGGCTGCTGATGTTCTTGTTTATTGCAACTTGGAGGGACAGAGAGAAAAAACTCCTTATCATTGTTAAGTCAGAATCTCCACGATGCTTCAAAAATGTGAAAACTTTCCTAAATCTTTACAAATCGTCTACCAATGCACGAACGATATCAGAGATCTGGATTAATTGGCTAGCTCAATGGAACAAGCATCTTAGAAGCGAAGACAAAAAAATTGGTCTTCTAATTGACAACTGCAGCACCTATACTCATGTTCCTGATGACCTATCCTACATAGAAATCATACGGCTTCTACCCAACACAACTTCACTAATGTAGCCAAGGTTGTCAAACAGACAGTAGACAATATTTTAAATAAACTATTTTGACAAGATGCTGTACGTGTATAAATGATTATTTAAGCAAACAAACTTGTCTATATGTAAGTGCAAACACATGCTCGACTTTTGGTAATCTCGGGTTGGATAAAAAATTAAGTACTTTCGGTAACCTCGCTTAAAACAGCCACCGGTTAATGTGGCCACTTAAGCATTGTCCCGAGGTGGCCATATTAAGCGGCGTCCACTGTACTTTTAGTAAGCTTGCTTAAAACAGCCACTGGTTAATGTGGCCACTTAAAAATGGTCCTCAGACAGCCATATTAAGCGGTGACCACTGTATTACATATTTAAACAACAATATACAGTGAAATATCAAAATTTAATATTCAGTCGATAATGTGATTACACAATATTTATCAGTTTCTTATTTATATATTTTATATATTATTTAATTTTTCTCAGTCATTAGGTAGATAATACAAAAAAAGTAACGAATGTAACATAGGCTGCATTTTATTTTTTACTCTGATCATGATTCAAGATTGGAGTACCAGAGCACTGGTAAATAAGGAATGTTTACAGCGTCAACAGCATATTGACTGATAAAATAAAGAAATTGATCAATATGTATTAGGTTGGTGCAAAATTAATGGCTGATGTGTAGGGACTACTTTAAAATGCAATAACTCGTTTCAAACAACACTTTATTTAATTGAAGTAATATCCAGCAGAGTCAGCACACTTTTGCCAACGAGACGCAAGCATATGAGGGGTAGTCATAAAGTTTTAATTATCACCTCGAAAAAATAAAGCTACGTAATTAATTTTTTGTTTGTATGCGAGTACATGTCTACAATCCTAGTGCATATAGAAATCCCCACGCCACAGTACGGTAGCACACCGCTAAAAGGACCAAAACAAAATGGCGCAGCCCACTGATAAAGTGGAGTATTGTGCGGTGATTCCTTTTCTGCATTTGAAGGGGAACAATGCTGCAACAAGCCATGCTGAGTTGGTGGAAGTGTATGTCCACAATGCACCATCATATGACACAGTAGTTAGGCGGTGCAGACACTTCATGTGTGGACAAACAATGACGAAGAACGAAGTGGCAGACCACCTCTCCATGAAGATCCGGGAATCACAAGAGCCCTGGTGCTCTGGGGCCCTGGTGCTCGAAGACCAGTGTATCACAATCGAGATGATAGCGTAAAAAGTGAAAATCAATCATGGATCAGTTTTCAACATCTTGCACGACATTTTAAACAGGTTGCCGCCCAATAATGATAACGCCCCAGCTCGTTCTGCACAGGACACACTCACCCATGCTGCTTCTTTGGGCTTGATTGATTTGGGGAGGATGCACCTTCCCTCCATAAGGCAGTATCTGCTTCTTTAGGCTATCAAATTTTGCCTCACCCCCTGTATTCTCCTGACATGGCTCCCAGTGACGTCTTCCTCTTTCGTCGAATGAAGAAACCATTGCATTAAAGGCATTTCCAGGATGACAACAAGGTTATTATTGAGGTGGAACGTTTCCTGAACAACCAAATTGCAGACTTCTAGAACCAAGGTCTCCGTCAAGTCATTCATCATTGGGAAAAATGTGTTGCATTGAAGTGTAAATATGTAGAGAAGGATTAACACCATCACCAAGTTTCATGGTCGCAGCTTGATTTTTTCAAAGGGATAATTAAAACTTTATGACCACCCCTGTGTATATTCCAGTGGCATAGAATTCTGGACTTCTGGAGGCAATGAACTCGTTGAAGGCAGTTTTCATATCATCTTGGTTTTGAAGCATCTCCCATGCAGAAAATTGTCGAGGTGTTTGAAAAAGTGGTAGCCAGTTGATGAAAGATCAGCTGGGTGACCATTGCAACATGTGGCTGAGCGTTGTCATGAAGCAAGATGAGACCTTTCCGACAGACTAATGCTGGTCGTTGTTGTTGAAGTTTCTGGTACATGTCGTTGATTTGTTGAATGTATGTCTGAATAATGGTTTCACCCTGATTCAGGAAGCTATTATGAATGAGTCCAATTGCAGACCACCAAACAGTCACCATAACCTTCTTTTGGCACTATTTGGGCATTCACTTATTGAGCTTTTTCACCTTTCCAATTTGCTTCAAGTGGCGAACGACTTCCGAATGGTCTACCTTGACCTCTTCGGCATTTCTTGTGTGGATTTACGTGGCTTGGCTTCGATTAATGTCTTCAATTGGTTGTCGTCAACTTTCGATGGATGACCGTGACCATCCTCATTTTAAAGGGTGGTATTGTTGCCATGGAATTTTTCCAAGCCATCTGCACGTTGTATGTTGAGAAGTTGTCTCGTCACCCCATGCTTTGATGACATATCGAGTTGCTTCAGCAGTATTATGGCGAAGTTTGAGATCATGCAAGAAAATGATGTGTATCTCTTGTGTAGACAGCATTTGAAAAATTCACCTAATCTTTCACAACGTAAGGAATTTGAACAAGTTTTTAGCATCAGCTTAAAGAGAAGAACTACAGCTTTAAAAATGACAGGTCACATGGCTGTATCAGTTGAAAAATAATTTGCATACCCACTTGTCTACATCTACAAAATGAAAATCTGCCGTTAATTTGCACCAACTTACATTTACCATACTATGTTTTTCTCTCTAACTTCCTGAGACAGCTTTAGCATCAGGACACTAAAGTAAGCCCATAAGACTTGAAAACTATGAAAAATAAATTGTCTCCAGTTAAACTTTGCATCAGTTTAAAATCCATTTTCATTTTCGCATGTGGTAGTCCCAATATTCAGTGACAAAAATATGTAATAGTAGGTCATGACTCTAAAGACTTAAACCTGAAGATAAGAGCCAAAGGAGTTAACTCGAGTCACACACTGAGCCAATAAAGGGACTGGTTCAGAGCCATGAGTGACTAAGCAAATTACCAAACACACTCATAGAATATATGATGTGGTAAGCACAATAGGGCTCAATAATTGGGGTATAAAATGAATCAGTATCAATAATATAATGCATAGAGTAGGGATAAATAAATATAACAATCAGAATTAGATTTTAAAATTATATGAGATTACATTTAAAAAATGTTAGGATCATTGGGGAAAATGGTTATAGAAATACCCTGAGAATTTCCTTGCACTACTGTGAACAAAAACAACATATTTCATTGGGAGGAAGCAATAAGTGTATTCCAAATGAGAGACAGAAGAAAATCTAAACTCACATAAATTGAGTGAGAGAAGGACATTATACGAAGGTGTTTTGAAAAGTAATGCCTCCATGCTGTAACTTTTTTATTTGGTAACCGATTTTCACAATTCTTTTTGTACCTGATATTTCATTTGTCTTCTATTTAACGTACTATTTACTTTTCAACATAGTCCCCATCCCTTTCCACACATTGTGCCAACGTGTGGACTAGTCAAGTAAACCTGTCGGAGAGGAATTCTGGAGGATTGAATGGCAGCTTTGGACCCTCTTGTGTCATATGATAATGCTCGCTCACACAAGAGGTGTTGCGGTTCCTGCAGTTCAAAGATGAAAGACTTTGCACCTTACGACTTTCACCTCTTCCCAAAGATGAAAGAGCACCTTAAGGGACATGAGTTGCGTTCTGACGACGAGGTGAAGCTGCCATTCAATCCTGGTGTCGACAACAACCCCAGAATTCCTCTCTGATGGGTTCACATGAATAGTCATATGTTGGCGCAATGCGTGGAAAGGGATGGGGACTATGTCCAAAAACTGAATAGTGCATTAGATAGAGGACAAATGTAAGTATCATGTATAAAAAGAATTCTGAAAATCAGTTACAAAATAAAGTTACAGCCATGGAGGCATTACTTTTCAAAACGCCCTGGTAGAATTCATTAGGTGCTATCGTAACTTGTTTTGATAATTTGGAGTAGCATATCGTATCCAAGAATGGTACTAATCATTGTATCATGAATCTTGTCAGAGCATAGCTTGAGCCAGTTCTAATTCTTTTAAAATATATGAATTCAATTTAAAATATATGAAAAACATTAGAAAGATTCAATGAAAATTTTATAAGATTCATAATGATTAATAGATGGATTTATCAATTTCAAATATTTTTTTCAGAAGCGTGTTTAGGCTTTTAATATTAGTTTTGGTTGTTTGTCCCTAAATCATTATAAGACAGTAAGAGATAACCGAATAAAATATGGAAGGGATTTATCTTCAGTAGACAGATAATAAATAATCCAACTAGTAACTCTAATATTTCTAGAAAGTTCATTTATTAGACATGAATATGACTATCCCAATGAAGGCTATATTGTATATTTAATCCCAAGAATCCTGGTATTATTTTTATTATGAGAAATAGCTGTTTTGATTATTCATATTAGTAGCAACACATTAATGCACTGGTTTATGCATCATGCACTGGATGATATTTTGTTCTGGCCAGACATGGCAACCGCATATTATGCTCATTCTGTTATGGATTATCTAGCATCTCAAAACATCAACTTCATGTCCAATAAGGATAATGCACCAAACATTCCCCAGGCTCGCAGAATCGAGCGTTTTTGGGCGTTATGCAAGACTGAGTATGCCAAGCGCCAAAATCCACCCAAATCCACTGAAGGTGGAGGAAATTACCGGCAAATCTGGACAAAACTATCAAAAAAGGTGGGGAAATCATCCGGAAAAGCCATCATATACGCAGCATGGAAAAACCTGATTAAAAATTGGATATAAAGGCATTTTGTAAATTTTTTTTTGTTTGAAAAATGTTTACATGATACTTTACTGTTATGCACAAATAAAGTTGTTTTGTTTTGCATTTGGACAGGTATAACATATTTTGCTCGGACGCAAATTTGATGCCCTGCTTCCTGGACAACCCTTATAACACGCACTTGTGTATAATAAGCATCTAAGTTTTAGTGTGATTTTGCAAAAATTTTCCATGCATAATGTGCAATGCCTAAGATAGCGATTCAGCAATAGGGAATGCTCCACCATATTTATCAAACGCAGAGTGCATTATGGTCGTCTGACTTTTAAAAAGGTTTAGACTTTTTGTATTTCCATAAAATGACGAGATGAGAACTATTCAAATTAATTGATCATATAACAAAATTTATTCAGTACATTAAGAGTGATTGCATTCATGTATTGCATTTATGATTGCGTTAGCTCTACTTAATGGCCAAGTAATTTGCCTTGCTTTTTGAACTTTATGATTACAGATTTCATGCAGAATAACAGTTGCTAAACCACTGCGCTGACAGACATCTCAGCTTGGCGACAATCTTGAAAAGCTGCTGGGAAAACTTGGGATCTTAGTGCTAAGGGAAACCAATATCCCAGGTTTTCTTAACAGCGGTTCCAAATTCAATGCGTTAGACTTTGCCTGTTAAAATTTTAAATTTGTCCTGGTTTTATTAACGGAATATTAAATGCAATTTTAGGAAATTGAGAAAAAGCAAATAAATATGCTTGTAATGTATATTAAATATTAGAAAAAACTTCATTTGAAATCCTCCCTCCCCCCATCGTATTTTCCCTAGTTTATTAAAAAAAATGGAATATTATATAAAGTTTTTATAATATGCAGTAATGTTTTTATTAACTTGAATTTTGCATAATATGCTTATTATAAACCAGAAATTATGGTTAGTTATTAAATTAACATACCGGGATAAACTTCGGCGTGACATAATTCCAATATCACTTCCATGATCAGACAAAGGTGCTGTTAAAAACAAAACATATTCAAATCAGACACTTAAAAATATAGTTTATGAATATATCTTTCAAATAACTCTATCAAATTAATATACAGTAATACCTTCCACAATTAGGTCTGCAGAACTACTTGCAAATCCAGATGAATTCTTTGCCACAACAGTAAATGTACCGGCATCCTCAGGAAATATCTCTCTTATTATCAAGGTTGCTACATTATCTTCATCATAAAATATCTACATTATAAAATTTTAAATAGAAGTTGTATTAAGAAATGTATCAAATTCGAAGCATCTGATTGCTGTAATTGATCATATGACATCAAAGAAAAAGAAAAATAATTCTGAATTTAAAGTACCGATTATGAGGGTTGATCGAAAAGTAAAGCCTCCATGGCTGTAACTTTTTTTATTTGGTAACCGATTTTTGAAATTCTTTTTGTATCTAATACTTACATTTGTCTTCTATGTAATGCACCTATTCACTTTGCGATTTAGTCTCCATCTTTTTCCATGCACTGGTGCCACTCACTTATTTGCGCTTTTTCACCGATTTTGCATCTTGCGACTTTCACCGCTTCCCAAATATGAAAGAGCACTTTAGAGGACATGAGTTTTATTCTGACGACGAGGTGAAATTCAATCCTGGTGTCGACAACAACCCTCGACACAATGAATTCTTCTCTGACGGATTCATCTGACTAGTCACGTTTTGGCGCAATTGCTTGGAAGGGGATGGGGACCATGTCAAAAAGTAAATAGTGCATTACATAGAGAAAAATGTATTTATCAAGTACAAAAAGAATTTTGAAAATCGGTTACCAAATAAAAACGTTACAGCCATGGAGGCATTACTTTCCGATCAATCCAGTACATTGGCAACAACATTTGAAATCTATAAGGGGAACCCAAAAAACAGACTGGCTTCAAGGAGCTCTTTCAAATCGTAATTAAGTGCCCCATTGCTAGATGACTGTAGTTGCACCTCTCATTGGATATGCTTGATTGCTATCACATCTTTGGCAAGAAATAAAAAGATTGGAAAATGGATGCCAAAATAATCCCCATTATCATCAGGCCCACTGGAATTGTTGCAAAATCCATCAAAAATATAAGACACTATCAACCTAATATAGACATTTTGATCTGTCAAAAGCAAATGGCAGTATGCACAGTGTCCATTGTGAGAGAGTCCTCACCATCAGGAGCAACTAGTTTCAGCATGCTTAACTAGACGATCCCACCAAGAGTCTGTTTCAAACCCAAATAATACAGAGGGTTGTTAGGGATCTATGGTACAATTTAAAGAGGGCCAGAAAAGGTAGGAAAACCCTTTTTGTGTGTTCACTCTGGTAGCCATGCATCGTTACTATTGCTCTGTATCGCAGTTTCCACTGCAGGAGGCTGGAATACAGAACACCAAGATCAATTCGTAACCCCTCCTGTTGACATGCTTTCCAAAAACCCTCCAATGTTCGCAGTCATTTAAGTAGGCTAAAGCCACAAAATCCATAGGCGATGTGTTCTGCGACTTGACGGGTATACCACTGAATGGAATGGAGCAGATTCTGATATCTTCTTGCATGCGTTCCAGGAACAGGCAAGTTGATAAGTTCAACAACTCCAGTGGCTCTTGTGTTGCTTCTCCAGTTGTAAATCACGGTTGATAATTGTGTTTACTGTGTACACAGATATCCTTCTGGCCCATTGTATGAGAGCTCGAACTTTCTGGATGATGTCAAGAGTACGGCTATTTAATACACTTGATATCCCTTTCTTGGAAACTAAGAAGCCTTACTTCTTGCATGCTTTCATAATTTTGAAAAGGCTGAATTTCACTTTGGAAAAGGCCGTTATGTAGCCTGCTTAATAACTCATTTGAATACCTGGCAATTCTCTTGCTGTCATTTTTAGCTCGCTGTTTGAATACTAACATTTTAATACTTCCCCTAACAATACTCCACATGATAGCTCATGTGAAATGAACGTGCTCGCCACATTTAAATATGCTAAATGCTACCAAAGATCCCTAACAACAGTCTGTATCTTGAAATTTTGGCGATTCCCTTTTTCAAGAGGTCCCTTGAGCAGGAGTAGTTTCTTATGCCAGCAAGGTGTCATATTTAAAATAATAATAATAATAATAATTTTTTATTATTTTATTAGAGGAAGATACAATGACGCTGTCCAGGGACCGGTATGGTACAAAACCGATGAGTTAGGTCCCCGGGGGCTACTAGAAATAAATACAATAATAAAACATACAGTTAGTAGTGACGTGTGGAGGAAAAAACAATATTACAAAAATTAAACAAAAATTAAACAAACAAAATGGGGCAGACCAAAATAAAAACAATAGTAATGGTTAAAAGGTGAAAAGGCACTTAGATAATAATCGTTTTAAATACAAAACATTGATGAATGTAGACGTATAAAATAAATAAGTAATTTAAATTAGTAATATACAATACAAATTATGGGAGAAAAATACTGGAAAATATAAAAATTTAAGACTATTTTCATACCCTAGATAATATTAGGATCAAAAAAAATTAATACAACTGGTGAGAATGCTAATTTAGCTGAATCCAGAAATTACTAAACAATTATAATAAAACTTAAAGGATGTTGTTGACAAATATAAAATTTTTTAAAGCTTTTCTAAAGACATTATAAGTAGGTAAGGTACGAATATTTAAGGTAGCTGAGAACAGTATTTGATGCCAAGAAAAGAAATACATCTACCTAAATAATTATTTCTGATTAAGGGTAAGCGAATATTACTGGCGATATGGGTTGGATAGGTATGGAAATGTTGATGTAGTCTTATATTTAGAGAAGAAGATAGGGACAATTGAGAGTTAGTGGCTTTATAAATAAAAGAACATAATTGAATTGTATAGAGCTGATGAATAGTTGGTATGCGCAAAAGCGCAAAGTAATGAGAGACTGAAAAAGACAAGTTTAATTTCAATAATGTACGTAGGAACCATTTCTGTAATTTCAAGATTCTATTTAAATTATACGAGGTGGAGGATCCCCAGAAATGATACCGTAGCAAAGTGAGGAGTGTATCAAAGAGTAGTAGAGGATTAACAGAATGTGGTTTGGAAGACATTGGAGTCTGGAGATCATCCCTTGATTTTTGTTTAATTTGGTTAACAAATTGTCTATATGGAGGTCCCAAGTTAAATCAGGGGTTAAAATTAAGCCAAGGTATTTAAAAGAATTAGTAGCAGAAATCAATTGATTGTCATAATAAACTAATGGGTTATTAGGAAAGTTACGTTTATTGCGTTGAAAAAAAAACATGAGTTTAGTTTTATCAGTATTGACAACTAAAGAATTCGCTTCATTCCAATTTTTCAGTTCAGATAAAGCCAAATTGAGTGAAGAAATTAAATGAGAAGTATGTAGGTTAGAGAATAAAAGAGTAACATCGTCAGCGTAAAGAATGGGATTAGTTAAAGAAAAAACCATTGGTAAATCATTAATAAATAGATTAAAAGCAAAGGGGGAAGAATAGAATCTTGCGGCACGTCATGGCTTCTGTTTAGAATTAAAGAAGATTTACCAGAAAAAGCTAAAAAATAACACCGACTGGTTAACAAATTAGAAAGCCAGGCGAAAGGTGGGCCATGTATATTATAAAAAAAAGACAATTTGTAAAGAAGTAAAGAAATAGGGATAGAGTCAAAGGCCTTAGAAAAATCGATGAAGATAGAAGCAACATATTTATTAGAAGACATTTCGGAAGAAGCAAATTCGATTAGATCGTAGCATGCAGTTTCAACATTTCGATTGGGAGTAAATCCATGTTGTGCAGGGTTAATGAGATTATGAGAATAAACAAATTGGGATAAACGAATAAAAAAAGCTTCTCAAAGATTTTTGCGAATACAGGTAGGGTTGAGATGGGACGATAATTTGAATACACATTAGGATCGCCTTTTTTAAAAATAGGAGTAATTTTTTGTTAGTTTAAGAGTTGTTGGATAAGAACCAGAGATTAATGAATGGTTGAAGATATAAGCTAATGGAGACGAGATACAATGTTTGATCGAGATTATGACATCAGAGCGTAACCCAAGGGGATCAGGGGCCGAAGAAGATTTATTTTGCGATATAACTTTATCGAGTTCATCTGATGAGGTGGGAGATACAAAGAAAGTATAAAATGTCTTCTTATTAATAATAATAATAATAAATTCAACACATAATTTCAGGATATGATATGCTTGCCAATACAGAATATCTTCACAGCAATAATCTTTGTGCAAAAGCAGCCCTCAGTTTCTTGCACATAATCTTGGTGGTTGAATGAAATAAGGAATCATTTCATATTATGAGTACATGCCGAAAAGTGTTCTTGTAAATGACATGGTGAAACTGTATTCGGACAAGAAATTTTCACTATCATTTGTAATGGACCAGATTTAATATGCATTGGAAAACCTTCTAAAACTGCATTTCTGATTGATATATCCCTTCCATTTTACTTGATGACTGAACAAGTAAAATTATAGAAGTACTATGACAGATGTGGATACTTGAAAAGGTCACAATTCCAATAGTAATGTCTACAACTGGCTCCTCATCCACTCTTCACTTTTTAAATTTCTAAAAAATTTGAGATTCCTTACAGTATTATTTTCCAAATATAATGATCAGTAATATTAGAAGCATGTCAAATAATTTGTAAATTTTTAAATCAGTCGGAGCAGGAATGTGTTTCCCAATAATGGACTATATATCTAACAACCAGTTTGACAACTGCTCCGAGTTTTAAAGAAAAATCATTATGGTTATTAATAGGAAATTCCTACACACAGATTTTAACCCTGCCACCTAAATAAAACTTTTCCCTTCCCTACATTTGAGCCCCTTGGGCTTGGCCCTCTCGTGGTCCTGTCTCTGGAACTCAGCTGCCGAGTCTGTTTTTTCCAAAACAACACATAATAGTAATGACAAATAATATACATTACTTAAATTAGAAGTTAAATTAAAAATTCATAATGTCAAAATATAAATGCCACAAAGTGAATACAGTTCTTACAGTAAGAAAGAAGGATAAGCTTTGACTACAGGCTTTTAACTTACCTGAAAATCTTGTGATGGCTTGATAATGGCTGTCTGACGGAACCAAGTAATAACAGGCTGAGGTGAACCGTCTACTTTACACTCAAATTGAATGGTTGCTCCATCTGGAGCTCGGATGGGTTTTAATTTTTCAATGAAACGGGGAGCAACAGCTTGCTCACCAGTTGTTGGTTCTATAGCGTTTTAATAAATTAAAAAAAAAAATTAGAAGACTTAATTTAAATTTGTTTATAGTATATGACAGTAAAAAAATCTATGCACACTTGAGCAAAAGAAAAATGTGTATAAGACTTGTAATACTAAATTCATATAGACATTACGGGACAAGTATAAGTCAACTTTGACTTATACAATTGCAACATATTTTATATATTGTACGAGAGATATTCTAAAAGATTTTAGCTAGGAACGCTGCATGCATCTTACAAAGATCATTCTTTTAGTACTTTTTAAAATATTCCCCCTCGGCTTCTATACAAAGTTTCATCCTCATGAACCAATCAGACTTGCAGTTTTTGCAATCCTAGGCCGTGAGCTCCAAACTGTAGTCGTTGTATGCTGCTAGGACATCATCGTCACTGTCAAAATGGAACCCCCTGAGCTTCTTCTTGATTGTGAGGAACAAAAAGAAGTTGCAAGGTATCAAGTCTACAGAATAAGAAGGATGCATCAACATATCGATTCAATTTTCATAGAAAAATCAGTTGTCTTAATGGTGGCATGTGCTGGGCCATTGCCATGATGCCACAACAAACCTTTTGTTCTGATTTTTAGATGCTTCTCCTTCTATTTTTCTAAGACTTTTGGCACACAGGATGTTAAGTGGAACAGCAGAAAGTTTTGGCACCCTCTTCTTGTTTTCAAGCACAACAATGCACACATGGCCAGTGGAACAGCAGAAAGTTGCCACCACCACCTTCCCAGTACTCTGAGAACGTTTGCATTTCCGTAGTGGTCTTTGCCCTTTGGAGTGCCGCTGTTCAGATTTTTCCTTCATTACAGGGTCGTAATGATAGAGCCATATTTTGTCACCTGTGCAGATGTTGTTGACACATTTTGATGGCCTGTTGTTGAACCTTTCGATCATTTCTTGGCTGCTCACTGCACTTTTGTGTTCTTGGGTCAACAAAGGAGGAATCCACTGTAATGGAAGCTTCGTGAGATGCAGATGTTCATGTAAGATTGTTTTAACCGATGCCCAGGCTTGCCTCATTCTGGGAATAGGTTACTCGATTGTCATTCGCGATCATATCCGACACAGCACAAGTTTTCCAATGTAAGTGTATCGGTTGGCCGTCCACTCACTGCAAGGTTCATCTTCAGTTGACCATCTCCCCCCCTTAAACTGTAGCTTTACTTGGAGCTCTGCCAGGAAATGCCTGTTGTAAAGTTGGGACGAGACTATAATTACTAGACATAAGTAAATGACACAACAAATACAGCACACTCTCTCCAAGTCAGCTAGGTCAGTTCAGAGACTATACAGATTTGAAGAATTATCTGGCTAGGGGAGAAATACAAAATGGCATATGCTTTTTCCTTTCTCACTCCTCCCAGAAGGAGGATGGGAGCATGTGAACAGAATTCAGAAAATTCTAAATTAAGCTAAATTAAATACAAGTAATTCAATATATAATCTGAAACTTAATGAATGCTGTGTATTAACAAAAAACTAATAAAGATAAACAGAAACGGATTTCAATATATGAAACTGTAACTGAAAAAGTTTTATTAAACCAAGTTAGTAGACCCCAATGTGTTCTCCTTGGGTCACATGGAGGATATTCAGCTGATAATCAATTTCTTGCCATATTCTTTTGAGCATATCGACGACATCCACTTTGTTAATAGCAACCATGATTCGGCGTTTCAAATCCGTAATGTCCTTAACTTTGTGAAATAAATAAAACTTTTTCAGTTACAGTTTCATACATTGAAATCTGTTTCTGTTTATCTTTATTAGTTTTTGGTAATACACAGATAAAATGTGTCAGACCTTTTATGGCCACCCTATATATTAATTGTGTGTATATATTAATCTTATTAAGTGTTTTAATGAATAAAATATAAAAATGATTATTCCACTTTACTCACTTTCAAATACTGGCAATTTTGCAATTTTTTCAGATAAAGTCTTCTGGACGTAATAAGAATACGTTTGTTCATCTCGTAAATATTGACGAGGAACCCAGCCAGTTTCATCAGTCAAATGTTTCCTGACAAACCACCAATCAGAATTATGCCATTCTAATACATAAACTCGTTCTCCTTCAACAATTGAAAGTGCATCTTCATTCTCACTGATGTAAGTTGCTAAAGCATAAAAAGTGTCGCCTTCTTCTAAATATTTAATTTCTTCGGTGTCAAAATCTTTAATGATAATAAAAAAAAAAAAAAAAAAAGGTTACTAAGTAGGTAATCCATATTCAAAAATACAGTGAATCCTTGATATAGTCCAAGACATTGTTTGGAAATTTATTTTAGGAACATAAGAAAATTATCAACACTAAATATAAAACTAACTGATTTTTAGGCTCATTATCTTCAGTAAACATTTTGAACGGATCCATAAAGAAAAAATATTTTAGTTAAAAAAAATTTTCTCAGCAGTAAGAAAGAAGGCTGTATCATAGCTGAAATATACATTTGTATATACGAGGGTGAATCAGAAAGTAAGTTACACTCTGAAACAGTAAAAACAGATGTAAGTTAAGATCCCATACACACATTCTGAGGAAACGTGCACGATTTATTTCACTTTTCTACATAATCACCCAACAATTGTAAACACTTGTCTGAACGTGAAATTAACTTTTCCATGCTGCTGCGGTAAAAATCCGCTAGCGTTTCTCAACCATGTCATCAGTGTGGAATTGTTTTCCTCCCAGGTCGCATTTGTCCAAAATCATCTCATTAACACGGGCAATGTGCTCAGGACTGTTGGATGTGGATGGTCTTTCTGTGTGGTATTTGTCCGTCAAATCTGAGCGCCCATTTTTGAACTGCTGGCACCGCTTCACAGTTGCAGGTTGAGAAATCGCATTATCCCCGTAGACACTGCAAATTTCCTTATGGATTTCAGTGCAATTTAAGCCTTTTGCCCACAAAAAAACGGATTGTTCTGCGAATTTCCAACTTGGAGTGTACAACCAGTTACTGCGCCAAGAAAACAATACTCTTACATACGCAGTAAATGCGTGAGCACATGGGATCATGCCACACTGCAATTACAGACATACAGGTAACATCCATAAAAATGGTGAATGATGTCGGCGCTCTTCAATCACAGATGGTGCTGGGTGTAACTTACTTTTTGATTCACCCTCGTATTAAAATATTTTAATGGGAAAGATGGCACCCTTTCTTTGTGAAATTTGTAAATAAACCTTAGTTTTAGGTTTTCCTGGTTCTTGTGTAGATCATCTTCACAGATCTATCTTATTTTTCTAAGTGGCAAAACTCTTCTTAAAATTCTCCTGGATAATTTTAACTTGAGTCAAAATTTGCTAAATTGATATATTGTGTTGGAAAGAAAGTTCCCGCACAATCACTCTAAATACGAATCCATGATAATGGAGGTGTATATATAAGCACCTGCAATGACGTCTAATCAAATCGTTGTTTCCTTGCAGAGTTGGAGACACTAGCCCACACTTTGAAAGATGCCCCAACAAATGACTAAATGACTGTATCCACAATGGATGCCTGCACGACACTCCTGTCCAAGAAGTGTCATTTTGATTGGCAGAAATGGTGTCTGTATTCGAATGTTTCATGCAAGATGAGCTGGACAGACAAGGGAGCAGCTGCATTACCACAGGGAAGGGCCACCCTGCATCAAAAGAAGCTTATGATTTGTGTCTGGTGGAGTGAGGGGTATGATTCACTGGGAAATTTTTCCATGCAATCAGACCATCAATCCCCATATACAGGGTGATTCTGAAAAAATGTGTATAACTGTAAGCATTGACAGAGGTGACCAGAATAAACATTTTCTTTTAATACAATGTGGGGTTGCAAGTACATTGTTCAGGAGCTACGAACAGAAATAAAAATGCCTTGAACCAAAATCAACAAGTTAATAAGTCACTTTCTACAACATCTAGGATGATGAAATATGGGAGAATAATAGAGTACATAAAATTATATATACCGTTAAAATTTGATTGAATTCTAACAAGTAGCTTCCGAGTTACACACTCGATACTAACCACCATGTGTTACGATGTTCATTACGTAACTCGGAAACTACTCATTGGAATTCGATCAAAATTTAACAGTATACACAATTTTATGTACCCTATTATTCTCCCAAATTTCATCATCCTAGATGTTGTAGAAAGTGAGTTATTAACTTGTTGATCTTAGCGGCAGCATTTTTATTTCTGTTCATAGCTCCTGAACAATGCACTTGCGACCCCACATTGTATTAAAAGAAAATGTTCATTCTGGTCACCTCTGTCATTGCTTACAGTTATACACACTTTTTCAGAATCACCCTGTATACCGCAATTGGTACTATGAACAACCTTCAACATATGGCAGACGAAGCTGCAGTATACTAGGGAAGTTCTCCCTTACCTAGTATACTCAATCGCCTTTGCACCTACAGAATACCACTTATTCCAGCCACTGCAGAACTTCTTGAATGGCAAAAACTTTGCAACTGATGCGGACCTTGCAACTACAACAGGTGACTTCTTCGTCGGCAAACCAGCTCCGTTTTACCACACCGGTATTCATGATCTACCCTACCATTGGCAGCAGGTGTTCGACAGTAACTATGAATATATTGCAGATTGATATGTGCCTTTCACCACATTGTTTCCGTGTATTTCGTCATTAATAAACTTTGTGCAGGAACTTGCTTTCCAACCCAATAGGATGTGCAGATCAACCCTTGCAAAAAAATGCCCATAATTCCGTTAATTAATTCTTTGGACATAAATAGATTACAGTATTTTTAAACAGGAATTGAAACTTGCAAACTGTTTAGTATGTAACTTATCCTTTGCAAAATATAGAGTCTCTATCAAACCTTTAGGGTCACAATCTCTGCAGATGGTAGAAGATTGTTGTATACTGAATATTTTGACCTAAGGAAGGAACGGTTGGAAATGCATATTTCAGGAGCCACGAAATCTTGAACGAGTAATAAGTATAAGGAATGTTTTGAAATTTTTGAACACCCTGTAGGATTCACTTATATGTATTCATATCTGAAGTTTACGGTTAAATCAAGGAAGTACTATATTCGGCAACTAAAATGGCTAATACTTAACAAAAATTTAATAGATTTATGTAAAAGAGTAGATTTGCTCTTCAATTACCCATGATAAATTACTAAATTAGATATTTTCTTCATGAAAATAAAAAAAACATTGGTGTAAAAGTTTGATTATTGCATAACAATTTATTTTATATTCATTTACATTTATTTAATTATACACAAATGCATTACATAAAACTCTAACTTACATTCAGATTCTCCAACTTCAACTTCCTTATGAATGAGCAAAGAAGTTTCCTCTGAAGAAAACATACAACAAAAAATTTAATTTCAATGCTAATTTTCATATTTCATAAAAAATGTAAATTTCACTAAAAATTTACATTATTTAAACTTTTGATAAACAAATAAAAATGTAAAAAAAAAAAAAAAAGAAGATAAAATATGCTTAATTTGCCAATCTTGTTAATTACTAATTAGTTCAAAACAAAATCGAAAACGGGCTGTGATAAACTTAGAGCTAGAGAAAGTAGTCAGTAATTTTAAAAATTAGCTACACTAACCATGAAGGTATTTATTCAAATAATACTGGAATTTTTTTTACAACTAGAAAGAAGTATATCAGGGAATTTGAGAAAAAAATATTATAATGAATTTGGTGAAATTTTTTTGGGAACACTCATAATGTATTAAGATTTTTATTAAATATAATAATATTATAATTGGTAAAAGTATTCCCATAAAATATTATTTTTGGAGAAAATAAAAGCATCAAATTAAGTACCATATTTTAATAATTTACTTTTATGTAAATTCAACTGCTATGATGTTTAATTTTGTGGAAAGACAGGCATCCATAAATTAAGGGGTTTTGAAGATTGAACTATTTTAGCTGTCCAATTGGGACCAATCTTGGTAGTAGTTGCAGAAGGTCTTTCTAGTAAGTAAGCTGAATATATACAGGGTGTCTCACCTACAGTGAACCAATAGCTAACTGCTAAAATACAAATCTGACAGAGTACTTTCAATGGAAGAATTATTGTACTTATGTGTATTCCATTTCCAAAAAACTGACGCTATTTTCGAATATGGAAATCAACTTTGAAATATGCAATGGAAACCCCTATTTGTAATGGTATCTTCAGATTGTACGCAAATTTTGAGAACTGTTTTATTCTTGGTGGTTTTTCAATTAATCCAACTGTTTAGGAGATACAGGCACTGAAGGTGTGGAAGTTTAAAGCTTTGAACCGAATTTTATCAATGAAGAAAAAGACATGACATACAGGTGGGTCTTATAGACACTCCTATTCTACTTTTTGATCTTTAAGGATCTGAAGTCAAAATTTCAAAAATCCAAAAACTTTTAGTACACATGCAGAGATTCTGCGTAGAGTTTTAAAAGTGAGGCCAAGTTGTTTGCGACTATTTCTCCAGTCTTGCTGGGCAAAAATCACATTATCTCTTCTGTGTATAGAATAAGAAAAATGATATTCCATTTAAAATATGACTGCATTGGTTATTTAATATTTTTTTAATGCAGTAATCGCAGATTTTTTACATTTGGCTGTTTAATATCACTCCTGCTATAATTTAAATACAAGGTGTGACCATTACTTAGAGTCATATTAAAATGGGAACAACCCGATTATCAGCAACACCTTCGTCGTGTTCCGCAATATTCAGTTAAAAATAGTGCGTGGTTTTGTGCGCTTGTGAGTCTTGATAAATTTATTATCGACTTCTGCCTGTGCGGTGGTTTTGTGACGTGTCATGGAGCAGAGAATCAATTTGAAATTCTTGTATATTGTTTATCTTCAGCTTTTCCCATTTCCACATGGGGTTGCTGTGTTAATTTTTTTTTTTTTTTTAAGGAGATATTTTTTCGACCTGCGCCTTAACCAGACGGTGGCCAAGATGGTTAAAGTGCAGGTCTTATCGCTCTCTCTTCAGCGAATCGCGGGTTCAAATCCCACCAAGGACATGGATGTTTGGGTTTGTCCTTTCTCTAACATTTCCTCTTGTGAGGTTGGCATCAGGAAGGGCATCCGGTCGTAAAAAAAATCAGCAGGCAAAAGTCATGCAATGCTGAAGCAGGTGTTTGGAAATGAAACTGTGAACTTGGTCACGCCTTGTAAAATATATAAACAACATGTTATTATAAACATTAGTAAATAAAAGCCTTAGCCAATCATTTTTTTTGGATGAAAACAATTGCATGAAATAACTATTTAGTTTAATATTTAATGGAAAAATAGATGTGTTCTGTTAATATGTTTAATGCGAATTCCATGTAATTATATGAATTAGTGGTACCACGACTTATCTCCCCGAAGCTCTCATGCATGTTCAATAGGATAAAGGTCTAGGGAATATGCAGCCTCTCCAAACGATGGATGTCTTCAAATTGCAGATACTCATCTACCAAACGAGCCCTATGCAGATGAGCATTGTCATAACATGTACAGAAAAAATGGACATGGAAAATTCACACATATTAGTGAAGGACATTGTCCCAGTACACAGCCATTGTTCTACCAGTTGAAGATGTGGAGTGGTATATGGGAGCTCACCACAGCACCTGCCCACACCATCATGTCACCAAACCTATACTGATCTTGTTCAACAATGTTGTCAGGATTGGGCCTGCTTACAGGCTCTCTCCAGATGGAACGTTCATGAATCACACTCTAGGCAGCACGGGAAGTGATGAATATGGTTAACCACAACAAGCATCCCCTCCAGTGGGCTGCTCAAGGGGAATGCACCTCATGGGCCTCCTGGCAAACAGGTCAACTGCATGAAGTCACCTATACATTGTTTGTTCTTGATACAGTGGTCTTATTGCCAGCTTCCTGGAAGATTGCTTTCAGTGCTTTGTTGGTTCCATCTGGTTGTTAGTGCCAGCGGTATTGCCAGGGTATGTTGATGTATAGATGTATACAGTGAAACCTCTGTTTAAGACCACTCCTTTTAGAAGACCACCCCTCAAAAAGACCACATTTTGTCGGAACTGAATTTATGACATGCACCTTTCAACCCCTCTTTAAAAAGACCACCTCTCAAAAAGACCAGTTTTGGCTGGAAACATCTTAGAGAGGTTTCACTGTATTTCCTTCCTGCTGGAAACATCTCCACAGGCGAGAGATGAGGCTGGTTGACATGTTCACTGCACAGAACACTTCCACTTGTGACTGGCCTACTTCTAGATGTCCTGTTACTCTGCCTCTTGTTTGCAGACCCAAATGGACATGATGAGCCATAGCTAATACTTAACACCTGATCAGTGAGCCAGAATGCCAGACCAGTCGTCTTGTTTGGTGCAAATGTGGTGATCCAAACAGCACTGCACAGGTGCTCTTAACTTTAATTATTCTGACAGAAAAGTTTTTACCATTTTTTTATTTAGTGTTGGGATGGTATTCGAAGACTTTCTGAAACCCTCTACCAAATTTGGTCTTGATCGAATAACCAGAATAGTTCATTCTTGAAAATCCCTTAATTTATGGACATCAGTGTCATAGTAATATTATATTATTCTTTTAAGCTGATGATTATATTACTAAAAATTAATTTTACCTGGAACCTTACCAAGCACTTCAATGAACGTGGAAATTTGGAACAGACTTTATGCAAATTATATTGTTTGTTCTACAGACACTGAAAATATTTTGCTCTCACAATGGACAAGGTCAAAAATCACAACTGTGTTTAATCATCATTATAGCAGTTGGTGCTCATGATTTCATTGTTTGGCTGATCCAACTTTGATTTATGACCAGCCTGTAGTTTAAAATGGTGGTGAAGTGTTGGATTGTTTATTAATAAAAACAAAAATTAGAAGTTCAGAAACATGGCCATTCTTTTAAATAATTTTAATATTACCTGAAAATAATGCAAATGTGTTAATAAAAGGAAACACGATTGCACAAGAAATTTTGATTTTTTTTTTTTAATTTCTTAATTCTTTGGTACTTTGATTTTTTTTTTTCCTTTGGGATTATGATGTGAACAACAAGGTGTTCAGCTTACAGGACTTCCAACCCATTTTAATTTATTATACCTGTCAAGTGTTCAGAGGAAAACCATGCATATTAGAAAGCTTTGTTATTTCAAAAAAAGAAATTTGCATCCAACTCCAGGGAATAATAGGATTTGTCTGGATCCAACTAATCATCTTTTTATGAGTTAATGCAGTATGCCAACTTGATTTGTCATACCAACTTTTTGTTCGTTACTGTGTCAATAGTCAGCCAACTGGCTTTATGATTGACCAACCTGTTATGTTTTTTGACCTTATCCCATATATTCTTATACTGGTATATATACAAAGTCTGTTAAAAAAGTAATGAGAATGCATGCACAGCATGCTAACTGGCAACTCAGGAGGCATCTCTCTCTAGTGGTAGTTTAGACAAATCTTCAGTGTAATTTTCAACTTCCTACCGTCACTACATTATTGATACAAAATGTTCACGTGAAGAACGGTTTTTTTAGTGTTCACGGAACTGGATGCCTCAAAATTGGAGCAACATTCTAATTGTTCTCAAGAGACTGAGGAAAAGAGTTCTTCGAGTGAGACCAAGCATTGCTGAAACTTGGATGCTGCATCACGACAATGCACCTTGTCGTATGGCACTCTCTGTCATGCAGTTTCTGGCCCAAAAATTCATTTCATTGGTACTTCAACCCCCCTACTCCCGTGATCTTGCGCCATGTGATCTTTTTTCCTCTTTCCCATGTTGAGACGTTACCTCAAAAGATGACATTTTGCCTCTAGAAGTGATTCAGAAGGCCATAATGGGACCAACTGTGTGTGCTCACACTTCACTACTTTCAGCACTGCTATAAGGAGTGGGAGCAACGTCTCCGTCGCTGTGTGACCTCTCAAGGGAACTATTTTGAAGGTGATAAGGTTGATCTGTAAATAAAAACTAAATAAAGAGTTTTACTAGAGCAGTTTCATTACTTTTTAAACAGACCTTGTACACTGTCTTGCCTCCTCAAGATCAGAATATTTTCTGCATGCATTTACCAGTAAATTTGAAATGTATCTTTGAGTGATTGGAATCTTAAGACAGTGATAAATATTTTACCTCTATTTCAAAATATATTGCAATAATTTTCAGTATATAATATGCTCCCCCCCCCCCCCAAATGTTTTTTTTTTGAAAAAATCGTATTTTCATTGCTTTTATTATCAGAATATTAAGTAAGATTGATATATTATCATTGCTTTTAGTAATGATTGTTTTCAACTATTATTTTTTTCCCCTGTGTATTATATACCGAAAATCACAGTATCAGGAAGGATAAGAAAAATGAGTTAAAGGAGCAATTACTAAATATTAAATTTCTATTATTATAGTGGAACTTAGGTTCACGAACGATTCGGTTCACGAACAAATGACTTCACTAACATGTTATTTGTGCAGATAGATGGTATCATTTCGTACTACATGTATTCACTTTGTAATTTGTATTCGTGTGAATATCACTCAAATTTAGATTTATATCTTCAATGTATTGTATTAATAGTGAATAAATCTCCAATTTTGATTGCTGGAATGGATTAATTGTATTAACATTGATTTGAATGAGTGAAGTTGCTTCGGTTCAAGAACAGTTTCCTGGAACAGATTAAGTTTGTGAACCGAGGTTCCACTGTATTTATTTTAATTGTGTTATGATTGTCTAAACTGAATTATGGCTCTGTACTGCGTAATTTAAACTTTGCATCAGAGAGTTTTGACAGACTTTGTATTTTTAATTATTTTTCCGTGGATTTAACTGATTTGGTATATTGCATTTTTACAAAAAAATTTTGAAATTCTTTGGGCAATAAAAGAGTAAGCAATACAATTGATTATTCAAATTTTTTTTTAAAATCCTTGTTAACAAAATATGACAGTAAAAAAAAAATTGACCTAGGCAGTGTTCTACCTAGAAAATTTTATCTAGTGAGTGGAAGAAGCAGCCTAGAAGATATTTGGTCTAATCTCCTAAACTGACCAGTCGAGTTGGGAGATGCTATAGTATGTATTAGAAATTAATTCTACTAGAGCCATGTTATAATGATCTCAGATATATTAAAGATATATAAAATATGACCATATGCAAATATTGATGTAAGACAATATCCAAGTGAATATAAGGAAGAATTTGAAGCAGATGTAAGTAATTCTGTAATGTGGCATAAAAGTAGGTAATTTGTAATTTGATTAGATATTTTGTAAAAGTAAGAGGACAGATTAAAGAAAGAAAAAACAACCACAGTGTACAGTGGAAAACTTATAAATATCATATGAGGGAAGTCAGTAAATAAGTTACAAAAACCTTTTTTTTTTAAATACTAAGTGAGAAGCTGAAAAATATGTTATTACATTTATATTTTCCCTTGTTTTCAACATAATATTCACCAATACTTAAATATGTATCTTGTTGCTTTATCAGGTTAATGCCTGCAGCTTATAAATCTTTGGTCTACTGTCTCACTCTGATTTTAACCTTATGTTGAATCCCTTCATCTTCAAGGTAAGTGCTGATATAAATGAGATAGCAGACTACATTTGCTGCAAAGCTGTGAAAAGTGCTTGGGACAAGTACAGTAGATGTTCAAGAAGTTCCTATCTTATTCTCTGACCTTTAAAAAAAAAAATTAGGTGTACACAATTAGATGTCCAATTTTGACTGTTAAATGCACAGTGTTTACTGCTGTTCATTTCTTACTGCAAGAATATTGAACAAATGAAATTTAATTGGATACACTCAGCTCTTCTTTCAGACAGATTATGTAGATAACTTAATCAGCTTGGTTAATTGAGCTGTATCAATATAACATTATCATGATGAAGTAGTATTGCTCTATTCAGTGGACTTGGATATTACAGAGGGTTGTTTCATGTTTATAGTGACGATTGTTAAAACGTTGCAGCATGGTTTGAAATGCATGGGGCTCGTGAACTTTTACACAAGAGTTCGGTAACAATCAAACTTAAATTCCATTCTTCATTTTAAGTTGGCTGCCACATTGCCCTCAAAAATTGAATCATTCTGGGAAGGCTACATCATGCTGGTTACATTTATTTCATGGTTACATTTATTTCAGAATAATAGAACAGTGTAAGGGAAAAGGTTTCATTATTTCCAAAATGGTATATCAAATGCAGAAGACAAATGGATCCAAACAATCAACAATGCAGCGCTCCTGAATGAAAAGTGCACCCCTGTTCGTCTCGTACTAAGGCTAACATTCAAACAGTGAAAATGTTAGTCCTTACGAAAAATCTGCCAACATAATTGGCCATTAGAAGTAAGATTGGAACCTCTGTTGCTTCAGTAAACCATATTATTGTCAAGACTTGAAATTAGAACGTCATCATAAGGCCAGAGTTCATGCGTTATTGCCAAGACACATTGCAGAGAGGCAGTTCAACAGCACAAAAATGTATGAATGGTATTTGGCAGTTGACAAATCGATGAACATAATCACCTTGGATGAGGCTTGGGTCTATTTATTTAGAGATGGCAAGTCACAAGCAATTTTTTTTATCAACAACAAGGTGATATGACTCAGGGCCGAATCACTAGGCGCTGTAAGAGTCGAGTCGAGTAAGGTTTCCTACTCCAGCGACCGCATTCAAGGGAAGATCTGCCCTCATCTCATCATTAACGCGTTATACTGGAGTGTGAAGAGAGTTTGCCACTCCAAATTTCAAGTGACCATTTTTGGCCACTTGAGGAGCGAATTCTCCACTCCACCTCGCTGATCTAGTGAAACAGCATGGCAGCCATTTCATCACTTCGTAGTAAAAATGTCATGCCATTGCATTGTTTTTACTTCAGCGCGAAAAACGAACAAGTTATAGAATGCCTTTAATTGAAAGGTATCATTATATCTTGTTGCGAGATACCGTCGTATTAAAAACTTATTAAAAATGTTCATTTTGAAATGGGCTCCATACAGGAGGAGTTCAAACGAATAGAGGCGGGGGGAGGGCAGAAAAACTGCTGTGGCGAAATTTATTATGTATGCCTTTATTATTTTATAAACATGCATATATATTTTTAAATTATATGCGCGTTCTAACATTTATGCTATTAAAAATTATTACTATTTTAGACGAAAATATTGGATTACAATCAATAAATTAAATTAAATAAATAAAATAAAATTAAATAAATAAATAAATTAAATAAATAAATTGATATGAAGCAGTATTTAAAAAATTTTCTCGTTTATTATATTAAGCTTATGAACTATTAATTCCCTTAATTAACCTAAAATGAATATTTAGGTAAAATATATTTAACTAATAATTTATTTAAGGCAAACATTTTTTGTTAAATAAGCTATATTTGTGTAGGCAACACTAAACAAAGATTTTCTTTTCTACTTCACTCCTTGTTTCATTGACCTATGTCCTCCATTGTTGTTGCCTAGCAACGTGACGCTTTTCATGCGAAAGTTTCGTCACTTTCGTTAAAAATATCCTCAAACCCATGACTGGTTTCTTCAAGGAAAGCATCAAGCAACACTCGACAGAGGGAAGGCGGTAAATGCGTTACTGATTGGAATCTGGGTTTTTCGAGTAGCCCTTGACCTTCAGCCCTTGATCGAGTGTCGTTTGTCACTCTTTCGAGTGGTGTGCTAGTGATTCCGCCCTCAATCTGATTGGGTGCATCAGTGCAAGGAGAGATTTCTGAAAGGATTCATGGTGGTGTCTAGGTACAACTATAATGGATGTCTGACCATCAAAAAGGTGGGATTTAAAGCAAAGATAAATGCTGCCTAATATTAGGAAAATGTCTTGGAACACATTATCATAATGATATCCCATGATTACATGGTCCAAGGGCGAAAGACATGTACATTCACCAAGACAAAGCATTCAGCCACAATGCTAAATCGAATGGAACAGAAAACTGGGATTAAGGTTATCCAATACTCAGAAATCCCTGTCAAATCACCAGATGCCTCTGCCATAGATTTTTGTGGATTCAGTCTCCTTAAAAGAGCTCTTCATGTAAAACGTCTGAGAACACTTTCTGGATTTTGGAAAGCCTGTCAAAAGGAGTGGAACAGAATTGACCTTGTTGTCTTCCATAGAAGCCTCTTGGAGTGGAAACTAAAAGAAGAAAGGGCCATCACATAGAGCACAATTGGTGATGGAAAAATATATTCCAGTAGATCTACAGTAAGTGTATTCTTGTCACCATAAACATAAAACAATCCACCGTATTTCCAATTTGCATGCAATAGCATCAACAAAATTTCAATATTAAGAATGCAGCATTCAAATTCCCATCTAGCTTCCCTTCTGAAATTGGGCTTACAACATCATTTGAAAAATTCCAAGAAACTGTAAGAATTGAAAACAGGGTGGTAAGATCTTGAAGAAAGCTGACGTTTTGGATAGGCTGTATCCAAAACGCCAGCTTTTTTCATAGTATTACCGCCCTGTTTTCAATTTTTAATTTATTTCAGGGTTCTTGTGTCTCGTCTTTATTTTTTTTTCATCCATCAAGAAACTGTAAGCATGCTTTGCATATTGATGGCAAAAAATTTCTTTGTTGAAGATGAAGAGGGATGTTTTCAGTACATTGAAGCATGATTTGATTAGAACTGATACAGCCATGATTTGTCCCCAGTACAATCATGTTAACATATTTTCTTCATCTATGACCAACACTTCTCTGTAGAAATAGGAAATATTTTCTTATGACTATCCTTTGCAAAAGAATGCACAATATAGTGCTATTCTTTATGAGCATGATCATAATTTTGAATTCGAGGTATGCTAACTTACAAGGAGAGTTCCCTGTTGACTCTTCACCGATTTTGATCTCCTTTTTTTTGGTGAATCAGTATTGAAAATCAGGGGTGTAACTAGGGGAATTCGGGGGTTCGGACGAACCACCCTTTTATTTCCCTGATCTGTTTAAATTCGTTTTTTTTCCTACTAAAAAAAAATTTTACATTTTTTTCTCTCCCCCCTCCCCCCCCCCCACCCCCGAACCCCCCCCCCCCCATGTAAAATCCAGGTTACACCCCTGGATTACACATAATGTGTCTGAGCTTTTCGTCCAATGCGGCTTTTAAGCATAAACTTTTTTTATACTTGAAATTTAGAGAAATTTCCAAGTTCATTATATTTACATTTTATATATTATATTTATAACATATTTATTACATATTTATGCAAAAAATAATAATGAACAATACATAAATTAGATATATAAATGAATAATTAAAAAATAAAATAAAGCTATGAGAGAGAGAGGGAGAGAGATAAGAAAGAAATAAATGTCTTTATTTATTATTTACATTGCTCCGGATGATACAAATCATAAAAACATGAAAAACAAAAATATTTACTGCATACAGTACATTTTATAAATGCACACATCACAATTACATTTCGATGAACATATATCTTTAGGACAGCAAGCTTCATTAATATTTGAAAAAAAAACTTCTTTCTGGTATTAATTTTGATGCATACCATGCGTATTGTATCATATTTGAAAATATATCAGCGGATATTTGATAGTGAATAAGGGAATGAATTTTTATAGCATCTTCCCTTGTAGATAATTGCCATTTATTTTGCAACACCTCTACAGAATTTTGCAGGTTTTTAATAATATTCTTAATTTGGCGAAAAAAAATAAACATTGCATGGTTGTCAATATGGAGTGCAATGATGAGGAATGATTTCGATAGTTGAATTACAATTTCCATCATCATCTGTAAAAATACTATTGAAATGAAATTGGTAGTAACTTTACAGTATAACATAGGGACGACAGAGATTCCAACTAGTTTCGCCTTTTATTCCCGGCTTTATCAAGGATAACACAACAAGAGGCTCGCAGGCCTTATATACAGAAGCAAGGTACATAGTATGCAAAGAGATTGGAGGATGGAAATAGAAAGTGAACCGATCAAGAAAATAGGAAAACCAATAACAGAAATTACTATATGAAACCGAGAACAGAAAATACTAATGAAACCAATAACAAAAATTATTATAGGAAACAAAACAAAATGATAAAAGAGGAAAGCAAACAAATCGCGGACCGAATAGAGAGCGCATATCTCTGTCGTCCCTATGTTATACTGTAAAGTTACTACCAATTTCGTTGATAGAAACAGTATTATGAACCCTTATCTCACCGATATTGAAATGAGCCTTATAACGAACTTGGATTCTCTAAATTTCAAGTATAAAAAAAGTTTACTTAAAAGGTGCATTGGACGAAAAGCTCGGACACGTATCAACTCTTATTTTCAACACTGATTCACCAAAAAAAAAGGAGATCAAAATCGGTGAAGAGTCGACTGCGAACTCTATTTGTTAGAATTATTTGGATTGTTCTACGGCATAAACTTTCTCCAAGTCTCATTATCCCATAACTATTTACTGACTTCTCCTTGTACAATTGATACACTTTTTAAACACCAAGGATGATCCTTGAACAGGTCTCCAGGCTTTATTTGCAAATTATGTATGGTGGGATCAAGCTATAGAAACAATAAAATAAAAAAATTAGTTCTTATCCTATTTCATTTAACCAAACCTTTTTCAGGTATGTAAATCCACCTTAACAAGGAATTATTTATCTTATATCAATTCTAAGTCAAAAATGTCAGTGACGAACATATTTATATAAGAGTCTAAAGCATATGTATATAAGAGTCTAAAGCATATGTATATAAGAGTCTAAAACATATGTATATAAGAGTCTAAAACATATGTATATAAGAGTCTAAAGCATTTCTGTTCTCTAAATCTATTTATAAAGCATGCAGGTTGAATTTTGCAATGTTATGTTTGGTCTTAAGAAAGTTATCAGTATATACTATATGTTAGAAGGAAAAACATTTGTTATATCTTTTTCTTTTCATAAACATTTTTGTTATTGTATTTGTTTATTAAGTAACTTTCAAGTGAAGTATATTATGTAGAATTGAAATTAGAAAAATCTTGGTTTAAATTCTGTATTAAATGACATGCAAAATTAAACATTTTAATTCAAAACAAATATAATTTGGAAATGTAAAATTTTTGTAATTTGTTCAAATATATAAAATTGTTAAAAATAAAAATATAATATGACATAATTAAAGTATATTTTAAATGCTCTGTAACTAATTAATATGGAATGTGTAAAACAATAGTTCAATAGCTTTCAGGAAAAACAAAAATAGGCATTTTTCTCTTAACCAGGCACCACATGTTAATAGCTGGATGAATGTATCCAAGGAGCATATCCACCCAGCAATAGATATGGAAATAATACCATTTATAGTAGCAGATGATTAAGAGAAGAAAAAAAAAGTAATGATAAACACCTGTAGAACTTGTTAATAAGGCATCAGACCATCATAGAAATTGCATCAGTTTATTTAAAAATAGCCACATTTAATTTATAATTGACTTTATCAACTCCAAATATCTTTGATTTTTGTTTTCTTTTTGTTCTTATCTTATCTGTTTAGTCATTGTTTTGTATTCTGATTGATCAACTTGTGTCTTTAATCTCATTAGTCACCTTGTGTATTTTTTACGATTATAATTTTGGTTTGAATTTGACTTGTCTTATTAGCCAATTATTGGTTTTTAGTTGATTTATCATCTATTTTTACTGGTTATTTTCTCCTGATTGGTTAACCTACTGTATATATTGCTTTTTCACTATGTACTCTGTATTCCGCTGACTGATGGCTACAAGATAGCCAAAATGCGTATATGGGACAATAAATTGTTGAAAATCTTACAGCCAGTAAATAGCTGAAATTACATGAAGCATATTGAACCAATTCTTCCTTATTCATTATGAGATGTGCTGGAGATGTAATTCTAAACTGTCTCAAGTGTGTAATGGCATTTAAATCCAGTGATTGAGATAGCCATGGCACATCTAAGATAAATACTTGGGTCCAGGCAGCTTTGTAAATGCCTGTGGCAAATGGAGATGCACAGTAATATATCAAAGTGGCTACTTGTTGAAAACTCACTGAAGTGAGACGAGTGATAAAATTTTAATCAATTAATAATATTACTGTAGCTTGTCAAATTTTTGAATACAAAGTGATGTTCAGACAACAAGTTATTGGTATCTTTGGTTCTAATCCAGTAAGTGAAGATTAATGATGGGAATGTCGTAGCATCCGGTTTATGGCTTGAACTTAGCCTCTAGTGATTTTTCACATTATTCCTGTCCTGAAACGGCATCTGACCAGGATTTGCTTTATGTGTAACAATGCTATAAAAATAGTTGGAACAAAGTGGCTACATGAGCAAGGACATGAGTTTATCTGGTCCAGGATGAAACAAGAGTAAGTAAGTTCTAGTTTATTTCAGTACAATGCTTTTAACATATGTTCATGAAAAGCAAGGATAGAGAAGGTTTGCTTCAGTTACACATGAACACAATACATGCAAGTGTTTCAGTTATGAAACAAATACGTTTTGGAATTTCCATTCCAATGGATAATAATTAATTTCATTGTACAAAATAAAAATAAAATAAAAGTTATTATCAAATGGCTATCAAATCAAAAATGGAGACATTTCTATTACAAAATAAATTAATGGAATAGAGACATGAAGTCATTATAGGTGTATTGTGAAAGGTAAGTTTCACAAAACGCATAAAAATAGTACTCCTTGTCCCTTCATCAATCTACAGTTTTCTTTCCTGACTTTATAGGAAAAGACTCCCTTTTATCTCCTGGATGACCTAATAAGTTTCATCTGGCTTCTTTCCTACTTCCTTTGGTTACTTCTTTCGAGGGTGACAGTGAAAGCATTGCTTCTGGAGCACTCATGTTGTTTTTTTCCCTGCACTGTTTGATTGGCAATAAAGAATACAATTTTACACATATTCTAGGTACAGTCTCATTTATAGAATTACTTAAATTATGTCATTTGTGTATTGCATGCATCTTCAACCTTTAACCTTTGGTTTTTTTAGTTGGCTTCATTGTACAAAAATGAAATTGCCTTAAATGAATAATATTAGTACTAAATCAGGAAAAGAAGGAGAAGAAAGAATTATAACTAACAATTTAGTATGAAAGGCAAAAAAAAAAAAAAAAAAATCAAAATTTAGATTAATGTCGGTAGTAGGTTATATTTTTACTGAAAATAATATGTCAATATGAGTAAGTTCAGAATGTAGTTTTACTGAACCTGTTTCTTGTGATGGTGGTCCTGGCTTCTTTGGTATCCTAATTGTTAAAGAGTCTGTTTCATCAACTTCCTTTATTGGTTTCTGTGTTTTAGGTTTACCAATGACTTTAATTGTTTTTTGAATGTCCACATCTGTTGTATCTGTAATATCTGTAAGAGGTATGTTAAATGTTTCTGATACACAATCCTCAAGTGAAGTTTTGTCAATTGTAGATTGAATAAAAATTTCTCCTGTTTTACCTTTTTGCTTTGATTTCCTTATAATAAATGATGTAGCCTCTAATTCTTGAGGCTCATCTTTATCTAGTTCCTTTGGCTTAATGGTAAAAGTAGTTTCTGAAACTTCATCAGTTTCCATTTCGACAACATGTTTTTCCTTCTTTAGTAAAAATGTTGCAGATTCTTCAACAGTATCAACTGATTTACGTTTTTCTTTCTTTAATGTTACTGTTGCCTCTTCTTCAACTACTTCCGTAGGCTTTGGCTTTTTCTTCTTTATCAAAAGGGTTGCTGATTCTTCAACCAATTCCTCAGGAATAGGTTTTTTCTTCTTTAATGTAATTGTTGCTTCTTCTTCGACAGGCTCTTCTGGTTTAGGTTTCTCTTTCTTTAATGTTACTGTTGCTTCCTCTTCAACTGTTTCCGTAGGCTTTGGTTTTTTCTTCTTTATTACAAGGGTTGCTGCTTCTTC
>JAHWFO010010124.1:3292695-3317834 GCA_023313115.1 Rhysida immarginata
CTTTGGTTTCTCTTTCTTCAGTGTCACTGTTGCCTCCTCTTCAACAGCTTCTTGTGGTTTAGGCTCCTCTTTCTTTAATGTTATAGTTGCCTCCTGTTCAACTTTTTCTGTAGGTTTTGTTTTTTTCTTTTTTATTTTAAGAGTTGCCTCCTCTTCAACAGGCTCTTGCGGTTTAGGCTCCTCTTTCTTTAATGTCACTGTTGCTTCTTCTTCGACATGTTCTTTAGGCTTTGGTTTTTCCTTCTTTATTACAAGGGTTGTTGATTCTTCAACAGATTCTGCAGGTTTAGGTTTCTCTTTCTTCAGTGTCACTGTTGCCTCTTCAACATCTTCTCTTATTAAGGTTGTCTCCTGTGCTTTTTTAGCAGGCTCTTCTACAATTTCTGTATGTAAAGGTTTTAGCATTTCCTGTTCTGGAAATTGCTCAATTTTAGTTTCCTCTTTTTTTATTATTTTTGTCTTTTTCTTTTTTATTGTAGTTTTGGTTTCTTCATGTATAGAGTGTTTAAGAGAAGTATCTTCAGATATAGGTGTTTCTTGTAGTTCATCTTGTTTTAATTCTTTAAATGTATGTTGCTTTGTTTCAGGTAATTGCTTTTGTAATTTTGGTTGCATGTCATCTGTGGGTTGTGTAACTTCACTGATTTCTGCTATCATAGGAGTTTTTCCTAGATGAAGAATTACACATACACATCAGACAACAGATAATAGTCAAACAATACATAGTACACAAAGTAAGCAGAACAAACTTAATTTAAATGTATAGAACTTCCAGTATATACATATTTTAATTTTGTTGTGATAAAGATCTGGAAGAGAAGAGTTAATAAATGAAATTTATTAAAATGGAAATTGTATTTAAAATTGAATTTCAGTTCAGTAGAGATGGTGATATATTCAAGAATATGAATAAGCAAAGAAATTATAAATTTGTTTTTAATGCTGTATTATTTGTAAAATAAAATTAAGTACAGTATATGGAATAAAAAATGAAAAATTATTATACCAAAAAAATAAGTTTTGCAAACATGAAATTTCAGGATGATACATGTAGAACTTTGATTATCCATCAACTTATTAACTGTCAGCTAACTTTACTATTCTATGTTGCATTGAAGCATTGTGATGTGTCACTGTTTACAATTCCAGTGTATGTAATTATAATTTATTCTCCTGTTTATATATTTGGTTAAATATTAATAAAAACAAATACAAATTAAGATGGCACAGAATATAGCATAATGAAAATGCTACTTTTGTAAATGCCCATTGAAGATCGTGTAAACTGAAACGCATCTGCAATAAATACATTAGTATCCGTATCGCTCTAGTCCTTTACTTATTTCATTGTATTCAGCGATATTAGTCCCATGGATCCTTTATAGAATAATGGTTTTGTGTCTATTCAATTATCAATCCCATACCCTGACAGGTAATCACAGTTCTACTATTTTCTATCTCTTTCTGTATTATGTGGAGTTAGATGTTTATAAAAACTAAGTGCAAGATATTTAATAAAGGAAAGCAATTGGTTTATCATGACATATTTACATTGTTCTAAAAATATATATCCGTAGTTCATGTTATCAAAAATGAAAAAAAGAAAAATTTGAAGAAGGAATGATTTCAAAATAAGTTGAATCAGGAATGGATTAAGGGGGAATTTATTAAATTCATCCCTGGTTGGAACTTAATTTAATATGCAAAGTTTGTTTACTTAATGGCAATCGAATTTTCAAAGCACTTTTATATTTTGTAAAATTACATACATATATATTTATATAAAGATAGTTACTACAAAGGAATATGTCATTTAGTTCTCACTATCATCTTCATCCTTAACTTCTTACCTTTCCAATTCAAGTACCTAAATTCAATGTTATACTAAGAAAAATAAAGGAATAGTAACCGTTTCATTACTTATATGGAATAGCCAAATTTTTATTGAATTCATGATTTCCATCTGTCTAGTATTGCTGAGTGAATTAGAAGAAATTAAAATGAAACGGTCTTAGTAAAGCAATATGGTAGTATTTATTGATATGCCAACGCATTTCGGTGTTTCACCATCTTCACGGGCCTAAAAGATTACAAATTAACAAGAAATGAAAATCTTCTTATTTCCAGGGCTTCATACATCAGTATTTTTCTTTGGTCCTTTTCTGTTTCCAAAACTGTTACGAAGATCCCATAAAACAGAACCAGAAAATGTATTAAACAACCAAGTGTATTCAGACAAAGATATGATATTGGACATTATTAATGAATTCAATAGAAAAAAGAAGCAGATTACGTCAACAGCTCCCTTGTGAACAGCTCTCTATATGGTCTGCATGTAAGTCCATCAATCAGCTTCTGTTTGGATGTGACTGATAGACAAAGATCCCTCTAATATTATAAATAGTTGTTTATGAAACGGTCATTCCTTGTCAATTTGTAGTATTTTAAGCCTATGAAGATGGTGAAACACCGAAGAGTGCTGGCGTATGAATAAATACTACTGCTTTACCAAGACTCTTTTATTTAAATTTCTTCTAATTTTATTGAATGATCACCTTTTAGGAACTTTCTATTTCATTAACAAGATATTTCATATTTGCTATTTTGAGACTACAAATTTACTGAAGAGAATTTCACAGTTAATTTCATTTCAGACTGAAAATTTTTGTATTTTATGAAGTTTAATAACAATTTTTTATTATTTATATATTGTATGAGATGCTAATCAATTATTGATTTAATATACAGGCAAGAACAGATGAACAGACTCCCCCCCCCCTTCATCTGTTCTTGATACAGGGTTATTCAAAATGATGGACTCACTTTAATTCATCTTTATTTCTTGAAATACAGTACAAACTGTATTTGAATAATCTACATACCAATAGAGAGAGGAGGTTGTAAAGTTTATAAATAAAGGTAATAAATATTCAATGTAGTCTCCTCCTGCTGCATGGCAGACATCTAAGTGGTAGCCTAACCCGTATTGAGTCCATCATTTTCAGTAATCCTGAATTATTTAATGTTTGGGTAGTAATTAAAAACAAAAAAAATCCGCAATTTTTTCTAACAATTTGCATAGAAAGTTTAGATTTATAGTGAAGCATGAATTTTGAATTTGCAGTACACAGTACGAGGTGCATTCAAGTTCTAAGGCCTCCGATTTTTTTTCTCCGGATTGGAAAGAGATAGAAACATGCGCATTGTTTTAAAATGAGGCCGCGTTCATTGTCAATACATCCCAGAGATGGCAGCACCGTATGGCAGATGGAATTTTACCGCCAGCGGCGAGAATGAGAACTGTTTTAGATACTTAAAATGGCGACGTTTTCCTTACTTGAACAGCGTGCAATCATTCGTTTTCTGAATTTGCGTGGTTTGAAACCAATTGAAATTCGTCGACAGTTGAAGGAGACATGTGGTGATGGAGTTATGGATGTGTCGAAAGTGCGTTCTTGGGTGCGACAGTTTAATGAAGGCAGAACATCGTGTGACAACAAACCGAAACAACCTCGGGCTCGCACAAGCCGGTCTGACGACATGATCGAGAAAGTGGAGAGAATTGTTTTGGGGGATCGCCGAATGACTGTTGAACAGATCGCCTCCAGAGTTGGCATTTGTGTGGGTTCTGTGCACACAATCCTGCATGACGACCTGAAAATGCGAAAAGTGTCATCCAGGTGGGTGCCACGAATGCTGACGGACGACTACAAGGCTGCCCGTGTGGCATGTTGCCAAGCAATGTTGATGAGCAACGACAGCATGAATGGGACTTTCTTTTCGTCGGTTGTGACAATGGATGAGACGTGGATACCATTTTTCAATCCAGAAACAAAGCGCCAGTCAGCTCAAAGGAAGCACACAGATTCACCGCCACCAAAAAAATTTCGGGTAACTGCCAGTGCTGAAAAAATGATGGTGTCCATTCACAGCGAGGGCGTAATCCTTACCCATTGCGTTCCAAAGGGCACCACGGTAACAGGTGCATCCTACGAAAATGTTTTGAAGAACAAATTCCTTCCTGCACTGCAACAAAAACATCCGGGAAGGGCTGCGCGTGTGCTGTTTCACCAAGACAACGCACCTGCACATCGAGCTAATGTTACGCAACAGTTTCTTCGTGATAACAACTTTCAAGTGATTCCTCATGCTCCCTACTCACCTGATCTGGCTCCTAGTGACTTTTGGCTTTTTCCAACAATGAAAGACACTCTCCGTGGCCGCACATTCACCAGCCGTGCTGCTATTGCCTCAGCGATTTTCCAGTGGTCAAAACAGACTCCTAAAGAAGCCTTCGCCGCTGCCATGGAATCATGGCGTCAGCGTTGTGAAAAATGTGTACGTCTGCAGGGCGATTACGTCGAGAAGTAACGCCAGTTTCATCGATTTCGGGTGAGTAGTTAATTAGAAAAAAAATCGGAGGCCTTAGAACTTGAATGCACCTCGTACATATAAGATTACCAGTCAATCTGCATGTTTGGGTTAACAGTTACCTTTAACTTTTAATGTTTTTGAACTACCAGGTGGTATATTTTTACAGCAAGATTCTAAAAAATGTATTTTGATATCACATCTTTGTCAAAATAAAATATGAATTATTTTTTACTGAAAATTTCTATTTTATATACAGTAAAACTTTGTTAGTACGGATTTCTGCGGACCATAAAAAAAAGTCCATATTATACGAAAATGGGCAAATGTGTGAAAGCATTATATAGTAAAAAACACAAATGTCTATAAATGATTAGGGGATGTTCAAGAAATACGTCACGCTCTTTTTGGCCTTTTCAGACCCCCCTTTCCCCCCATGTCACGCTGTGACACACTTTCCATACCCCCCTCCCCTTTAAAGACGTCACACTGTAAGTCAACTCCCCCCCTTTCAACAAACAAAAGAAATAAATACAATGGAATCAAGCCAAAAACTGTGGACACAACTATAGAAAGAAAAATAACTCCGAAAACACTATTCCACATAATAAATTTTAAAATTTATTATGTGGAATAGTGTTTTCGGAGTTATTTTTCTTTCTAAAAGAAATAAACTTTGGATACATCCCTATTTAATGGTTCCTTGTCGTTTCGTCACACGTTCAGCTCGTTGCATTCACTTTATTCCAGGATCGTTCTGTCACTAAGCTGACTTGACACATTTAGCTCACAATATAGATAGCGGGACCAGTACTCGCCAAAAGTCATGGCACACCTGCGTTAACGTGTTGGGGCCCCTCTGGCCCAGATAAGGGCGACGAGCCGTCATGGAAGAGAGTCCACCAGTCCCCGGAACATGTGATGATAGAACACCTATAAGGTGCAAACATTTGATGTAGAACGCTCGAGCATAAAAATAGAACACATTGGCGATTTTTGTCGCAGCCTTCGAGCATGAAAATAGAAAATGAAAATATCTATTTTCATGCTCGAAGGTCGCAGCGACTTCTTAACAATAGGAGGGTTTTAAGAGTGGAATACAATGGCTAATGAATAGCAAATTAACCCCTTCTGTGCCTCGAGCTAAACACCTGCATGTCACGGCTCTGCAATGTCGAGCGACAACCGCAACATTTCCAGGAATGCTTTCAACAATTCTTTTGTTAAACCCTCTTCTTTAACCAGGTCCCCCTCTTTTGTTAAAGAGCCGCTGTGACAAAAATTGTCAGTGCACAGAGGCCTTAACTGACTCATTTTCATAAAAATGGCAGACCCAAATGAAATGGAAAAAAAAAGGTAACATGAAATAATTGAATTTGAAATTTCAGAATTGAAAGGGTTTGCTGTGATGTCACACTTAAGGAAACACCCCCCCCCCCCAGAGCGTGACGTATTTCTTGAACGTCCCCTTATGAAACTTTTATTGAGACGAGAGATCAGATTTTGAATTACAGTAAATGTAAATTGAAGATTTGAAGACTGAATAATTGAAAACTGAAGAAATTGAAAGAATTTACATTATACATAGTTATGCTGATGATCAATAAAAGTCAGTCAGCGTAGTTTGTTTTTTCTTGCTTTCTTAAACAATACCTTTCTGTAATTCAGTGAGATTTTCTTGGGTGATATTGCTAAATGGGATGCACAGAGAAAATATCCCATTGTTTGGACTGCTGCGATGGCATCATTAGTCGATGGAAACTCTGCAACATCTTGTTTCCTAGTCTTCCTCGTCACTATTGTCGAAATCTGTATCATTTTTGAAATTGCATGACAGCCCACATTCTAGCACTACTCTCTACCTCTAACTATAAATAGTACTTGATGGATGGTGACCACAGGGGAGAGGCTGCAGGAAGCTGACCTCGCACTGGAACCGTCATTCGAACTAGTCAATTGAGCTGGTTCCTTTTGGGCCAATCAAAACCCTCTCTTCTTCTGCCAACTACTGAAATGGTTGATTATTCTTCGCCTTGTGGTATTCCGTCTTCCAGGGATCTAAAGGTACGACAGTGTTTCTGATAAGTCTTCGTTTATGTACAATGTTTTTTTAATTATTCTGGAACTCTGCTATCACCACATCATCGTTGGGATCCTACGCCATGAGTTGGAGAGATGAAGGGATCCTCTGGGTAGGATCCTCGACGCACGTAAGGTGAGTGAACTAATTTTTGTAAAAATATAATATAAACTCTTTGACCTGGGTTAGAAGTAATCTGGATAAGAAGCATTTGTGTGTTTCACTAACATAGTTAATAATGCTTGTATAGTTGTATAGTGACTTTAATTCCATTCCTGGCCTATTCCATTTTTAATTTTACAAAGAATGTAAAATTTTTGGTTGCAACCTTTGTTATTGTGCTGTTTTTTTGGGTTTTTTTGTTTGCCTTTTCTTTTTCTTCTTTCTTTTAGTTTGCAGTCATTCTTTGTTGGAAACATTAGTAAATAGGAAGACACATCTCTATACTTTTTGGGAGCTCCTTAAAAGACCCTGAAGAATTGTTTAATATTGTTATTTCTTAACTTTAACTCTTTTTTTTTTTAAATAACCTTTGTTTTTTAAATTGTCAATAAAAGCAACTTGGTTGATCTGCATTCTTTGTCTTGTGGGTTTTTCTTTAGAGTAAATATTTTGATATAACTCAAAAGTTTCTTTAAGTAACTCTTTGTATCAGTAAGGGGTAAAGTTAATTTTTATTCTTAAAGGGTAATTTTCAGTATTGACTGAGGATTGGATTAATTCAATTTTACTTTTGAATTATTAATTTTCAATTTATTCAGCTTCCTTTGGGTAGTATTTGGCTATCATTTTGTAACGTTACAATATGTAGGGCCTGTGTAGTGTCACTCCAGAGGAGTCCTTGTGGCTGTGACACACCATTGCCAACTGTGTCTACAATTGGAGTATACAGGACCGGAAGAAATTGCCTGGTCCAGCGAGTCACGTTTTCTGCCCATCACTTGAACTGTGACACCCAAATGCACAGTTGGATGGACATGTCCTCACGATGTGTGGGAACAGGAAGACCAGCTGATAAATACCTGGTACTAGATACCTCAGAGCCGTAATGAGGCAGTGCCTCAATGCATGTTCGTGATTTTGCTAAAAGGTGGTCCTATGTTCTATTAAATAGGTGGTCATAATGTAATGGCGCATCAGTGTATTTTCCAAGGCAAAATACGAATGACTTTTTAACAAACAATTTAATTTAAAATTTTTCATTGTTGATGATAATGATAGCTCGTTTATATCTTTTGGCATTTTTACTATAATTGTTCAGTAAAATATCATTTATTTCTTACCTTGACAAAGATGTAGTATCAAAATTCATCAATATATTTTATAATAATAAAAATGTTTTTATAGAACAAATGCTTTCATATAATGGGATAAAAGTCAGAACAGCAAAAAATGAATGGATAGAAACAGTAACTTAAAAAATGATGTAAATGCAAATTAAAAATTAAAGATTATCAAAAAAGGAAAAAAAAATTTCATCTAAATTTTTTATTATGAGAATTTTATTAGTTAAAATTATTTTTATTATTTTTATCTTAATCATCAAAATTAATCAATGTAGTTTAAAATTTTCTTAAGGAATAAGATGCATTTAATGCTTTAAATTATTTCAATTACTAGAAATCTTATAAGAAAATATTAAAAAAAAAAAAATCATTACCTGAGATACTCTCCACTTGAGGCTGCATTCTTTTAATTACTATAGTTGCTTCTTGGCTCTCTTCAGGCGTAAACTTTTGTTTAGGCTTTCGAGGTTTTTTTATTATTGTCTCTGTAAAAACATCACTTTGAACGGAGTCTTCACTTGCTCTTCTAATTGTAAGTTGAGCTGTCTCTGTTACTTCTGAAAATGTAAATTCTTTGGGTTCTGATGGGCGCCTGAGAACAAAAGTTCCCTCTTGTACTACTTCTTCTTTATACTTTGGTCTCACGAGTACTGTTTCTGCAAATATTTCTTCGGTGTCAAATTTTCTTTTTTCAAGCTGAATAAATGCATCTTCAGTAACTTCATCAGACTCCATTTCTACTGGCTTACGAATGAGCAAAGATGTTTCTTCTTCTACTTTAGTTGGCTCAGACATTTTTCTGAGTGTGACACCATAAAAAATGTCTTCTTTTTTCTGAATTATGTAGCTTGTTTCTGGGCCTTCTTCTTTTGGCTTTTTTAATGTCGTTTCTGCAAAAACATCTTTGTCTTCTTCAACAACTTTTTTAATACTGGGTTTCCTTATAAGAACAGTTGTTTCTTCAATTTCTTCTACCTTTGGTTTTTGTAATGTGATATTTTCTTCCGTAACAACTGCTTGCTCAGCCTTTTTAATAGTAAATGTTGCATCTACCGCTTCACCTTTTTGGACTTCTTTCTTCTTCTTAGGTTTTCTAATTATAGTCTCAGTAACTACCTCCTCTGTTGATTCCTCTACAGCTTGTTGTGGACGGGATACTGTAAATTCTGC
This sequence comes from Rhysida immarginata, assembly GCA_023313115.1. Lineage (NCBI taxonomy): Eukaryota > Metazoa > Arthropoda > Chilopoda > Scolopendromorpha > Scolopendridae > Rhysida > Rhysida immarginata. The sequence continues at coordinate 3,301,603 of JAHWFO010010124.1, forward strand.
AGTAAGACTCTCAGTAGAAAGCTTCTTTTCCTCTGCCTTTAATTTTTCAGGCTTCTTTTCTTTTGGTTTCTTCTCCTCTGGTTTCTTCTCTTCAGGTTTCTTCTCCTCTGGCTTTTTCTCTTCAGGTTTCTTCTCCTCTGGCTTTTTCTCTTCAGGTTTCTTCTCCTTTGGTTTCTTTACCTCTGGCTTCTTTTCCTCAGGTTTCTTCTCCTCTGGTTTCTTTTCCTCAGGTTTCTTCTCCTCTGGTTTCTTTATCTCAGGCTTCTTTTCTTCAGGTTTCTTCTCCTCTAGTTTCTTGATCTCTGGCTTCTTTTCCTCTATTTTCTTTTCCTCTGGCTTCTTTTCCTCTGGTTTCTTTTCCTCTGGTTTCTTGATCTCAGGCTTCTTTTCTTCAGGTTTCTTCTCCTCTGGTTTTTTGATCTCTGGCTTCTTTTCCTCTATTTTCTTTTCCTCTGGTTTCTTTTCCTCAGGTTTCTTTTCCTCTGGCTTCTTTTCCTTAGGTTTCTTTTCCTTTGGCTTCTTTTCCTCAGGCTTCTTCTCCTCTGGTTTCTTTTCCTCAGGTTTCTTTTCTTCTGGTTTCTTCTCTTCAGGTTTCTTCTCTTCTGGTTTCTTTATTTCTTTTACTTCAGCAATTTCTTTTTTAATTGTAACAACTTCACTTTCTTCTGCAAACATTTTTTCTGGTTGTTTTATAGTTACTTCAGAAATTTCTGATTCTTGCTTTTTAACTGTGCGCTTATCTAAAACAATTGCAACACTTACTTCTTCAGGTGATTTAACTTCAGGTTCATCTTTAATTGTTGGTTTTACATGCATTGTAAAAGTTGCTTCTTCTGCACTTTCAATTACTTCGAGCTTTTGAGGTTTTTTAACAACAAAAGAGGTTTCTACATGTTCCTCAGTGTATGTCTTTTCAATAACATCTGCAACCATTTCTTTTGGTTTCTCTTTTTTCTTTTTAGGTTTTTTGGGAATAACTGCAGTTTCTTCTACTTCTTCAATAACAATTTCCTCTTTTCTAGGAGTTTTTGAAATAATTGTAACCTCAGTTTCTTCAGATATTTCTTGCACAGATGCCTCTTTTGGTGCCTGTTTAATTGTCACAGTAGCATGCTGCGTTTCATCCTTTGGCTTTTCTTTATCAATTTCACCCTTCTTAAACTTCTTTTTAATAGTTTCTGTTACAATTTCCTCTTCAACAACTTCCATTTGTTTAGGTTGTTCTGGTTCTTCTTTTAATTCTTTTATAATAGTTTCACTCACTTCATATGTCTCAACAACATCTTCTTGTTTTGGTCTCTCTTTTTTGATAATAATAGTTTCTTCTACTTCTTCTACAATTGCATGTTGTGGAACAATTTCAGATAGCGTTGGTTTTTGTGGTGCTTTTAATGTAAAACTAACTTCTTGAACTTCAGCTTTTTCATATTTTGGTTTTTTAGGTTTCTTCCTTATAACAGTTTCTGTAGATATTTCTTCTGTTTCTTGAAATTTTGGTTGAGCTCTGGAAATTGTAAAAGTTGCTTCAGCTTCTTCAATCTCATATGAAGTAGCTACTGATGGCTTGCGAATTGTAGCAATTTCTGCTACCTCCTCCTCAACTTCAGCTTGATGTGTAACAATTACTGTGCTTTCTGTAGTTGCTGCTTCTTGTTTTTCTTGAAATTTTGGTTTAGCTCTGGAAATTGTAAAAGTTGCTTCAGTTTCTTCAATCTCATAAGAAGTAGCTACCGATGGCTTGCGAATTGTAGCTATTTCTGCTACCTCCTCTTCAATTTCGGCTTTATGTGTAACAATTACTGCAGTTGCTGCTTCTTGTTTTTCTTTTTTTGGTTTTTTCTTTATTACTACAGTTTGAGTAACCTCTTCTTGTTCCTCCACCACTGGTTCTGGTTTCTTTTTCAATACAAATGTTTCTTGAATTTCCTCTTCTTCCTCAGATTTTCTTTCCATTACGAGAACCCTAGGTTGTGATGCCTCTGCAATAGAAAAATCTACTGATTCAACAACAGTACTTTGCTGCTGAGCACTTAAGGGAATTTGGAATTTCTGAAATTGGTCTGTTATCATGCTTGCTTCAATTTCATCTACAATTAAATGTTCAGAGGTTGAAATTCTTGCTTTAGCCTTATCTTGCCCTGGAATTTCTCCAGGACGAAATATTTGCTCTTTTTCAGAAGTTTCAATTTCAGATATTACAATAGATTTTTCCTCAGAAAACCTGCGTTTGGCCTTCTGTGAGGTAGGTTTCTCTGGTTCAATGTCCTCTGATATACTTTCAGCAGTCACTTCAGAGACTGTCACATATTCTTGAGTAGATAAACGTGATTTAGCTTTATCTTCACCTGGCAACTGCCCAGCTTTAAATGTAGTTTCTTTCTCTGCAAACTTTGTTTCTTCAACCTCAATAGGTTCCTGGTAAGTTAAAATAGTTTTAGCAATATCTTTTTTGGGTTTTATTTCTTTGAATTCATCAGGTACACTTTCAGATGCCACTTCAGAAACTGTAATATATTCTTGGGTTGACAATCTTGGTTTTGCTCTATCTTCACCTGGTAATTGACCAGCTTTGAATACAGTTTCCTTTTCTGCAAATTCTGTTGCTTCAACCTCTAAAGATTCTTGAAAAGTTAAGATGCTTTTGGCAAAATCAGTTTTGGGTTTTATTTCTTTAAATTCATCAGGTGCAGTTTCTGAAGTTACTTCAGATATTGTAATATGTTCTTGTGTTGATATTCTTTGCTTTGCTTTATCTTCACCAGGTAATTGCCCTGCTTTAAATGTAGTTTCCTTTTCAGCAACTTCTGTAACTTCAACATCCAGTGATTCTTGATATGTTAAAACACTTTTTGCAATATCTTTTTGAGGTTTAAGTTCTTTGAATTCATCAGGAACAGTTTCAGAAGTAACTTCAGATACTGTAATATGTTCCTGAGTTGAAATTCTCGTTTTTGCTTTATCTTCACCTGGTAACTGCCCTGCTTTAAATGTACTTTCTTTTTCAGCAAATTCTGTGGCTTCAACTGCAATTGATTCTTGGAATGTTAAAATTGATTTGGCAATGTCTTTTTTAGGTTTTACTTCTTTAAATTCATCAGGGACAGTTTCTGAAGTAACTTCAGATATTGTAATATGTTCTTGCATTGACATTCTAGGTTTTGCTCTGTCTTCACCTGGTAATTGTCCAGCTTTAAAAGTAATTTCTTTCTCAGCAAATTCAGTAGATTCAACTTCTATAGATTCTTGAAATGTTAAAATGCTTTTGGCAATATCCTTTTGTGGTTTAATTTGCTTAAATTCATCAGGAGCAGTTTCAGAAGTTATTTCAGAAACTGTTATATGTTCTTGAGTTGATATTCTTGTTTTTGCTTTATCCTCACCTGGTATTTCACCAGCTTTAAAAGTCATTTCTTTTTCTGCAGAATGTGTTGTTTCAACCGATAAAGATTCCTGGAATGTTAAAACACTTTTGGCAACATCTTTCTTTGGCTTTTCTTCCTTGAAAATGTCAGGAGCTGTTTCAGATGTTATTTCAGATACAGTAATGTATTCTTGTGTAGATAGCCTAGTTTTTGCTTTATCTTGGCCAGGAAATTCACCAGGTTTAATTTGGATCACTTTTTCTGCCAATTCTGGAGTTTCTATTATTAAAGGTTGTTGAGATGGTAGAATGGTTTTGGCTGTATCTTTCTTTGGCTGTATGTGGGTTAATTCTTCTGGTAATGTTTCTGAAGTAATTTCCGCCACTGAAATGTGTTGCTCCAATTCTGAAAAACGCCGTTTAGCTTTCTCTGTGAATGGTGCATATACTCCTGCATCAGGATGTTCCATTTTTTCTGCAATTTCAACTTCAGACACTACAATAAATGATTCTTCACAAGGAATTGTTGCTTTTGCTCGATCATCTTTGGGAATATGAACTTTGAAAACATCTTCCATTTCAGACAATTCAACTTCTTCTACAAGCAAAGGCTTTTCAGGTGATATCCTTTGCTTAGCTTTATCCTTGACTGGTGAATCTGGATGGAAATCCTCAGGGACTCTTTCTGTAGTAACTTCAGAAACTGAAACATGTTCCATAGTGGTAATTTGTCGTTTAGCTTTGTCTTCACCTGGTAGCTGTCCTTGCTTGAAGACTAATTCCATTTCAGCAGATTCTACTTCTTCTATGATAACAGGTTCTTGGGCTGTTATAATTGTGCGTGCCTTATCTTCTTTGAATTTCAGTTTATCTAACTCATCAGGAGCAACCTCTTCAGAAACTTCTGTTACAGTGACATGATCTTGAGTAGTCCATCTGGTTTTGGCTTTTTCTTGGAATGGGCTTTCACCACTTTTAAATTCCTTCTCACTTTCGGCAATTTTCACTTCTTGAACAAAAACTGATTCTTGTTCTAAGAATGATTTCCTAGCTTTATCTTCAATTGGACGACCAGATTCAAAAGCTTGTGGATGAGATTCTTCTGAAGTAATTTCAGAAATGGTAACGTGATCATGAGTAGTTACCTTTGATTTGGCTTTATCTTGTCCTGGAATTTCACCAGGTTTAAAGCCCATTTCTTTTTCATTGAAGTCGACTTCTTCAATAATAAGTGATTCTTGCACTGGAACAGATGACTTGGCTTTCTCTTTTTTCCATGTTTTAGGAATTAAATCATCAGGAGCCAGTTCCGCACTAACTTCAGAAACCATCATATGTTCTTGTGTTAATAGTTTTGATTTTGCTTTATCATGTCCTGAAACTTTGGTACTCTCAAATTGAACAACTTTTTCTGCAATCTCCGTTTCCTCTATTAGAATTGGTTCTTGAACTGGAATAACTGATTTTGCCTTATCTGTGTGAGGAAGTGCAGGTCGAACAAAGTCTTCAGATTCACCACCAACAGTCACTTCAGATATTACCAAATGTTCTTGAGTCGATACAGATGGTTTTACTGTTGTTGTGACAAGTTTTTGAGCAGAAAAATCTTTTTCACGCAGCTCTGATTTTGTCTCTGTAACAAGTAAATGTTCACCCATGACAAATGAATGCTGTGCCACATCTTCAATTGGTACCTTGTGTTTTTGTAGTTCTCCTGGAAATATTGCTGTTTCAGTTTCAGATACTATAATATGATCTCCTGTAGGAATTGAATATTTAGCACTTACAGTCGATGGAAGTCGTTCTGGAATAAATTCTCCTTCTTTCAAGTGAGTTTTTATTTCTGAAACTGCCACTGAATAAGTGCTTTGCACAACCATTTCTGCCTTGTCTGTTAAAGTTTTTTCTGGTGACTGATCTTTTGTGATACTTTCTGCAGTAATTTCTGCTACGTTCACTGATTCTTTCATTGGCAAACGCACTTTTGCTTGTTCCATTTTTGGAATGAATTTGGATTCAAATTCACGTTCTCGATCATGGCTGCTGGTTTCTGATAAAACAAATGTTTCCTGTAATGTAAGGCTAACATCAGCCGTTTTCCCTTCAGGAAGTTGTCCTTGCTTATATTCTTTAGGCATATCTGCAGTTGTTACTTCAGCAACAATCACAGACTGATCTGGAATCAAAGCTGTAGTGGCAGTTTGCTGAGCAGGGATCGTATCAAGTTTCAACTCTTTTTCAGAAACTCCTGCCAGCACTTCAGATATAACCATGTGATCCTGAGCAGGTATAATTGGCAAAATTATTTTTCCTTTTGGAAGTTGTTCAGTCTGAAATTCTAATTCTTTTATACCTGAAGTTATTTCAGATATCACAACAGTTTCTTGTGTTGGCAAAGTAAATGTTGCCCTATCTGTTTTAAGCTCTGCTTGTTTTAAATCTTCAGGTTTGCTATGAGAAATTATTTCTGAAATTTCTAATGCTTCATCTGCAGGTAGAACAGGCTTGGCTACTGATTTTGAAATCTCTTTTACTGTTAACTCATCTTCCCTCATTTCTGATTCTATTTGCTCCACAAGCAATGACCCATGGGATGAGAGGTAAACAGCAGCCTTCCTTTCTGTAGGAAGACCTTCAGGTACATAGTCCTTAGCTTCAGTATGGGTAAGAACCTCTGAAATAATAACATGTTCTTGGCTGGAAATGCTGGATTGTGCAGTTTTCCCTGATGGTTTTATATCGGGATGAAAACTTTCTTCTTTAGACTCGACTAAAACTTCTGTTATTTGAAGGGGTTGATCCTCTGGAATCATTGGAATAAGGGAATGGAGTTTAGGTATCTGTTCTTTAACATATTCTGATTCCTTATGGGCTGAAAGTATTTCTGATATTATTGGTGCATGCTGTTCAACATATGCTGATTTGGCTTTAAATTGTTGAGGTTGAGTATCGGGGCTAAGCACATCTGGTTCAACGTTAAAACTAACTTCTTCAATTTGTACAGATTCTTTTTCAGAAATTGCTATATCTGCTTTGAATTTTCTTGTTTCTTGTCGGTGGAGCTCCTGATATGTATCCTCGAGTGTTACATCTGAAACAGATACTAATTGTTTAGGTAATAAAGTGATATTAGGTTGTTCAGTAATTAAGGCAGATATTGGCCGTTCCCCTGGTCCTAAATTTGACATTATTTCAGAAATGACCACGGCTTCACCTGTATTAAAACTAGCTGAAGCTTTTTTAGTTGTGAAATCAAGTTTGGCCTCAAATTCAGTTTCCTTTTGACCAGCTATGGCAAAAGAGACATCAATATGTTCAGCTGTTACAAATGATGTTCTGGGCTTAACACCCGCAGGAAGTTTTTCACAGATATAATTCCCTTCCCTTAAAGCAGTATTCATCTCACTTACACTTACAGTTTCTTGAGAAGTTATGCTTTCATGGACGTATGCTTCAGGTATTTTTCTCTCCACGTTTAATTCACTCTCCTTTAGTTCATAGGGAACTTCAGCTACCATAATTGCTGTTTTAGAGGAAATGTTCACAGAAGCATAATGTTCTGAAGGCATCTCAAGAGGTGTGTATTTGTCTTCCTTAATGTTTGTTGTTATTTCAGAAACAACAATGTGTTCTTGTGGAAGAATAAGACTGTGTATTTTTGTTTTATCATGAGGTTTTGTAGTAAATTCTTCTTCAGTATAAAGTGGATTTATTTCTAAAACTGAAACTGTAGTATGTGGAGATAAAGTTTTTTCTGCTGACGATGCACTTGGAACAGATTCGATTAACTCTTTGGAATTTCCTGCAGTTGCAACTTCAAATACCTCATAAGCTTGTTGTTCTAAAACTGAAGGTTTTCCAGTGTGTTCCTGTGGTTTTATCATTGGCAAGTATTCATCTTCTTTCAACCCAAAATTAACTACAGAAGTTACTAGATGTTCTGCAGTAGGAATAAGTTCTTTGGCTTTTAAAGATTTTGGTAGATCTTTGTGAATAAACAGGTCTTCTTTTTCCTGTGTATCTATCTCCGAAACACTGAGTGATTCATGAGGGATTATTGAGGAATCTATTTGTTTGAGGTCTGGAATAAGTGTTTTTGTAAATGAACCTTCTTTTTCTACAATAGGAGTTTCACTTATTATTAGAGCTTCTGTGGCAGTAATAGAACTTAAAATTTTATTTTCAATGGGTAACTTAGGTGCTAAATAGCTCTCTTCTCTTACTCCAACGTCTGCTTCCGTGACTAAAACATGTTCTGAAGGAGTAAACGAAGTATCAGCCATAAAATTCCTTGGCATCTTTCCTGGTACATATTCCCCTTCTTTTATATTTGAATGCACTTCTGTAGTAAAAGCAACCTTTTGTTCTATGTAGCTTGCCACTGCCTCATCTTCTTTAGGAATAAGTTTTTCCTTTATATCAGTAGTAACTGAAGAAGGTGATATCTCGGACACTTCTAAAGCTTCCACTGAAGAAATAATTTTCTTAGCTGTATGGCCATGTGGCATTATATCTGTTGTGAATGTATCCTCTTTAAAAGCAGGGTGAGTTTCAAAGGTGCTAGCATGTTCTTGAATCATCATTTGAGTAGTTGCTTTATGTTTTTGAGCTTCTACCTTTTCAATTAACTGGCCTTCTTTTTCAGCAACTTCAATCTCAGATACTGAAATACCCATTTTAGGAACTATATCTTGTTTAGTTTCAAGTTTTTCTTCTTGTATATGTTGTTCTATTGTTCCAGGATGCATTGTTTCGGAATCTTCTTGAATAATTATTGCTTCTTGAGGCAATATCAGAGGAGATGCATGTCTAAATGGAGGGATTTCTTTAGGAGTACAGGAAGTTTCTGACTGAGCTTCTGTTACTTCAGTTACTGTTATATGGTCTTCTTTAAGCAATGAATGACGAGCTAAAACTGGATAAGGTTTCTTAATTAACTCACATTCGCCTTCTTTAATAGCAACATCAGTTTCACGAATAGATATTGTTTCACAGGGAATAAAACCAGCAACTGCTTCATCAACCTTAGGGGCTTTTGAAATCACATCACCAGGGATAATACCAGTTACTATTTCATCTACTTCTATTGCAGTTGATTCTGGAAAGACTGATTCAGCATTTAATGTTTTAACTTTCTTCTTTACAGGCAGAACATCTTCTTTAAACTCAATTTGTGTTTCTGATGTAATAAAAGCTTCCTGAGGAACAAAGTGAGAGTCTACAGAGATTTCTTCAGGTATTTTACTTTGGATTAATTCTGATTCCTTTAATGCTGTTTCTATTTCTTTTATAGCAATTGTTTCAAAAGGAACTATACCTGAAGAAGCTTCAAGGGTTCTAGGAAATTTAGGAAGATCCAACTCCCCTTCCTTTTGTGCATGAGGCACTTGAGTGACCACAATTGCTTCTTGTGTTAAAATCTTTGAATCTGCTATCAGTGTTTCTGGAATTTTTTCTAAAATGCATTCCGTTTCTTTCATTTCTGATTCAATGTTCAATACTGAAACTGGTTCTTGAAAGCCTACTGAAAAATCTGCAGTAGTTGTTTTTGGTAACTCTTGAGGAGTATATTTGCCCTCTTTGTCTCCTTCTATAACTTGAAATACAGATAAACTTTCTTGAGCAATTAATGATTCTGTCACATTTTTGCCTTCAGTTGCTGGTGCTTTTGGAAAATGTTTAGGGATAGTTTCTGGGATGATTTCTCCTACTTGAAGAGCCTGTGTTTCAGAAACCAAAGAGGTAGCATGAAACCCTTCTGGCATTTTGCCTGGTGTAAAAGCCTTTTCTTTATCTCCTAATTGTAACTCATAAATGTCAAGTGATTCAGATGGACAGACACTTGAATATGCTTGTTTTTCTTTAGGTAACTTTTCTGTCTGGAATATTTCTTCTTTTAATTCTGCAGATACTTCAGAAACAGATATTGGTTCAAAAGGCACTACTGCTGTTTTTGCCTCATCTGTTAAGGGCATGCTATCTTTTTTCATTCTTCCTTCCTTAATTGCTAATGGAAATTCTGAAATTTCAATTGCTTCTTGTGAAAGTATAGAAGAATCAGCTATGCATTCAGCAGGAAGTTTCTTGGCCAAGTAGCTGTCTTCTTTAAAAGAGGACTCTACTTCAAGCACTTGTAGTGAATCTTGAGCAGATACTGAAAATTGTGCCTGCATTGAAGATGGCAGTTTTTTCGGACTGAATTCAGATTCTTTTATCTCTGAAGTCACTTCAGACACTGACAGGTTCTCGTGAGGAATGACCATTTCTGTTGCTTGCTCTTTATGTGGAATACTTTTCTTGATTACATTTCCTGGGATTACTCCAGTAACTATTTCAGAAATTTCCATAGCTTCCATTTCAGAAATATTTGTTTTTGCATGTATCAATCGTGGTAGTTTTTCAGGAGTAAAAACTTCTTCTTTGGACGCTAATTCCATTTGAAACACTTTAATAGGTTCAACTGCTAATATTCCAAATTTTGCAGATTGGCTTTCTGGGACCTTTTCTGATAAGAATTCCTCTTCTTGGCAGTGAGGAGAAATTTCTGCAATAGATAATGATTCGTATGGTATAAGTTGTGATGATGCTTCATCCCTAACAGGGGAATCAGATTTTAGGTAAATTCCTTCTTTTATATCGGCAGGTGTTTCAGTTACAACCAAAGCCTCATGTGTGTATACATCAGTAACAGCTGTTTTGAAAGAAGGCGAACGCTGAGGCTTATATGCTTCTTCTTTGATTTCAGGGTTTGTTTCAGAAATAGAAATATGCTCTTGTTGTAAAATTAGCTGTGTTGCTTGTTTACTTACAGGTGCTTCTTTTGGAATAAAGCTGCCTTCTTTGTCAGTAGTTTCTATTTCCTGAATTGAGAAAATATTGTGAGGAACTAAAGAACTTTTTGCTTCATCACTTCTGGGAACTTCTTTTTTCATCTTTCCAGAACTTATTCCAGTTATTATTTCAGATATTTCTATTGCTTCTGCTTCAGGGAGGGTAGTCTGAGCATATTTTCTAGATGGAATGGGTGCTGATTCTATAGATGTAGCATGTGAAGCCACTTCTGGATGATATACAGAAAGGTGATCGGCTGCTTGAATCGAAGGGCTTGCAGTATTAATTGCAGGAAGTTTTGAAGAAAACTCAGTTTCTTTTAATTCTGAAGTCACTTCTTCTATTTTGATAGATTCATGAAGAATAATGTCAGATTTAGCTTCTTGGCTTTTAGGTTCTTTAGATTCTTTAAGCATGCCTTCTTTCTGATCTGTTGGGATTTCGGTAATTTCAAGGGCTTCCTGAGTGCAAAAGTTAGGAACAGCTGTAGAAGACTTAGGCTTTTTATCTGGTTTATATAAATCTTCACTATATCCCATCTCAACTTCTGTAACTGCCACAGATTCTTGTGGTAATAAGGATAGGTCTGCTTTCACACTTTCTGGGAGTGCCTCACGTGAGTAATATCCTTCTCTATCCCCTGCTTTAACTTCTGAGATTGATACTACTTCATGTGGCACAATGACACCAGATGCTTGATCAGAACTTGGTAATGGAATTTTATGAACATCACCAGAAGACACACCTGTAATAATTTCAGACACCATAAGTGCTGATTTTTCAGATAATGCTTTTCTAGCCTGTATTTTACTAGGAATTTTTACAGGGACACATACATCTTCTTTTAATACCGGTTCCATTTGGAATACTGTAACAGGCTCTGATATTTCAATTTCCGTTTGAGCTTTCTTTTTTGTTGGAATTTTCCCTACAAGCAACTCGGATTCTTTAAATTCTGATGTTGTTTCACAGACAGATAAAGAGGAGCAAACATCTAATTGTTGAGTAGCAACTTCTGTTTTTGGAACATGCTGTTTGTAGATGCCTTCTTTATCTTCAGCTGGATGTTCTATTACAGTTAAAGCTTCTTGAATTGGTACTACAGGGGTTGCTTTCTTACCAGTTGGAAGCATTTGAGGCGTGTAATAATTTTCTTTAATTTCTGCCTGAACTTGGGTTATAGATAAGCCTTTTTGTATTGATAATAACGTCTGTGCTGTTGTGGTATTGACACTATAATCCTCTTTAAATAAAGCTGTTTCTTGAACAGAAACAATTTTTTGTGGAGTAACAATGTTTACTGCTTTATCAAATTTTGGCTGTATTTGTTGTTGAATTTCTGCTGAAGCCTGTCCTATTACAACTTCAGAAACTTCCATAGCCTCCTGCTCTGTTACCATAGGCTTTGCTTGCAATTCTTTTGGGTATTTTGATTGTTTCAACATCTCTTCCTTTAGGCCAAATTCATGTTCACATATAGATAAATGTTCTGAAAGTACATAAGCTGGTAAAGCTTTCCTTTTTTTAGGAATTTCAATTGAAAGAAGCTCTTCCTCTTTTAGAGAGGGTGAAATTTCAGAAATGCTTATTGTTTCCTGAAGTGTAATTGACTGTGATGCTTCTTCAGTTTTCACTGTTGGTTTTGTAACAAGATCCACTTCTTTAAAATCAGCTGGTATTTCAGTTATTGTTAGTGCTTCTGTGATGGGTAATACACTTTCAGCACTATGAAGATGGGGTTGTTTTTCTATTTTATATTCAGATTCCTTTATACCCATTTCCACTTGCATGACTTCGACATGTTGTAGAGATGACAGAGCAACAGAAGCACGGGATGCTACTGGTTTTGTTGCTTTATATTCATCTTCCTTTACTTCAGTTTTTATTTCTGACACAGTTATTGTCTCGTGAGGTATAACTAAACTTGAAGCATAATCGCTTTTAGGAATTTTTTGTTGGGTTATTTCTCTTGGAGCCGAACCTGTAACAATCTCAGAAATTTCAAGGGCCTCGCTATAAGGTATACTACGACGAGCTTTAATTGCTTTAGATTTTTTAGGAATAAAAGTCTCTTCTTTTAGTGCTGATTCCACCTCAAAAACTTTCATCGATTCTATTGGTGTTAAACCTGTTTGTGCATGTTGTACACTGGGAATTGTTTCTGATATTAATTCAGTCTGTGCAAGTTGAGAAGAAACTTGAGATACTGAAATGGATTCTTGTGTAATTAATGTCGAGTGTGCTTCCTGTGCATGTGGTCTAACTGCAGTAAAATATTCACTTTCTTTTGTGTCGCCAGTGATTTCTGTAATCGTCAGTGCTTCTTGTGTTCCTAAAATAGGATTTGCAAATTTGGAATATGGTTTTATATCTGGTTGATATTCATTTACAGTTGTTGTATATTCATATTCATTAACAGTCAAATGTTTTTGGGTAGGGACAGAAAAGTGTGCATGAATTTCTTTTGGTATTTGATGTGTAAGGCATGAACCTTCTTTTAATGCAGACTCGTTTACATTGATTAAAATGGCTTCATGAGGTATAATTGTACTCTTAGCTTGATCTTGAAATATTTTAGGTCTTTCAGCTAATTTTCCCGGGGCTATTTCTGATGTAACTTCAGATATTTCATATGCTTCAATATGGGAGACTGTCTTTTCTGCCTGATCTCCTTTTACTTTGTCTTTAGGAATCAATACTTCTTCTTGTTGAAAAGACAGTATTTCAGAAACAGTGACTGAATCATTTGGAACTAGGTGTGATTCTGCTGCCTTCAAAGTTGGTAATAGCCTATTTTCAAGTGCACCTTCTCTTATTTCACTAACTGTTTCAGATATTAAAGCTGCTTTATGAGGTAAAAATTTCAAAGAACCCTCTCTGCTTTTTGGATATTCTTCTTTAATATCTTTTGTTGTACCCACACTTGAAATGTCTGAAACAAGCAATGCTTCAGCAGTAGAAGTAATGGATAAAGCTTTCTTTGTATCTGGAATAGGAGTTTCATATTTATCTTCCATTTGTTTAGAAGTAGTTTCTTCAATAATTATATGCTCGTGTAAGACATACGATGAACCTGCTTGCTTTTCATTTAGATGAGTTTCTTTTGACAATTCCTTTTCTTCATGATTGGGTTTAATAATTGTAGTCACAGCCAGAGACCCATGTGGAATAATGGATTTTTTAGCATGGACAGTTTCAGGCATTTCATGTTCAAATTCTTTTGCTTGAATGTTTGAAACTACTTCCTTAGTATTTGCAACTTGCAATTCAGAGAAGATCACTTTAGGTTTTATTTTGGGCATTCCTTCAATGATTAAATCTTTTTCTGAATCAGCAAGCTCTGTTTCCTGTACTATCAAACAAGAAGTTGTAGAAATGTCCTCTTTCGCATTCTGTGAAAGAGGCAATTCTTCGCCATGAAATTTTTTCCCACTTTCACCTGTAGAAATATCTGAAACTACTAGAGGTTCCACTGTAACAATGCTCTGCTCTGCAGTGTGTACAGTTGGCTGTTGAACATCATCTAAATTTCTTGTAGTGAAGCCTATGTTCACATCATCAATTTGCAAAGCATCTTGAATAGGGAAACTAGGAATGGCAGCTCTTTTATCAGGAATTTTGCTTAGAGATAGACTGCCTTCTTTATAATGTGATGATGTTTCAATGACAAGAATTGGACTGTGGGGTGATATAGACTCTTTGGCTCTAAGAAACTGTGGTAATTCTTCCACTACTAAATCTTTCTCTTTAAAATCTGATTCGATTGCTAATACAGAAAGAGGCTGATGTAGTTCATAATTTTCATCTGCTTCACTGCAAGTGTAAGAAGTTGATTTGTATTCCTTTGAAGCTTCATGTACTGATGTTTCACTAATTTCTACAGTTTTCAGTTCACATAGTACAGTTTCAGTTGGTCTTGAAATAGCAGTCACCGTTTTATCCTCAGCTAATTTACCTGTGCTTGCTAAAGACTTTGTCTCTTCTATTCCAATGTATTCATGAGGAGTTAAGGCCAATTTTGCTTTCTTACCTTTTGGGATTGCTTCAGGAGCTAAAATTTCCTCCTGTAACTGAGTATCTGGAGTCAGTATGTTAACAGATTCTTGAAGTTCAAAAATTATTTTAGCATCCTCTTTTGGTAAATCTTCTTGAAACTTAACTTCTTTTTCAATTAATGGAGCTTCAGATATTATTACAGGTTCAGAAACAGATAAAGTAGGAGTTGCAATTTGTTTAGGTATATCTACTGATGGCCTGTAAATATCTTCTTTATGATGTGTATCAGTTGAAGAAACAGACAAATGCTTTTGCAGTGTGAAAGAAGAATGGGGAAAAACTGCAATTGGCTTTCTTTCTGGTACATAAGCAGATTCTTTTAGAGCCGTTTCTGTAGAAGATACTGAAACAGAATGATGAGCTAGAATTGTACTCTCTGCTTGGCTAGGTTTTTCTGTGGGATGTATAGGCAATTTATTTGTTTCACTTGCTGGAGTAACTTCTTCAATCATGAGGGCTGTTTGTTCATCCAATCTGCATTTAGAAGAAAGATGTTTTGGCATTTTTTCTGGGACTAATAGATCTTCTTGTAAAAGTGGTTCTATTTCTGAGACTGTTATATGATCCATCTCTGTTATTTTAGGCAATGCAGTACTGCTTATTGATGAAGGCTGAGCAAATGATGCTTCTGAATGACCAGATAAAATTTCAGTTATTAAAGGCACTTCAGAAGCCAGAATAGATGGTACTGCAGTTTCCGTTATTGGAAAAGGTTTTGATTCCCAATCAGTTACTGGAGAACTGGGCTTATTATCCTGAACAACAAGACAGTCATTAGTAATGATATCTATATTAGCTTTGGTTTTAAGAGGAATGGATTCTTCCAATTCTTTTTCATTATCTTCACTTGCTATTTCTGTGACTGAAAGGGCATATTCATCATCCATCACAGTAATAGCTTTTAATTTAGGTGCCAATTCTGAAGTGGCAAGGCTTGTTTCCTTTATTTCTGGAATGACATCGGTTATTTTCAATGAAACATTTTCTGTAATAGAGAGTGATGCTTGATGACTTACAGGAAATGCAACAGGGGCAAATTCATCTTTATTTTCAGCTAAAGTTGTTTCTGATACAATGACTGCTTCCTTTGAAACTAAATTGCAAATAGGATTTACTGGTTGTTTTATTTTTTTGGGATGAAAGCTATATTCTTTTAATTCTGGTTGAACTTCAGAAATTGCTACAGCACAAGAAGTTGGAGTGATGCTACTATAAGCCTTATCTACAGAAGGGATAATAGTAGAATCCATTTCACCTTCTTTAATAGAAATATCTGGATGTGAAATAAGAATGGGTTCAAAGGTTAATAAATTTACATCAACTTGCTTTGCTGGATGCGATTCAGGCTTTAATTCTGCAGTTTTGTTTTCATCAGGAAATTGGGATACAACCAGGGCTTCTTTTAAAGGCAAAGCAGGATGAGCTTTCTGAAAATGATATTTCTCTTCAAAAAGTAAATCTTCCTTTACACCTGTTTCTATTTGTGTTTTAATAAGAGCTTCACAGACATCCATTGTCTTCTGCCCAAATTTTTCTCTAGGATAAAAATCAACTTTAAGTTGCTGTTCTTGCTCTTCATTAAAAACATCTGAAACTGTTATGTGTTTTTGAGGTATAAGGTTTACATTGGCTGATTCCATTGTAGTAATGCAAGAGAATTCTTTAGCTTTCATTTCTTCATGTGTTTCTTTGACAGTAATATGATCACATTCATTGAATGTATAGCCTGCTTTTACAGTTTTAGCTGTAAATGGTTGCAAATATTGTTCTTTATCTTCTAAAACAGTTTCCATAACACTGTTAACTTTTCTCTCTGAAAGCTCCATGCCAATTTTTGCAGATTTAAAATCTGGGATGTCTTCATCTTTTGAAACAACTTCTGTGTCATCTGTGCTGATTTCAGAAATTAAAGCTTTTTGTACTGCAGTTACATTTATACCAGCTTTATCTTTAGGTGTTTCTTTTATACGAGCTTTATCTTTAG
>JAHWFO010010124.1:3317844-3372459 GCA_023313115.1 Rhysida immarginata
ACTTTTCTTGACTCTGTAACTTCTTTGATAGTAACATCTGTTTCAGAAGATAAAACAGTCTCCTGTTTATCCATTACTTCTACTGCATGAGCTACAAGCTTAGTTTCAGAAGGCAGATGATCTAATGCAGTATTACTAAGAAGTTCTACTCTATTTGCTGCTTCTTGTTTAGTGATGCTTAAATTAGCCTTTTTATGGCTGGGTAATTTTTCAGTTGTTAAACTCTCAATAGATTCTTGAACAGTTACCTCAGTGGTAGTGAAACAGTCTTTCTGGCTTATTACTGCATGTGCACTTTGCAAAATTTGCTTCTTCTGTGAAGGCAGTTCAATCTCTTTATCTTGAGTAATAGTATCATGAATTATTAATGATTCAGCTTGAATAAAAGAAGCTTTTACATTCTGTGTAGGTGTTGAGGTATATTTTAACCCATCTTCTTTTTCAATGCATTTCACTTCAGTAATTGATAAAGGTTTATGTTCTGAAAAATTTAAAGTAGCCCGTTCTACATTTGGAGGCACGTCATGTGTTAAGGAAACAATATTTTCACTAACTGCTGCAGATGTCATCATTGATGTCTGTTGAGGCAAAATGTTAATTTCTTGTTTTCTAGATGTTATTAAATCCTGTGACATGGGTGTTTCTTTAAAATTAATTTGTGTCTCTGTCACAGTCAAGGGCTGCTCACTTATAATAAAGGATTCAATGTGTTTAGGAAAAGGATGAGGAAGAGGAGAAAAGGACTTTTCAGTATAATCAGGAATAATTTCAGACACAGATAATGGATTCAGTTTTTCCACTATCACTGTTGCATGTTCTTTTTCTGATTTGATTTCTGGTAGGTTTTGTAGCGTGTGTTGTGTTATAAGTTCTGTTTGCTGAATTTGTATTTCTTTTTCTGTTCGATGTTCTTTGGAAAGAATTTTGATTGCACTTGTTTCATATGTTTGTGTAGTTTGATCTGGAGCTGTTTTTTGTTTGATTATTTGCTTTGTTTTATCATCTTCAATAGATTTGTACAGTTTGTGTTTTTCATCCAAAATTTGATCTGTTTTTATTTCTTGTGTTTCTGTAGTCTTTATAATGTCAAGTGTTTTTTGTATGGTTTCCTCCTCTGTCTTTTTCTCCTTCACTGTTAAATCATCTTTTCTTTCAGTGGCACTCATAGTTAATTTTTCTTTTATTTTCTTCATACCATCTTCTCCAAATTCTGTGGTTAAAGATACAATTTCAGCTGTCTGCAAAACATCCTGATGCTCTTTGGCCTTCAATTCCACAGGATGTTTTTCCAATTTTAAATTTTCGTATAAATCTAATCCACTAACTTCAAATATTTCAATATGTTTAGCAGTTGATAAAGTTGGTTTAGCTTTGACAGATTTTTTCAGTTGTGTACTTACGAATTCTTCTGCTGAATGAGAAGGAACAACTTCTGAAACAATTACTGATGCTTGTTTATCACACACAGGAGAAGCATGCTCTTTAGAAACATGCTCAGGAGTAAAAGCAATACAGCTCTGAATTTTTTCTTCTTCAATATTCGAACTTATTTTATCTGCACATTCTACTTTGGTTGTTATTACTTCTGTTAATACTGCTTTATCAAAATTAAATTTTTCTTCTTCTACGACAGCTTTACTTTCTGTTGTTGCAAATTCTGGAAGGACTGAAGCTTCTTCTACAGTGTTATCTTCAGCAACTATTAAAGGCTGAAAATCAGAAAGTTTGTACTTTGCTGTTACCAAAGTCAGTTCATCTGATTTAAATTCACCTGCATCATGGTGGGAAGTTATCTCTGAAACTTTTATGCTTTTCTGAAGAAACTTACCAAGTTTTTCCACTGCTTTAGTTACTTCTGGTTTACATTGCATAAATTCCACAGCTGTTTCAGTTACTGTAGATGCATGCCCTTCAGTACTCATTACGGAAGCCTGATTAGTTTTATATTTAACATCCATAATCACACCTGTAGTAATTTGTGGAATTACCTCAGTAGTGCTAATGGGGCTTTGACCATCCCATATTTTATGACCTCTTTCTATAGTTGCTTTTTCAGGATAAAATTGCCCTTCTTTAGTTATAGCATTTTGTTCAAAAACAATAACAGGCTCCTGAGCAATGTAAGACGTTTTCAAATTTTCTGGATATACACCCTCAATACTAAGATGGTGTGCTTCTTCATAAATGGGTAAATGATCAGTTAAACTTCTGTCATCAGTTTTCTTCATTAAAATTTTTCTGCTTACTTTGGAAGTTTCATCTTCAGAAACTTCTTGCACTAATTCAGTCTCATCTTTTGTGTCTTTCACTAATCTTGAGTCCACCTTAACTTTATATTTTATTGTATCTTCAGTTGTGTCTTTTTCACTAACCTTAATTATGTCTTTGTCAGTTTTTCTCACTATGTCTTCATCATCATCCAATTTATAAGTTGCTTTTGGTGATTTTTGTTTTACATCTTTTTCTGTAGTCACTTTTGTAATCTTTTTTGAAGGTTTGACATGCTTTCGGACTTCTGTAGACACAATCATCTTTCTGATTTCCTGTTCATCAAATTTTTCTTTGTCTGGCTGTATTTGCTTTTTTGGTTTTTCTCTTGTGGTTTTTCTTTGAATAACTTTCTCTTCTTTTTCTTTATCTTCAAATTCTTCAACAACAGTTTTTCTTATTTTCTCCACTATATCTTCTGTTAGTTTATCTTTTTCAGTTTGTTCAAAAGTTTTATCTGTCTCACGAGGTGTAATTTTACTTTCTGAAACTGGTCTTGCAGTGTATTTTGGAATTGTTTTACTTTTGTCAATAGTTGTGGTTGTATGTGTTGTATCTAATGTAACTGGAACCTGATGTTCATGTTTCATAAGAATTTCTTGTTCAGAAATCTGTATGTGCTCTTGCTTTAGATCAGTCTTTTCATCGATTTCATGTTGTGGTATCTCATGTTTTGTCGTGTATTTTACTTTTGTATCTTGGTCTAAATCAAATGGAATTTTCATGGATGGATGTTGATCAATTGGAAAAACACTCAAATCTGTTTCCTTCTTTTTGGACAGATATTGTAAAGATTCTTCAGTTTCTTCATGATCGTCTGTAAGGTAAATGTTTCATAAATTTATAAATAAAGTTTGGGATTTTTTTCAAGTTTTTAAATCATTCATTGTTTGAACAAAGAAAATTCAATATACTGCCAATAACTCTTTCTAGATTAAAAGTTTTTCAATTCAACATATGACTATTTAACTTCTTCACTAAATTAAAGATCTTAAATTAATTAAAATTACTACTTAAATACCATATTATTAGAATTTCAAAAGTTACACAATCTAAATTGTAAATTTTATTTTATATTGTTTATTTTTATTTAATAACTTACTATAGAAGTTACCTGGAAAACATGTTATAGAAAAATAACACGTTCCACATTTACAGTTTATATGTTAGTGACTCCTTTTTTATTTATTTTTCATCACTAACAGACTTGTTTATTAAAACTTAACAAGTTATAACAACATACGTCTTCATTATGTTGACTGTGAATAACTAAAATTTAACAGTTTTTAATACTTTACTAAAAAAACAACAATGATGTTTTTTATTCAGTAGTGAGCTGTCAAAGATTTAACAACTAGTTCTCTAAGCTTGAAAGACTTAAAAAGTAGTTGCGATAAAATATACTAAATTCATAATAAAATATTCTCCCTGCATCAAATTTGAATTTTAATTAATTTTTGAATTAACACTTTCTATTTTCCACTATTTTAACATTATTATTATTTGGGGAAGCCAAACTTGGATCAAGTCCGGAAGCCAATCCCAGAGGCAGACCCAAGAAAGGGCCAAGCCCAAGGGACTCAAATGCAAGGGAGGGAAAGTTACGCACTCGTGGGAGCACTGATGTTTGGGTGTAGGAATTTCCTTACTACGTGACAGGAGTTTAGAATTGTGGCTTAGAATTATTATTATTATTATTTCAAAATTCCACTTAGCACTTATGCTAAGGACTTGCTTCTTAGTATCACCGAGTGTATACCGCGCACCTAGGGTGTTACTTTAGTTTGGAAAATTATCAGATGATATGTTATATGCTATAGCACTTTGCGTATTATGTGTGCAGTACTCAGCACTACTGTCTTCTGCATCTGTAGGAGATTATGCTTCCCAGGAACTTCTTTGATAAAGTTTGAAGTACTATTAGAGATGAGTCCTGTTGCTCCGATGATGATGGGAATCACTTTAGTTCTAAGGTTCCACATTCTGTGTATTTCAATTTGTAAATCCCTATACTTCAGTTGTTTTTCCGCTTCTTTTGTGTTATATTGTAATCAGATGGGATGGCTACATCTATTAGAAGGCATTGTTTCTTCTTTTTATCTCTATCAGGTCTGGTTTATTTGCTATTATCTTCCTGTCTGTTTGAGTCTGAGTATCCCTTATAATTGTGACTTCTGGTGTGTCAACTACAGGGTCCGGATTGTGTTGGTACCACTTTTCGTCGACATTTATGTTATAGTATTTACAGATATTCCAGTGGAGTTGTATTGCCACTGCGTTGTGCCTCTCCAGATACGCTTGGGCAGCCCGTTACAATATGGTGGATGATTTCACTGAAAGACCGGCAAAGTCTGCATTTTTGGTCACTGCCAGTTTTCATATTTTTACTTTCATATAATTTGTGGCAATGGCTTGATTTTGACAGGCTGTTATAAGTGCCTCCGTTTCTATCTTGAGATTTGCGTGAGTAAGCCACGCCCATGATTGGTTTCGGTTTATGATTTCTTTTTCTGATTCTTTTGCAAATTGTCCATGTAGTGGTTTGGATTTCCATTTTTCAATTAGATTCTCTTTAATTTTTTGTTTCAGGCATTGTTTTATCTCTTTTACTTTTAGTGTTTTAGGTTTACCTGGGTTGGTGTCTTCTAACTCTTCTTCTTTTTCTTATTATTATTATTATTAAAAATAAGCAACAGGAGACCAATTAAATAATATATTTTTAAAATTTTGCAAAATGCTCAATAATCATTTTTCATTAATGTGGATAAAAACTACAGAAAAAAAAAAGAAGAAACACTTTTCCACAATAAAATATTTACTTACAGATGCGCATTTCGAACGACAATGTTATCTTCATCAGTGTAATACAACAAATTTGTAAGTAAATTGTGGAAAAGTGTTTCTTCTTTTTTCTTTTCTATAATCATTTCTCATTTGTAAAGGGATTTTAAGAACTATTTGGACAAATCACAGTGACTCTGAGCTTCTTTAATGCTTCATTCTTGTCTGGTTCAGAATTTAAACTTAGACATCAAGCAATTTAATTTGCTTATTAATTGTTTCTTTTCATAATTTTTGATTGCAATACTAAAGTTTTTTTTAATACAGTATATATTTACATTACTCAAAAATTTTACATTTTCCAGCAATCTATTTGGAAAATACTTAAGATACTCATTAGGCAATAAAAAAAATAATAGGGTCTCAAAATGTATATATTGTTTAGAAAATGTGCATTTTAACCTCTTTTTATTAACAGGTAGAAGACAACATACATGCTTACAAAAAACAAAATTGCTAATTCAGTGCAGTTGATGATATGGCCTATAATTAATGATCTACGTACGAGCTGTTATAAGTAAGTATAACAATTTTGGGATGTAGGACGATTAAAAACTAAAAATAAATAAATAAATAAATAAAACTATTCCAAATGAAAACATGTTTTTATAATAAAAATATCAAAATTATATTATACACTAAGGTGCCAAAAGTCATGGAATACCTATTCAATATTGTGTAGGTTCTCCTTTTGTTCGGCAAAATGCAGCAACTCAACCTGACATGGACTCTTATCAGTTGACAGAAGTATGGTGATATTTAGCCATGCAGTCTCAATAGCCACCCATAATTGCATGAGTGTTGCAGTTGCAGGTTCCTGTGCACGAATGGATCATTCAATAATATCCCAAATATGTTCAATAAGTTCATAAGTGGCCAATTCATTCGTTGGAATTGTTCAGAATGTCCCCGCATGTTGGTCTGCTGACATCGCGCATTGTCCTCCTGGAACAACCCACTGTTGTTAAGGTAAATGAAGGCCATGAAGGGCTGCAAATGGTCACCAAATAGCTGGACATAATGATTCCCAGTCAATGATAGGTCAAATCTGATCAGAGCACCCAAACCCTGCCATGTAAATATGCCCCACACAATGATAGAGGCTCCATCGTCTCATGGGGTCTGTCATACTCGAACGTTACCATTAGCTTGCATAGCTTGAATCATGACTGATAGGTCCAAGCTATGTGTTTCCAGTCATCTGAGGCCCAATGAATATGTTCACAAGCCCATGCGAGGCGCAGCCTCTGATGGTGTGCTATGAGTAAAGGCACTTCTGTCAGTCTTCTGCTACCATATCCCATTAGTGCCAAATTTCCCTGCACTGACCTCATAGGCATGTTTCTACATTGCATTGAATGTGGCTGTTAATTGGCGTAGTGACATGTGTCTGCTACAAAGAACCATTCTGTCAGATGTCGCTGGTCACGATATTTAGCAGCCGTGGTCAACCATTGCGCTGTCCATGGTGGGAGATAATGCCTGAAATGAGATACTGTCTATATCCAGAGTCGAGTCACATTATTAGGACCACCAGCTAATATCCCGAATAACCGCCTTTAGCAGCACGGACATCAGCTAGACGGCGTGGGAATTCTGGTAGGTTTCTACTGGTAGCTGTTGCCATGCAGACTGTAACGCATCCGATAGCTGCTGAAGGGTACGCGGTGGTTGTTCCATAGCACGCACATGACGATCGAGGTGATCTCAAAGGTTCTCGAATGGGGTTGAGGTCTGGGAAATTAGGGGGCCAGGGTAGTACTTGGAACTCTTAGTCGTGTTCCTCAAACCAGCCCCGAACAATTTCAGCCATATGACATGTCGCATTGTCTTGCTGGAACGTGCCATCCCCCTCTGGGAAGACAGTCGCCATGTAAGGGTGTATTTGATCTGCAATTATGGATAAATAACCGAATCAGTTGAGAGTGCCTTCCATAGGTATCAGTGGGCCCAGACAATGCCATGAGAACACTCCCCACACCAGGACGCTGCCACCACCAGCCTTGATTCGTCCAACAATGGTTGCAGAATGCTTGATCTCGGAGGTTTCTAGTCTCACCCGCCAACGACCGTCACTTCTGTGGAGCAGAAATCGTGACTCATCGGAGAAGGCAACCTTTTTCCAGTCAGAAGTGGTCTGGTTTCTGTACTGTTGGGCAAATTGAAGTTGTTTTTGACAATGAACCTTCGTCAGCATGGGTGCGGTGACCATCCGTCTGCTGCAGAGGCCCATATGTAACACGGTCCTCTGTACTGTGGCTTTAGAGACATATCTGGTAGCACCCTCATTGGTTTGAGTAGTAAGTTGGTCCACTGTAGCTCTTCGGTTGGCCTTCACACACCTTTGCAACTGATGTTCACCTCTCTTATCAATGGCATGTGGTGCTTTACAGTTCCCATACCGTTTATTCTGAACGGTCCCATTTTCCCAGGCATAACTTTAACTACAGCAGCAGCTAGAAAATTTTTCTTATTAAATTAGCGCAATTTACCCGTTTTGATCAACATTTTCCTGAGCTAAAAGGTTAAATTTACCAATCATCGATTAATAATATTAAAAACCATCATTTAGGGGAACAGTTCACAAACCGTGTGGTTTCCGAAATACTGGCACCCTTGGCCCGAAAGCCGATTATCATCCCCTTTTTCAGATTTGATAAATCACGTTTCTTATCTATTATTGCAGCCATGAGTGATATGTTTTTAACATAGTGGAAACTTACTTTATATAATCACCTAACCAATTCCCAACACGTGACATAGTTCCTTGGCTGGGCAACCCCGAAGACAAACGCAGGGGGTGGTCATAATAATGTGACTCGACCCTGTATCCTTGACACTGTGGATAGAGGAATGTTGAATCCTGCACCACTTCAGAAATGGAATGTCCATACGCCTAGCTCCAGCTATCATTGTGCGTTCAAACTCTGATAATTCTCATCGTGTAGCCATAATAATGTTACAAGACGTTTCAGACGACTGCTAACAGTCAAATTGACAGCACTGATACCACTGTGCCTATTTATACATGATTTACGTGATGCAATCGACACCTGAAAATTTGCATATGGCGCTCCCATGACTTTTGGCACTTCAGTATAATCAAATTTTCTTACTATAACTTAAATGAAGATGGCAATGTTCTGGGAGACAAAATTATTAATTAATGAGGTGATTCTGGATATTGCATCATGAAGTTGGCCATGGGTAAAAATTGTCTTTAAGACAGAAAGTGACGGTATTGCATCTTTAAACTTTTTTTTCTTGTCATATCATAAGCAAGCGATTTAAAAATTGATATTGACAGATAGAATTTCATATGGTACTGTACTGAGAAAACGATATACTGTATCTTATATGATAATCACTAATGATCTCTACTTTGACTACATGACCATTAAAGAATTTACATATTAATTGCATTCCATGGCAAAGTTGAAAAAAAATAAACTACAATAAAATAACACAAAATTGATTAAAGTAATGGTTTTATTTTGAAAATAAAGAGTTTCATAGCAACATAAAATGAAAGGTAGTAGAATTTTCTTTCCTATTTTTCATCATTAATTTGAACAGCTGAGGTATGGCGTATGATAAAACCTTCACTGAATGGTTATTAATACTTTGATTCAAATGTTACCATAAAAATTTATAGGGCATCCTTTATACAATAAAGAAAATGAATAATTTCTAAACAATAAAAATGGAACACACTTGGAAAATAATTTGGAAATATTCTGGCAACATGGTGGCAACATCTTGTAAACCTATTAGGTGATGTGAACGAACATTATATTGCACAATAGCATTGGTATGAAAATGAGGCTGTAGAACTCCATAGACATATATCACTGTGCTGTCTCTATGCCATCAAGAACCACCAAATGTGACCAGAAGTCATAACTGATGGTACCCCATACCATAAAGCTAGGGCATATGGTGTTCACAAATCAGTTCATGATTATTGCGTTGCCTCTGCGGCATCAAACCCTGATGCAGCCATCATCTGCATGAAGATTGAAGTAGGACTCATCGAACACAATGCATCGCTATTCCTCTGTCCAATGTGGATATTCCGTGCCTGTAGGCGAACCTTATTCAAATGGTGATGAATGGTTCTTATTGAAACTAACAAATGTAGTGGAGGCCCCACAGTTTGCAGGATCTCTCCGAATGGTGCTGCTCTGAAGGTCGGCAGATATGACGATATTCTCTATCTCTAGTGCCTGGGAGATCAGTAATTGCAGTCCAACCATACAAGCTCATTTAAATGGGTTTAGGTGGTGATATTCTTCGTGAATACGATGCCGTGGGATATTAATCTTCCTCTTAACAATCAGCTTGTTGAATGGTTCTTTTAAGCACTGGGTATATCACATGATGTTTCAACAAAGTTACTTTAATCATTTCCATTGTGCCTTTGGTACTGCATGTAGTTTTAATTTTATTGCAAATGGATTGAAATAACATCAACTTGATGACAGACATTAAGATAAGAACTGAAGCATCCTAACATTCTATTAGTCTCAAAACTAATCATTATGACTGGGCTAGTTTTTAATTAGGAAATCCTCTTCATAAGCCAGTTGCATTTTCTTTTCTTGCTAATTGGCTGCATCTTTTGACTTAATGAAAATAATTAAAAATGGTTGGTTGCATTAAATTGTGTGTTAAATTCTAATGGCAGATAAATATAAGATATTAATTCAAGAGTGATCTAATATCATAAGCCTTCAAATTTCAGAAAATCCAATTTTTCCATAAGTTGGTCATTGTGAATGGATAGTTGTTGCCCTTCACCATCATCATTAATCTTTCCTTTATTGATGAGCAGTCCAGATGCTCTTACTAGCTTGATATATTTCTGTCAGTTGTATATAAATTTATAAATATCGTCTATAAATCACAAAAATCTTGATTTCTATTTCTTTATCACCAACATCCTATTCTCTTGGATTCCATTCCTTCCAGAATCTTATCCATCGTTACTGTATTTGGAAATGCCAACATTTGATCTTTTTTTGTCGCCTATTGTTGCCCTTATCCATTTACAATTTTCTTGGCGATCTGATTCAAGCTTCTCATCGCACTAATAAGTTTTTCCTACTGCATTCAAGTACAGTGAAATCATCATACCATTTTCTTTATCAGATTCCAAACAAGAATTTTTAAAATGCACCTCATCATGCGACCAACCAAATATTCAAAGAACTAGTGTTACAGGTCAAAGCAGATCCTGTGCAAATACTTTACGGTATGACAGAGAGGATATGAGTGTTTTCTACAACATAATATCTATAAGAAAAGTAAAACATGTTGGGATTTAGCTATCTCATGACATTACAGATGCTTTGAAATGCTGCCACTTGGAATTTACTCTTCCTTTTCTTAGGGCATTAGAGATAACCCTTTTCAAGAGCGAGCCACCTGTCAATTTTACATAATTTTAGAATAAAACATTACGTAATTTAACAAGTTTTAAGTTTGTATTTACTTTAAATATAATAACTGAAGACATAACTGATAACTGACAATTACAGTATTAGGCTTTTAATGCACAATCGAACCACATTATTATGACCACCTCCTACTTACAAGGAGATTCCATGTATTCTGATTAAACAAATTTGATAAACAAAATTCTATGAGTAGTTTGCATTTAATCAACTACCCAAGCAAAGCAATTCAGTGCACTTCTCAAAATTTTCCAAGAAAAAATTCATAAAGTTTATTTCAATATGTGCAGTTTATAAAGACCTGTAGAACAGGATTCTAATATAAACTGCATACTTTGGCAATAAACTTTAGATGGATATTTAATTGGCTGAAAGCTACTCGTAGAATTATTTTTATCAAATTTGGTGAGTCAGCATACGTAGAGTCTCCTTGTTAGATGTCAGCAGTTCGTAGCCTATGAATAATCAAAACCACGTGGCACGAGCACATTTGGCGAGTATAAAAGGGAAGATTTCTGTAAATAATTTAATCCTGGATAAAATATGCGATTTTTCAGACCTGCAAAAGGGAAAAGTCAAAGCCTTGAGAAAAGGGCTTTTGGGGCAAGGATGGTATGAATTTCCAAAACTGTGCAGTTTGTAAACCATTTACATGCTGATGTGATTAAAGTGTAATATGGACGGACAAATAGCACCTTTGCGAATAAACAGCAATGGAAACTGTGGAGAACATATGACAGGTGAATGTCGACTGCGAAGATATGTAAAGGTCGACCGACATGCAGTAGTTGACCAACTGACCATGCAATTGAACGATAGGTCTGCCAGAACACGTGACAAAGTCTGTAGCATATGGGGCTCTGAAACATGGATGGAGCAGAAATGGCTATAATGTGCATTGCAGGAATTGGACCTCTCCTAATTGGCAAAGAGTTGCCTTCTCAGTTTCTGCTCTATTGAATGAATGTATGTTGTCTTATTCGCCAGGATGCTTCGAAAAGAACCATTCTGCAACAGCATACGAACTGATGGAGGCAGTGTTATGGTTTGGAGTATGTTTTCTTGGTTCCTTGGCATTTTCTGGAACTAGTGATACCTTTGAAAGGCGCTCTCACCATTTGGTAATTTATCCATCATTGTGAATAGGTTACACGTAGAAATGTTACTATCTTCCCTGGTGTGGTTGTCCAGGAATGGTTCGAGGAGCATGACTAAGACTTCCACGCACTTCCTTGATGCCCTAATTCCCCAGACCAAAATCCAATTGAGCACTTTTGGGATCACCTCAACTACCGTGATTGCTGCATGGATCTTCCTTCCACCATGCACCCTTTAGCAGGGTCAGATATACAGTGGACACCTTCCAGCATCTTACCGATTTTCTCCCATACTGCGCATGACAGTTATTCTGGTTACTAGATGGTGGTGATAATTATGTGGCATGACTGTATAACATTCATCAGTTCTCGAGAATATGTCTGTAAATGCCTATTTTTCTGTAAGCATCAAATGTAAATTCAAATAAATTGTGCTAAAATAATACTAAATACCATGACAATCTGACATTTTAAAAATTTGGCAAATTATCATTATATTCATCATTCTTCAGCAGTTTTTCACTATGTCAACTCTAACAGGCACTTATTCAGTAAAATTTTCTATATAATCCAAATACTTTTTTGTATTAATGCAATATACAGTATGTTTACCCCCCATAAAACTTAAGTTACACAATACACGCAATTACAGTTTTGAATTCCTTAAAATTATGAAATGTTCCATTATTCTCATTTCTGTCTATGAAAATATCTAAAATCTATACCATTTTAAAAGCAGATAATAAAATGAAGCTTATTTTTCATATATGCATATGTTTCATTATTTCATTACCATATTCAATCTGGCACAGTAAGGTAAATTGATTTCTATATTTAAGCAACTACCTGTTAATAATCATATCTTTATTTGACATAATTGTAAAAATAGTCCTTCACAAGGCCATTTTTTTTAAAAGTGAACAAACCTTTACCACATTGTTTAAACTTGAAAGGAAAAAAAGACAAAACATTTTTCTTAGACAGCTTACCTATTCATTTGTTCATACAAATAATTGATTAACAGAATTGTTTTCAAATTATAAGAAATTTTTAAGTACCTGTATATAAAAACTTAATCTAGATTATAGAGATATTGGCAGCTTTGTTAAATACTCATGTTTAACAGAAAACTTTAGTCTCTCATCTTTTTTTGAAATTTGAGAGAAAAAAAAAGAGGGGGAAATAAGAGAGACAAGAAGAACGAGAGAGAGTGAGGACATGGTTTCTTTCATCTTCATATTTTTTCTCAGCATAAAATATCTTTGAATGAGGGAGGGGGAACTTGAAAACTGGTTTAAATCAGTAGTATCAAACTCAAATAGGAGCAAGGGCTACAGCGCTGTCTGTAAAGATTCGTACAGGCTACTAATTAAAAATCGTAATTCACTATAAATAACAGTAGCTGGGACAACGCATTATCAATTTGCTTTGGAAATATTGGGAGTTGTGACAGGTCGCAAGTTTGATACTCTGGCCAAATTAACAATAAAAATCAAATTAATTTATAGTTAATATTCCTGAGAAATACGAAGTCTGTTCAAAAAAAGACCGGACTTTTGACATACTAAACTTTATTAACTGAATTACAACATTATACATGGTTGTTTCAATCAAAGTAGTCTCCCTTGCTTACAAGGCACCACTCCCATTGTTTCTGCACACTGTTGGAGTGCTCCCTGGAATTCGTTTTATGGGATAGCTGACTCTGCAAATTCTGTTTACCATACGTACTCATGTATAAGTTTACCCATCAATTTTTGACTCCCAAAAGTGGAAAAACAGCATGACTCGAGCATAAGTCAAGGCAAAAAGAGGAAATTTTATAAGCACTTGAGAGGAAAAAAATATTTTATATAACGCAACTATTACAAGAGTATAAGACTTTATTGCCAGTCTCATATTTGTCATGCACATCGTCTTCAGTCACATATTCGCCATCCACTTTGTCTACAGCCTAAGTTTCATCGGCCTTTTCATATAGCTTATCCTCCATTCCATCTAATGCGTTACTACGCCACATTTCAAAAATGATTGGTGAACAATTTCTGCAGGAAGGCTATCCCATGCATCTTTCACCCAGTCTATGACAAGCTGAATATCCAGCTTCGCCAAATTTCTGCCTTTAGTAACAAGTGCTTTTAAGTATTATGCAAGTATTATGCTGTTTGCATTGTGATTCAAGATAACTTAGCAAATGAAACACGCTCGCAGTGAAAAATCCGCTTATAAGACCCCTCTGCTTTTAAGAACTTTCATCAACTCTGACTCGTGCATAAGCCGATTGTCTTTTTTAGGGGTCATTTTTTGGAAATAAAACCTCGACTTATATATGAGTATATACGGTAATCTTATCTATGTTTTGAAAATGATGTCTTTTTTTAAAGTGGTTTTCAACTTTGGAAAGAGGAAAAAGTCTGTTGGGGCCAAGTCTGGAGAGTACGGAGGGAGGGGAAGAACTGCCACTTCTTTAGCAGCCAAAAACTTGGCCAATAAGCAGATAAGAGTGACTTTGTGCGTTGTCGAGTGACTTGATGTTGTTGTCATGATGGGTTGTCGAGTGACTTGATGTTGTTGTCGTGATGCATTGTCAAGTGACTTGGTGCATTGTCGTGAAAAATTTGGACCTAGCACTTGTTTTTCCATAGTTCAGCCCATCTTGAATTAGCACCAAGTCAAAAGTCCGGTCTTTTTTTTGAACAGAGCTCATATAAGGAAGTCTGGAGGAATAAGTGAATGAATCGATATATAAAATGTAAAATTACAATTCAAACTAGAACTACTAATTTAAGGGATTAAAAAAGTGAAGTAATTAAAAACAATTCAAGCAATAAAAATAATTTAGCTCTAAAATTATCAATTTTGCATCATGTATCCATAAAATCATAGAAAAATTATCAGTTATTATCTCCTTTCAGTAATTTCTGCTGAGAAAAATTATGAAGCATATTTTTATGAGTTAGCCTCATAATGAAAATCAGTAAAAAACCATGAATTAAAATAAAGAATATAAACAGCAGAAATTTTATATAATTAGGCATATTAAGGAAAGCTCAGATTATAGTATTCAGAAAGGAATAATTTTCTTTGTTAATAGTAGTGATAAAAGAGTAAGTGTGGTGAGTGGCTATGAGTGAAGACTGTTGATCTGTATTAATGTGTTATAAGTGTTATTTCTATTGAAATTATAAAAGTGTGAGTCTATTAAGTACTCTCAGTTTCCTTTCTTTTTTAAATATTTACTTGTGAAAGGAATGATAAGTAAATTATGAGATGAAATATAGATGAATCAAGCTGTTCTCAAGCAAAGCAATAGTATATGTAAGACATAGACATGTTTTGTATTTCTGAGATGAATAAATTTCTTGCATGAATGTAATGTTAATTGTTATATATCTTTCATATATTCAATGCAGATAAAGATAACAAGCCAAATAGAAGTCAAAAATTAAGATAAAATAAAGACATATTAGGTTTTATTTGATGTATGAAATGAGAAGCCCTTGAGCTGTTAAGGTCAATTGCATATAGTGCATGTTCTGTTAAAAGCGAATGAAAATTCAGTGTCAGTGTTAATTATGAAGAACTTTCAAGATGGTTATAATTTTTAGCAGCATTGTAGAAAAAACATTGTAAAAAAGAAAGTGTGATACATCAAGAAGAAAAAATTGATATATACATAAAGTGTATACATGTAATGCAGAAGATATTTTGAATTTTCTTATAGATATTGTTATATAATCTTAAGAGTGGTCTATATTTATTCATATGATTATTTGGAAAAATCTTTTCAAAAATTTTGAAGCTTTGTTTGATATACTATAAAGCTTTTATGCATAAAATATTCATCCTGGTTATTTGCAAAACAGTGGAGCTCTCAAATTAACAAATATATGTACTGGACCTGTCGAAAGACAGAATACTCAGTACTAATATGTATATCATTAAAATGTGCATACCCATGTTACAAAGTGTCTCTTTTAATTTTGTTTATACATGTAATTGTCCTTTTCTGCTAGATAAATTTGGAATAGGCTCTTCATGAGTAAATAGGGGAAATGTATACTCATTGTCGAAAAAAAAAGCTGCATTCAGAAGGAATTATCAGATTGAAAAGATATTTGAAAGGAAGTTAGTACTCACCACCCATAACAAATGATTAAACAATGAGCATGGCTGTGACAAAATTTGTTGGTCAAAATCCCAAAATCATGACAACTTTCAATAGGATGTTGGCCCATCATTATCTCTAATGCATTCTGCCACACGTTGTGGCATGGAGTCATACAAGTTCTTAAAGTAGTCTTGATTCAGCTCATCCCATGCACACTGAACTTTGGCTTGCAGCTCTTGCAGATCTTGTGCCAGTGGTGGAGTACTATGCGTTCTGCCCCATAGCATCCTGTAAGTTTTCTATGGGTGCAACTTTTTTTTTTTTTTTTACAATGAGTGTATATCTAACCTGCGTATTATTATTATTATTATTATTATTATTATTATTATTATTATTATTTGGATTTTTAAATTACCAGTTCTCTTGATAACATTATGCATTATCTTTAGATAACTCTAAATTGTTTTCTTAATTGAAACAATCAGATCATTGTTATTTCTACTGCATGGACAAATTTTAAAAAAATAGAAAGGGAAGGGGGAACTGAACTGAAAACTGATATTAAAAATGTAGTTGAAGTTCATTCCTTTTTACCTTGGTCCTTTCATCATTAGCAATTCTTATATCCTTATTAAAATTGTGTAAAATAAGGTTAACAGCTTATGAAGCAAATGAGGTTATACTCCTATGCACACTAAATCTCTAATCACTTAACTCTGGCAAACTTATACATGAGAACAGTGGTCTCCCAAATGCACTGCTGGCCATGGAAATTGCTACACTATCTTTCCATATTGGAGATTTTATTAAACCATCACAGACAAATAGATGACTATACAGACTAATACTGATTAGTCTTTCACACATGAAAAGGGCATGTTGTTTAGAATCTGCAAAGCATGAGATTAATACGGGAAAGGCCCTCCTTTCACAGCTATACAGATAGCAATGTGATGTGGCATTCCATCATATAAGTGGCGGATAGGAACATAGGTGCAAAAATCATCCCATCAGATCCCATACATATTCAATAGGGAACAAATTTGGACATCTCTTAGGCCAAGGAATGGTAACTATATCTTGTAGAACCTGCTGGGTGATGCGAGGTGTATGGAACGACCATTATCTTGCTGCATGAATCTTGGATATGCTGTGCAAAAATGACAGAAAACGGAGCCACAGAACCTCATTGACGTATTGCCGGATCATATCTCGTGATCTGACGACCCTATTCCACAACAACTAGTGTCTTGAATGTATGGCATTCACAATTCAGTGCAAAGTCAAATGGCGTTGCCCTCTGTGGCACCAAACTCTGAAAACAATGAAGATTGAAGCGGGACAAATCGGAGAACACAATACATCTCCATTCTCTGTCCAATGTTGAGGTTCTAGCACCATTGACGACATACCGACTGATGGGTCAAAGGCAGACAGTGCAGTGGATGCAGTGCCTATGGCCCAGCCTAATTCAAATGACAAATAAAGGTTTTTGTTGAGATGAGAAATGCAAAGCAGACCCCACATGATCTCTCTGCATGTGGTACCACTTGCTGCTACTGCACATTGGTGAATATCTTCTCTATGTGATTATGAGCTGTACTTATCTATGCATGCACACATCGTGTCTCAGTAGTGATTGAATGGCCAAGATGCATGGCTGTATGACTAGTCGACCATCCAGCTTTGTGCAGTCCAACCCTACGACCCTGTTCAAATGGTCTGGATGGTGATGTCTTTTGCAAGTACTATGCTGAGGCATAATTATCTGTCTTTTAACACACAAAATTCTGACCTTCCAGCTGGTTTTGTGGCCCTTTTAAGCATTGCATTAAAGCCCCAAGCATGTTTCAGTATCATTTCAGCAATGCCACTTCATTCATTTGCATTGTGCCTTTGGCATTGCATGTGGTTTTCAATGCAACTGGATGACTCATTCTGGGTGCAGTGATTTCCATAGCCAGCAATTATACAATACAATTATACATGATACTCCAAAAAACCAGTCTCCATTGCTTCTTGATAGTAAGCACAACAAAAAGACTGCACTGGTTCAATCCCAAGTCAAAAAATTTTTTCCTTTAACTTTTCACTCTATTAATTCATTTAACAGTAGGGACTTGTTAAATTACATACAATAAATTATAATTTGACAGATTATACAAGAATAGCAAGATCTTCAGAATATTCTTCAAGGTAATTTTATCAATAACAGTTCTCTTATGAGATGTTCATCTTTACCTTATCAGCAATAGAAAATCACCCTATCAAAAACAGAAAATATTTCAAATTTCTGTGCAGAGAAATTTTTGTTGGTAATACTTTGTTTTATAATGAATTCTGGAATCTCTTAATGGTGGCCTGGAGATAACTCATCTGCTGACTGTATACAGGGTGATTCAGAAAAAGTGTATATAACTGTAAGCAATGACAGAGGTGACCAGAATGAACACTTTCTTTTAATGCAATCTGGGTCCGAATTTGAATGCTAACTGAGATAGAACAGAAATAAAAATGCCGCCACTAAGATCAACAAGTTAATAACTCAGGTTCTGCAACACCTAGAATAATGAATTTTGGAGGAATAATAGGCTACATAAAACTTTGTACACTGTTAAAATTTCATCGTATTCCAACAAGTAGTTTCCGAGTTATGCATTCAAAATCATAACAATGCTCACATGCGAGTACTAACCAGCACATGTTACGATGTTGAGTACGTAACTCAGAAACTACTCGTTGGAATTCGATAAAACTTTGACGGTGTACAGAGTTTTATGTACCCTATTGCATTATTCTAGGTGTTATTCCTCCAAAATTCATTATTCTAGGTGTTGCAGAACCTGAGTTATTAACTTGTTGTTCTTGGTGGCGGCATTTTGATTTCTGTTCATATCTCAGTTAGCGTTCAAATTCGGGCCCACTTGTATTAAAAGAAAATGTTCATTCTGGTCACCTCTATCATTGCTTACCTTTATACACAATTTTTCAGAATCACCCTGTATATGGATATATAGAATGCTATATGAAAAAGGATCCTAGGCATTCTTTTTCAAAACATGATAATCCTATTTAAACATATAAAACAGTGAATGATTTGCCTTCATAAAGACAAATTTGCCATATATTAAAACATTTGTAGAGCTACACTGTATACAAAAAACCATCACCCCCCCCCCCCTGTGTATTATAATTTATAAATAATTTCTGTAGTTACTTTTCTTTTTTTAAGCCAAGTATCATTATACCTCTTAAAGCCTGTTTATGATCTATTTGATGTCAAATTAATCTTAAGGACATTTATAAACCGATTACTTAGAACCTCAGTATCCTAATAAATTTAAAGTGTATTTAGAGATTATTTTCTCTAGTCATAACAAAATGGAACATATTTACTTTCCAATCCCAACTTTGCCATTTATTGAAATGATGAGGAAGAACACTTTAGATTTTAATAGAAATTAAGCTTTGACTGGATTGAATTTCATCATCAGATTTACAGAGAAAAAAATACAATACTCTTTAAATTCATTAATTGGAATACACTGATTCTGTTTGCTTTGAAATCAAAGATTAAATTAACATAATCTGCTAATTTACATTATGTTCAATAATTCTGACACAAAATATCGAGACAATTTAATGATAATAAAGTTTTCTAAATTATCATTGATAAATAAAAGCAATGTAATTAAACAAATTTTATGGCCAAACTCTATCAAATTTTTATTTTACTCAAAGTGAACTCTACAAACAGAATTATCAGAATTTTTTATAATTTTTTTAGTGTTGACCATAAAATTTCTTTAATAATAATAATAATAATAATAATAATAATAATAATAATAATAATAATCTAATTATAGCTGATAATAAGAATTGCTGAGAGTATATTTATGTTTTGAGCAAGAAACAAGTCTTATCTCCATCTTTTGATTGCTAACTTCCACATGTTAAGGAATAGCATTAAGTTTCTAAAATATTCCTTTGTGTCCGCCAAAAAAAAAATAAATAAATAAAATAAACAAAGAAAAATGTATAAACACTTTAATAGATGGCATCTATGGACTTTTTCGAAGTAGGATTGAATTATGAACTTTACGGTAATGAATTTTTCTTTCAACAAGACAGTGTGAATATTTATACCTATCAACAAGGCATACGAGCTTATCAGGATGAGGATTTGCAAAGATGCTGGACAGCACAAAGAGGTGCAATCAAAAGAGTTCCCTGCATTTTTCACCTTTAGACTTTTACCCATGGGGAATTCTAAAAAATGCTGTGTATTGAGGAAACCAACTACACTGGCAGCCCTTCAGGAAGAAATTGAAATGGCATATACAGCAATCCCAATAAAACACTTTAACTAACGTTGCCCAAGCAGTAGCTTGCTGTACTAATAAGTGTCTGGAAGTTAATGATAACCCATTTGAATATTTCTTATACTTGTAGAGATCAAATGCCGTATTCATCTCGATGTCTGAATAGGTTTAGTATTAAGTTGTTTATTTATGTTTATCTTTCGCTGAACTGTGCATATATATTTTAATTTTTTAATTTTATAATTGAGTATTTTTTTTGCAGGCAATAAAGGATAAATTTGTAGGATAAGAAATGATATTAGGAATCAATTTGAAACCAAGTTTATGCTAAAAGTATGGCTTCTAATTAATTATCTGGAAACAGCCAGCTAAATGTATTGTTGCCAATTATAATTTTTCTTCTGTAAAAATGATTTATTACAGGACATGATTTATTTTTTGTTTTGTTAGATTGTTAAAGAATGCATCAGCATCTAAGTCATTTGATTATTTTTTTTTTCATTTTTTTAAAATATTATTAGAGCAAATAAAAATTTCAAATTTTAGATTAGTCAAACCGCATTAATATGTACATGTTTAATATGTCTTTCCACTTAATACGTGCTTTTCCCTTGGTTCTGTCCCAGTAAATGCAGCCTTTTAATACGTATTTTCTTTTCTCAAAAACTACATAATAATGTATTTTTTTTGTCTCAAAAATTAAAAAAAAAATTCATTTTAGGAATGTTAAATTATTTGCGATATTATATAATTTTATTCCATAACTGGGAATTCTAATTGACTCCATTGAATGTAAACAATGAAACCTGTTTATTCCATAACCATGAATTCTGATTTGTTGTCAGTGAGTATATTAACAGGTTTGTTTCTAAATGATATTCAAAATATCCACATTCTTGTTGCACAGAAAATTGAAAGGAAGGAAAAGAGGAAGATAGTGATGAAGAAGGAAGAGAGGTTGTCGAACAGTCTATGCCTTCTACTAGACATATGCTGTTGATTTTAGACTAGATTCAGTCATTCATTTTATATGGTGATAAAGCCCACCTGAACTTTTACAGTTGCTTAGTATTTTATTGTATGTAATTCTAATAATTAGATACAATCAGTCATGTACAATACCCATTTCCATAAAAGTTGGGACAATATAAAAAATGCAAATAGAACATGATTGACTAAATATATATTAACAAAATTAAAAATAATAAATGCGTTTGAAATGACTGAAGTAAAATATGTACAATTTATAAATGACTATCTCTTTTTTGGTTGTATAGAATTTTTTAATGAATTGCCATTGGCAACATGCATCATAATAGTTGGGACAGAAGGAAAAGACCACACCGGAAGCCATAGAAGTGACATGAATATTCTTGAAGATTCTGGAGAACATTACGTCATAACTTTTCCCTTTTTAAATTCAAACTGCAATGTGCGGCCAGTCATATACACAACAGTATGGGTCGAGGCAAGGCAAGGCAAGGCAAGGCAAGGCAAGGCAAGGCAAGGCAGTGGGTCAACATATGCACAATAGAACAAACCAACGGTTTAAAGCAACGTATCTCAGCCATGAAATAGCCAGGAATCTTAGATTTCCATCATCTACAGTTCATAATATTACTAATAGGTACAGGACAAGTGGAAATACCACCGTTCGTAAAGGGCAAGGACGAAGACCCATTCTGAGTGCTCGTGATGTTTGGTGTTTCAGACGTCACTGCATTAAAAATAGACATTCAACAGTGACAGAAATTGGGAAATGGGCTCAAGGATTCTATCAAAAACCTTTATCGTTGAATACCGTTCGCCACTACATCACAAAATGTAAGTTGAAGCTCTATTGTGCAAAATGAAAGCTATTCATAAACACACTGCAGAAACGTAGGCGCCTGGCTTGGGCACACACCCATCGGAAGTGGACTGACAGCCAGTGGCAACATGTTTTGTGGTCTGATGAATCTACATTTATGGTTGTTGTTGGCAAAAATCATCAGTGTGTACTTAGGACCAAAGAGGAGATGGACAATCCTGCCTGTTACCGACATGCTGTACAGAAGCAAGTTTCAGTAATGGTCTGGGCTGCACGAATGCCAATGGATTGGGAAACTTGCACATCTGCAATGGCACCGTTAATGCAGAAGCACATATTGGAATTTTAGAAGAACATGTTCCTTCTCGGTGACGTCTTTTTGGAACTCGTCCCTTTCTATTTCAACAAGATAATGCCAAACCCCACACAGCTTGCATTACAGGTCAGTGGCTACACAATAGACGAATTCGGGTGTTAAATTGGCCTGCCTGCAGTCCTGATTTATCCCCAATAGAAAATATATGATGAATTATCAAGAGGAAGTTACGACGACCCCGAACAGTTCAACAGCTGAAAACTTTCGTACTTCAGGAATGGCGACAAATTCCCATTGCAATATAATAGAAATTGGTATCATATATTTCTCAATGGCTACAAAGTGTGATCAGAAGAATGGGAGATGTCAGCCAATGGTAATTCACCCACTGTCCCAACATTTTTGGAGTGTGTTGCAACCACCAGTTTGCAAAAAAACTAATATTTATTACTATTAATTAACTTTTTGGTTTTGAAATGTTTAATACCTACCCAATAAACTATCTTCTTTTGAACTAAAATAAATTAATACGTCAGTGTATCAATATTTTGGCTGCAATCGCATGTTTTCATCCTGTGCCAACTTTTACGGAATTGAGGTTTCTAAACAGACTTCAATAACCGAGTTCTTTTCCAGAAATAAATAAGTAAATAAATAACAAAAAATATGCGAATCTCAAGCTTTTATCATAACACAATACTTTTGGAGCTTTGAGAAAATGCACAACACTTTTGAGGGCAATATGGATTTTATACCCCACGAAACGCGTATTAACTGGGTTTGACAGTAGATTGCCAAATGCAATTTCCTCTCATATTTCTTGTGTGAAATATTTTACAGTTTCTTTGGTATGAGAAATCATGCCTCAATCATTTCCAAGAGTGATTGCACATTATTCTAGATAAATTATGCTATTACAGGTTCCATAGACACATTTCTATTTCAAATGCTGGGTCATAATTTCACCAATTTATAATAGTATTTTCAAATATTTGTTTAAATACAATATGTATATTCTTACCTTATTAATTCTTGCTTAAAACTTAATATACTCTCACTCAAATGATTGTTGATTTCTTTAATTTTAAGGTTTGGTGAGGAAAACATTAATTACATAAGTTAAAATGGAATGTTATTTGACCTTCTTTCATGAGTTTTTATAAATGATGAAAAATAAAAAAAAATAAATGTATACTTGAATTAAAGTGAACAACACATGTTCTGATGTATATGAATAGCAACCAGATTAACTATCAATTGTCTTAAAAAATAAAATGAAAATAAGTTTTCAATAAAAAAATCATGCCTATTGTGATAATTAAAATGAAGTATCATAGAAATTAATATGAAATTTGAATAACACTTATAAATTTGATATCTTAGTAACTGTATAAAATATAAGAAAATAAAAATTAAAGTGATATCTGATAACAAAAATTACCATAATCACTTTTTAAAAGTATAAAATATAAATAATAACTTTTGAAAAGAGTAAATATATTGTGATTAAATTAAAAGAAAATATTAAGTGTTAAATGAATCATGAAAGAGTGTTGAGAACACTGAAGCATGAGTTTTGTTATGATTGTTATGATTGTTGAGTCTTAAACTTGGACGTGCATATAGTATATAAATATGTTAGAGGAAAATTGTGAAATGCTTTTGGTTATTTTTTTTTGCAATCAGTTTTTTATGTTAGTGTTGTTCAGATATTTGTGAGTTCTAAAATGCCAAAAAAAAAAAAAGAATATGGTTTTCATTGTTATTATGGATAAAGACAATTGTGATAAAAGCTGATATGTAAGTTGTTAGTGTCAAGATACAGAACTGGAACATGTTTTTAAATGATTTGAAAAGCAGAATTAACACAAGATTTGCTACTATGTAATTTGTCTATAAAAAGCAAGGTCAAATGATTCATAACTAAGGCAGCTAAAGATAACAATCAGTTTTTCATTTGAAGAAATCCATCCTTACAGAGAGGCATTTTAGATTCAGTAACGTTTTATCTGCAGACGAATTCAGACTGTGAAGTTCGTGGGCAGCCTCGTACAGAGATAGATGTAGGAGCTAACAAACAATACGAACATGTATAAAATTTTTTTTGAAAAAGCCAAGATAAAAAAAGAGATGGGAAAAATGTTAAAATAGTACTAGGGACAAAAAAAAAAAAATTCCCATACACACCTGCCTAATGGAAAAATGTGACCTTGCCTAGAAGTATGGCCTATTGTATCTACTATGTTATGAGTAGAAATGGGTGCAAAGCATTTTAGTATATTATAGAAAGAAATACAACAAGTTTCGTCTTGAAATAAGTTCTTTATTGCATGTTCTATATTAATACACATCAGTAGTTGAAGTTTATTAGGATAAAATATCTTCAAGAATATTACATGACTATAAAGCTGTTGTATTAGTGTATAGACAAAGAAAACATATTGCCAACCTGTTGTTTGCTCCTTTGTTCGCACAATTTGTTGCTCGGTTCGTGTGTCTGTCCCATGAAATAATAAGGTTCCAATTATAATAAATTTCAAATAATAACAATTTTTCATTTTAGAGGGGAAAAAATGTTTGATGCCAAACATGTTTCACAACTTATTAAAAACTTCCTATAAATTTTATAAATATTAAAGAGCAGGGCTATTTTTCTTCTGGTTTGGATTTTTACAGAGTACCAGAAATAGTCTCAATATTTCATCTAGTTTTTCAATCTAAGAGACTCAGAACCAGGAATATTATTCCTAGAAAAATAGCACTGGCTAAAATTACCAAGTTTCAGCTTATGTTAAATAATATTTACAGGTAAAAGTAGCTATGCCAATACTGCCATTTAAAATATAATTGTGAATATTAATACAGTCATGAATTGTAAATTAAGTTAGTGGAACATTTGTAAAGAGCAAATTAAATTAGTGGAATAAAGTAAAAGACAATGAATAGATGTTTGATTAGTATATGTGCCAGTGTTGTAATATGTTAATCGTTTTACAAAATTGTCAGATGACCAAGGATAGAAGAAATGGTCTAAAAATATATATTGCATGATGTTAAAAAATTTACAAATTATACCATTATGGATATAATTAGTGTTTATTATATTATAAAGCACTTTACAAAACAAATTTCTATAAAGATATTTACACATTATTTGATTAAATTTTGTTACAAGCTCTATTATTTACATACTTAATTAGTATCAAGATGATAAGACAAAAAATGCTAAAGAAAAATAAAGTTAAAAAGAAATTCTCATAGATTATAGAATAGAAGATAATAATAGGCAGAAAAGCAGTGGAGTATCTTGCCAATTTCATTTGCCTATGCATTTTGTAAATA
The DNA here is from genome assembly GCA_023313115.1 of Rhysida immarginata. Classification (NCBI taxonomy): domain Eukaryota; kingdom Metazoa; phylum Arthropoda; class Chilopoda; order Scolopendromorpha; family Scolopendridae; genus Rhysida; species Rhysida immarginata. Next base: position 3,343,408 of record JAHWFO010010124.1, read on the forward strand.
ATTAGGGCCATATTAAAATCTATTGATTACAATAATACACTCACTTTCAAATACAAAGTTTCATTACGTTGGTCACTCATGTAATGAAAGATTTAAAACAATAAATAAATTTTATTTCTGAAATAAAATTATTCTCTAATGACATTATGATCAAATGTAAGCAAGATGATTTCAACAGAACAAGCATGAAATACTGCATACGTCTACAGTAAATATGAAAATTTAAAATCTTATATATGTTTGAAATAAAATATAAAGCACCAACTTAGAAGAAATTAAGAAGCAAGGCATGATAACAGAATTCGTTTATAATATTTTCAAACTTAACTAATAAGAAGTTTTTACTTTAATATACTTATTAATGATTGATAAATATTAATTTATATGCAGAGGACTTGCATTAAAAAAAAAATCCTCTGTTAAAGTCTTCTAAGATTCAGTTTCATTATTAAAATTAAAAAAAAAAAATTATTTAAATTATAATACTTAAAAACAATAAGAATTCCTTGACTGGCCAAATTTTGAACATCAGGGTTCTAGAACTAGAAGAAATGTACTTGCATAGGATACATAATGTATAACTGGCTGTATCCTTGTAGCTTACCCAGCTTGAGATTATATATACATTATATACAGTATATATTATGTTCAAGTAAGTAACAACTCCTGGTGAAAAATTTTGTGCATGAAGAATGTAGAAAGTTTTTTTTTGTTAAACTTGAAAAATTAAAAGAAATAAAATCAAGAGTGGATAGACAAGAAAATATGGTGAAAAACAAGCAAACAAACCAACAAAGTACCATAAGTTTATTTATAAGCCTCAAATCCAAAATTTTTTTAGAAGAATGCTTTGATATATATTTTAGTAAGGTGAACAGGTGTCCCGATTTTTCACACTTCATACAAAAATCCTTCAAGATGTAATGGGAAAAGATTCCTTCCCTTGCATTCTCCTCACATGGAGATCAACTCCTTCAATCTCTCCTAGAATCCACTGGACTGGCTGGATGTCTCGAGTATATAACTGTGTATATAATGCTAATTAGGTATATTCCGGCCAGTAATTTAACTTGCATGATTTACCAGGAAAATTAAAAGGATTTCAATGTACAAAATTTGGTCATTCCAGAAACTTTGGGATCAGATCTTTACATACTGCAGATTAAGAGTATGTCTATATACGATCTCATAACTCAAAACAATAACTCTATAAAAAAATTCAACATGCAAATAAACTTTTAAATTTAGTTTAAAATTATTAACAGTTGAAAATGAGAATGAGTTCAGACAGATAATTACTGAGATACAGATATTACGAATATAGAAGAATCTAAATTATGAAGGTAAAAATAATATTAAATTGTTATTTATGAGGAATAACACAAATACTCTATGCTGTTGTTAAAACAAGGGTACTAAAACAGATATATGTATTTTTGTAGTTAAAAAAAAACAAAAACAGAAAATCAATAACAAATGACAAAACAACATTTAAAATAATAAAATTAATAGAATTCTGAGGAGTTATACTCTGCAAGTTAAACTGTGGAGCACAAAATATTTGATCGTTTGTGAAAATAATATTTTGTTACAGCATTCCAGTATTGTGTTACCTGGGTAATTCAGCTGTAAATGTTTTAAGACTGCCTTTCTTTTCCTGCAAAAGCATTGCTTTGAATTCTGTAAATGTTTTGTTGAAATTTACATGCAAAATGTCACAAATAATGAATGACATATTATTGTTTTTATTACAGTCTTTTGAAGTACAATATATAATAAGTTTGTACATTGTTTTTAAAGTTATTTCAGCTTGTAAATAAATGAATTTAAGATGATCCAAATTCATAGGTGTTTATATTTCATTGGTTTCAATGTTTATTCCATGTTTCTATATTAAATAGTGGATCCACCTTCTTAATATAGAGAATAACTCCTGATGCAAGAGATTGAAGCCAATCATCAGATAACGAAAAACATAAATTGTAAGTTGAAATTTGTGAGTAGGTTTATTACATACAATACAGCCATAAATAAAAGTTTCGTATATTGTTTTTCCCCATGTAGATCAAATAAAAGTTTTTTATATTGTTTTCCTCAATTATAGATCAAATAGTGTAAGATAACTCGTAAATGAATTGAAATAATTTATAATGTAATGAGGCATTCGTGTAATATTGAATCACTGAAATCTTTCCAAAAAATTAACTTCTGACTGAAGAGGAAAGGTCTTAATTGGAAAGCTAACTCTATTTCTGCCTGCATTAGAGCTTTTTGTTATATAAAAATTCAAGTGAAAAATCTATGGATGTCCCATATCTACATAATCTGTTAACTGAAGAAGGACCAAACAAGTATAAATTCACACAGTGAAGATTGCTGATCATAACCCCTTATTAAGTGAAAATGTACTAATGCCAACACAGACATTCGTTATAAGGTGAGTGAAACAGTGTTGGTTTAATGCAATTTGTTTTGTTTTTTGTCTGGGTGGAAGTGATCAGTGATTAAGAGCATGGAGATGACATTACATTGGCTCTGCTGCAATTAGTGGGCATCATAGAGTTGTGGATGTGAAGTTTAAAGTGCTATTAATTTTAGCTGTTCACCTCTGGTTCTCATAATGACTTCATTGGCAACACAGTGATATATGGCTAAGGTCCTAAATGTTACCATTAATCTTAATGTATTAGCAGTGCATGACTACACATTGTCAACTGAAATGTCTACAGGATGTCCACATAGACCCTTGGTCAGGACAATTTCTAGACTTTACTTTAACAGAGAAACTGTGAGACATCAATACAGACTTGCACCTCTACATAATTCTCCCAGTAGGTAAAAGAATTGTGAAAAAAATCTATACTGCATGTTTAGCAATTTCCCAGAACAGTATTCAGAATTCTTTAGTTAATGTAAAAATGTGTTGCTGCAAATATGGCATCCATTAACATAAACTTCATAAGATTGACTCCTTGAAATTATTTCCAAAATTAAATCACTTCTTCATACTCTATATACAAACTAAATTTTGCCTCATTTGGAGAAAGCTTGTGGGGTATTACATTTTCTGTATTAAGTTAACATATATGTGCTTACTTAAGTAAACTTTTGCAACAATTCTTTCTTCTTGACGATAATTTAATCATTTTCTACCTCACTGTCTGTCTTCAACTGTGCAGGAGGATATAGGATCCATCAATAAAACTTTCACTTTAAGTATTTAGCATTAAATATTCTTTAAAATTAAGTTTCTTTAATGACTACTGTTTTCAATTGCTACAGTAAGATCCTATTATGTATATTTATTTTTAAGACCATAATGTAGTCTTGCTTATTACATACAGTAGTTGGAGAGTTTGGGCCCTAGCTGCTACATAATATACATGTAATTTATATTTGTATATTTCTACCTTGTATATTTATTAATTGTAGAATTATCTTGTCTTGCAAGTTCCTCCCATAGTATAGCTTTTATTAATAAAGTAAATTCTTTCTTTCTAAAAATTAGAAATCATTAATTAATTCATGATTTCTTCCCTTTCATTCTAAATAAATGCATACTTTTCATTCTAAACAAATTTGTTTACATATGCAAACAAATTTGAACCGATTTATATTTTTATAGAAGTACATGAATAACTTCTATAGCTGTCAAAGAATGTATACATTATTTGATCTATTATTTGAAATTATTAGATTTCAATGTACTACAGTACAGATTGAAATCTGCATTCCACATTAGATTTAAGATTCTTTTCAGAAAAATTGCCTTTTCTGAAAAAAAAGTCATTTTCTTACGTTTACATAATATATTTTTCAATTTTTTTTTCTTAAAGAATGGCCTGAGAACTCACAAGTTATTGTTCCCTTTATTTGGCAACATTCATTATGGGAAACTTACAGATCAATGAACTTTGATTATACCAAAAATAATACAAAGAAAAACATTAAAAAATGTTCATGATGTCTATATTCCCATCCTCCCAATTGGGGCAGTTTGAATTTTAAAATCATCTCATTTTAATAAGTATTCTTGCTGTTTTCAGGAATTTTTTTTTTTTGTTACGATTATGTTAGAATAGTTACACGCAATGGAGTTTAGTGAATGAGTTACAAAGAATGCATACGTGAATATGTAGGAAAATAAATAATCCAACAATAATGTATAATGTTAATTAAAACAGGAAATGTAATTACAAATGATCATTTGTCATTGAGAATAGTTTGTTATGTTAAATCTGATATTACCTTGATATGGATCAGTAATAATTTAAATATGGAACAGAATAATTAATGAACAATGATTGTATTGTACCATTTCATCATTTTCTTGTTGAATAAAATTGATATTGAAAGTAGAGTGTAACTATTGTAATTAAAATTCTCCTGCTTTTTCTGTCTGTTTCATTAAAACAAATGTATGTATAGAAATATAGAATATTAAATATGGTTAATTTCTTAGCATATTAAAAAAAAAGAAAAAAAAAAAAGATAAAAGATGGCAAATTAAAACATCTGATTTCTAAATGCATGAAATACTTACAAATATTAAAAGGAATTTCAATAGATCAACATTGATAAGTTTTCACATTTGCCTATTAATGCAAATAAATATGGATAAATTAGTACATTATAAACGTATAAAAATTCTATTAAAATATCAATAAAAGACCTACAGTGTCATCACTGTGCCAAGAAAATTTCTTTAATAAGTGTGAAAGTGTGTTTTTTAATTTTTTTTTTAATTTCTCTACATTAACAAATTACTTCAAAAGGAAAGTAAAAATTCCAAAATAAATTTCGTATCTAAAGTAGAGTCTTGGTTATCCATCTCTAAGTATTCAATATGACTAGGTAAAATGAATTATTAAGTAGCAGAAGAATACAGCTACTCATTGGTATTACAATGTGAATCTGTCCCTCTGTCTCCTTCATATTTTCTACATTATTGACATAGAAGGTTGAAATTTGGAACATATAGGCATGTCCTATTTCAGTATGTAGTTTGGTTTTGATTGGCCCACTAAGGTCAGAGTTATGTGGTGGGAGTTACGAGGCCTTTGCTAAGGAGTGAAATTCGGAATGCAGGTTCCTCTAGGCAAGATCTACGTTAGTATGAAGTTTGGGCCCAATTTATTCTAGTTGGAGTGGCAGTCACATGGTCTTTATAACTATTAATATTTTCAAATGGCAACATACGGCATGTGATGTCATTCGATTGAAAATGATGAAAAAATAAGAAGATAGTGGTCGTTTTCATTTTCTAAATATTACTTTCAAGAAAATCATTTTTTTCAAAAAAAAAATAGGGGTTAAAAAGTGCAAATAAAAGGGGTACAAAAAATAGACAAACTCAGGCTTCCACTACTTTCCTATACCCTTCTCAGGGGGATTAATTTCTTGTTGAAAACTAGATTCTTGTTTTAGCCAATTAAATCATCTTGGTCACATGGTTATACAGGGTGATTCAAAAGTTATAGTGCAGTAATGCATGGAAACTTGTATCTTGTGCTGAACTGAAGATCTCGGAAAGAGAAGAAAATTCAACCTCTGACCAGCCACTGCATAGTAACCTTTGAATCACCCTGTGTATACAGTGTTAACTGTTTGGTTTGTCTATACTATATGTGATACAAACTATGATTACTGTCCGCACGCCATGAGAAGACTGCTGAGTTGATTAATGTACTCGTATGGTGTCGCTGTAATTGCAGATCAGTTTATAGTTATGAAGGGAGGAAAAGCGCTAAAATCAAGTAGCGCGAAAATGTGTTCTGGTCATGTTTCCAAACAAATGAAAATGTTTGCATGAAGAGGTAGATACCTGAGAAATATGAAAAATATAAGAGAAGAAAATCGTCCTATTGTTTACATCGATGAAACATGGATCGACTCAAATTTGGCTAAATTAAAAGAGGCCTTACAGTACAACATTTTAGTTTTAATAAAAAACCAACTAGTTTCGGCTTTATTCCCGCCTTCTTCAGGGTACAAAAGAAATAGGCTAGCAGCCCCTACATAATGAGACAGTGTATGATACAAAACACGATCATTAATTTAATTAAACGCGATCATTTAATTTTGTTATTAGAAACAGTACAGAGAACAACATCCTCACAGATTTCAAATTTGGCTGTTTGTCCTCCAACACTGAATAGATTCATCTGCAACTGCAGTGACACCATACGAGCACATTAAGTACTCAGCGGTCTTCTTGTGGCGTGCCGACAGTATTTTTCACTTTTCAAAATATTTAAAGGAATCCATTTTATTAAAGATGACTCTAAATTAATAAAAATAATTAAAGATGATTCTAAATCCATTCATGTTTTTATTTTGGTATAAAAAGAATGAAATTGAGGAACATTGAATTTAGACCAAGCATATTTCCTGACATGAATGTTATAACATCATATTGATCCAGCATATTACCTAACAAGGCACTTCTTTAGTTTTCAAAAATATAGCAGTAACACTTTCTTTACTTCCCCATCTATTGCTTTGAATTCATTTTAAAATGCATTCTTAGTCAAATAATGTTTGTATTTTGGTAATCAAATTCATTTGGTTAATAATTCACTATGTGACCTTTTGCATTACTTTTTTCGTGTAAGAACAGATAAGGCATTTGTTTTTATAAAGGTTTTTTTCCTCATAAATTGTTTTCTCTTAATTTTTTTTTTTCCGTAAAGAAAAACATAAATGCATTAATATCCCATTAATAAATGCATTAATAACAGGGCATTTCTAAAGAGATGGCTGAAAACTAATAGCATGATTCTACATCCCAAAATAAACAGAAAGTTCCTCTTCAAAAATATTGAAATTGTAAGTTTATAGGGGTTAAAATGCCCCCAAAGTTTGTTAAAAACTCCGCCTAACTCGGGTTGACTCGGCTTTTCGTTTTAACGGCTTGATTCATTTTTATATTAGGTAGAAAGAGAGTTTGAGTCATGTGAAAGTTTTAATGCAATAACAAGAGTGTAATGAACCAAGTATTTAGCGTAAATTTTTTTTTAAGTACTGAAAGATGGCATTACTATTTTGTGTGTACATAACCAGTGGAAGTGAGTACCGCTCGATATAGTGCATCGTAATAAATTTTCTTCTGGAAGGTTCCATGTTTTTTCACAGGTAAAATGCTAGTTACTACATATTTGACAGTGTTACATAAGCAATTTTGCTGTCCACTGTATAAAAAATAAGTAAATAAAAGAGACAGAAAAACAAATGCAGTTTTATAGAACATCAATACAGATTTGACAGTTTTATTTAATATTATACTATCGGTTTATTATTTTTGGGTTTGGAGGAGTAGGAGGCAGTTTATTATTTATGTCATTAGCCTTTTGATAATTTTTGCATAACTACATGAAAGGTTATGTATTTGTGTATTATAACAGATTTATATGTTAGATTGTTACTTTAACTATTATTTAAATAGCCATGTCTATTATAAATATTCTCATAAATTGGTTTTTACATTCATTTAGCCAAGCTGCTTCTCGTTTCTTTGTTCTCTTCCTTTTGGCGCTCGTTTGAGAGCAAGGGGGAACGGAGTTGCATTCCCAAAGCTCGATTGCTATGGCAACGTGATGCGTCCGTTGGAGGATCGAAGTGAGAGGGGAGGTCGGGGTATTCCTACTTCGTTTTCTCAGCGGGAAAATCAACCAATGTTATTCTTCTTTACAAGGGAAACAAAAAGGGAACATTACGGATGCGACAAGCAAATTGTCTGTGGCTCTACCCACGTGTAGTTTCAAAAAATGTATTTAAACTGGAAAGTAGAGGGAACTCGCACTCTTGATCATCAGACTGTGAATTGATTTCTCCTAAGTTCTGTGTCGGCGGTGTAGCCTAGGCTGCACGCCGAGGGGATCGCCCTCGCGCGTCGGGCGGCCAGTTCTTTGGCTTGTCCCGATGGCGTGGGTTGTGATAGACGTGATGAATTCGATTAACCTACAGCAAGCGAAAGGAAGGGAAGCTGAGCAACATTCATACTGCATTGAGAGCGAAACAAATGCCTGCCTGCTGGTAACATCATTCACTAGTGGAATCCATTGTAGAGTACTCATCAGCGTTGCATTGGAAGCGAAAAGGATGGCTCATTTCTCAGGTGTAAGTGTGACGGAGCGACGGCATCGTGGTGAGAGGTTTCGCCGGCCATCCGTGGGAGCAAGCGGTGGCGGGAAGTCTCGGCGGCCATCCGCGGGAACGAGCAGTGACGTTGGAGTGAACACACGCACATGAGCCGCTAAAGAAGAACTGAGGAGTGCTAAGGAGAGGTAGGAGATATGGAAACCACGTTGATGGCATCCCAATGGACAATCGCATGTGTGAATTAGGAGTAAGTGGAACTGTCTGCGATATGAACAGTTAAGTACAATTAATTTAGAACTGAAAAGACGATTATTTTATAATCAATATAACAGCCATTAAGATCTATAACTAGGAGAGAAGGGAGATGGGGTGGAGCGTTTAATTTGTTTGAATTGATGCTTTTTGATTACCATTTACAGACTTTTGTATATCACTATTTTAGTTACTAACCCACTGATTATTTTACTTAACATTTCTTTGCTTATTTTATTTTTGTAAATAAAGATTTAACTATTCCTTTTGAGAACTTGCTTCCTCATTTTTGCTTAAATCACTTTGGGGCAAACTTTTAGTTTATTACTATGTAGGTACGGATGGTTTAATTGGCAGGTTATTAAGTAATCAAATTCAAATGTTACTGTGGCCACAACGAAATGAACTGAATTACGTCATATAATATGGGAGAACTTGCACTATACGATTGGAATTTGAATAAGCTTTATGCTGGAATGATTGACTCCCTTTATTTATTGGTGAGCTAATTAAATGATCATTAATAAAGGCACCTCACTTATTAGGAAGTGAGGACAGGGACATCACACAATGATTATAACAAACAAAACTGCCGAGGACATATACATTTTTGTGTATTTTCTAATTCTAATTTTTCATGTTTAATTATCTTTGATTTCAACGGTGAAGTTGAATATAAAGATTTTAAAATTCTTCAGTAAATATTTAAATTGAAACATCAATTTTTGTTTAAACTGCTAATACTTTCCTTGCCAGTAATGTCTTATGTATGTGCTCTGGCAGCTTAATTATTCAGATTTATAAGCTACATCCTTACATAACACTCTTGATGACCCAAGGTCATTATTAAGGTAAAATTACAAAATACCCTCATACATTTAAATTCAGATGTTTTAGCCATCTTTTATATGTATACTGTTATGTTTCCATGACATGTATCTATTCAAAACAATTGAGAAACTTGATAAAACACTTTCCTTATCCTCTTAAGTGTAATACTGTATTTTCGCAAATATACCCTATACCTGCACGTCCCTGAAAAGTCGAATTTTATGTTTATAATAAATAAATAAAGAAAGCCCACATCCTTTTATTCCCAAAAGGGGATTTACAATAAGTGTTTCAAAAACACTTTCGTTGTTTAAATTGAAAATTGAAAAAACAAATTTAAAACTGCACTCCCTCTCTGCAGGGTATATTTGCGAAAATACAAAATTTGTAACAAATGTTTCTAATAAGTGAAAATAAGTATGGTACTGTCTTAGCAAACTTAAAAAAATTATGCCTATTTAAAAAGAAATATAAAAATAAGCTTTAGTAAGGAAATGTAAAAGTTTAAATAAACAAATACAGTTGACTCTTGAACAATTTAAGTTTGAACTATGAAAACTTAAATAATAATGGATTATATATAAATTTTCCATTGAGTTTGTGTGATTTTCAAAATTGCTGTTACTGTAAAATTTAAAATAAATAAGTCGTTAATGGATAAAATACAATAAAATACAGTGTGTCCACGAATGATTACCCTGATTTTAGCAGTTTAGATACATTTTACCTATGATAGTAACTAATGATTATGCATTTCCAAGTTTACCTGCAACAAAGTTTTTGTACAGGTGCACTCAGTACACCAATTTTTGCCACTACTTGGTCCATTGCTGTTTTATGTTTAGAATGGCTTCACCACAGGAAAAGACTCAATATACTGTATGGCTTGCAGCGAATGTTTAGGACACGTTATCAGAGTTGTAACTGGGGGGGGGGGGGGTACAAAGGTTCATTTGCTTTTCTTTGTTTCTACTAAAAAACTATTTTACATTTTATTCTGCACCCCCCCCTTCCCCCTTGTAAAATCCTGGTTATGGAAAGAACCCACTGATGTGAAGTTACTTAAGCTTTTTAGCAACAGGATCAGTGCTTAAGGGGTAAAAGCAGTGGCAGACCATCAGTTTCTGAAGAGATTGTTGAGATGATTCAAACCTTGTTCACTAGGTCACCGCATATATCAAATAGACAAGCTTCACACGAACTTCGAGTACCCAGGGAATATAGTGCACAAAGTGGTAAGCAAACATCTAAAATTGTATGTGTACAAAGTGCAAATTGTTCAGGCATTATATCCAAGATGTGACCAATGTGCTAACAACATTTTACAGCAGATTGATGAAGATAATGATTTCTTGCAGCATCTGTTTTACCAATGAAACTACATTTCACCTAAGCAGAGTAGGTAAACAGGCACAATGTGACATCAAAAAGCCTATGATGTCGTAAGAGATCACATGAGACAGTCTGAAAAATCTATGTTTGGTGTGGACTTATGCATGATTGGTGCTTGGCCTGTCCTTCTTTCTTGAAGGAATAGTTAATGGAAATGTGTACCTAGACGTGTTATATCAACTATGCCATTCCTCAGCTACAGGAAATGCAACCGACTATAATCTTTGAGCAAGATGGAGCTCTTCAGGTTTGCATGCATCTTAATGAAAACATTCCCAAATCAGTGGATTAACAGAGATGGTCCAATCCCTTGGCCCCTGAGATCACTGGACATTACCTCCTTAGATTTCTTTCTTTGGTAGTATGTTAAAAATATTCTTTACAAAACAGCAGCTTAGAAGTTGTGACCTTGTGACAGCACATCAGACATGCAATTGAAGGTGTCATACCCAAATGTTGCAGAATGTGTGACATGAAACTAAATATCGGTTGGATATTTTGCATGCTACTAGTGATGCACAAGTTTAAGTTCTTTTATTGTTTAAAAAACTTTGTTTATAAATGTGTTTCATTACCAGTACTTTACAGAATTAATTTATAATCTTTTGTGGACACCCTGTATATATAAATGCCATGATAATTATACAGGGTATCTCAGAACTCGTTGCCCAAACTTTTTGCCAATAAGCCCATGGTCAGAAATGACTTAATGTTTAACAATCCCTGCCTGACTAACTGGACCTGCATATTGCATTTTACTTGAGAATGTTTTGCCAGAGCTTTTGGAAGACATACATTTGGTGATTCGCTGGAATATGTTGTTTCGACATGATGGAGCACCTTCACATTTCACTTTCGAGGTTCATGATTATCTCACTCTCAGATTTCCAAATGGTGGAATGGTCATGGAGGTCCCATTAACTGGCCATCACAATCACCTGACCTCATATCCACGGACTTCTTCTTGTGGGACCAAATAAAGAATGTGATGTGTGAAACCGCTATGGAACCAAACTTCAGGATGATCTTGTAGGGCACGTGACAGCTGCTGCAGCATCAGTTCAAGAGATGCCTGGAATCTTTCAAACCCTTAAACGGTTTGATGTTACAGCAGTTCGATGAGGCCTGTATTGAGACAGATGGTCGTTATTTTGAATCCATATTGAGATAACCTTTGATGTAAGCTACTTGATAAATAAAATTAACTACCATGTCTCTTCATTTCTGGCCTACAAGGTGATATTTCAATGCGGCATTGTTGGACACTGAGTGATTTCTGACCATGGGTTTATTGGCATAAAGTGTTTATGTACATCCCCTCTACCTTCCTGTTGAGTTTGGGCAAGGAATTCTGAGACACCCTTGACTTAAATGATTCTTTTTAATAACAGTACAACATTATATATAAATATTATCTACGAGGGTGGGCTGAAAAGTAATGCCTCCATGGCTGTAACTTTTTTATTTTTTAACCGATTTTCAAAATTCTTTTTGTATCTGATACTCACATTTCTCCTCTATGTAATGCGCTATTCACTTTTCGACATAGTCCCCATCCCTTTCCACGCATTGTACCAACGCGTGACTAGTCGGGTGAACCCGTCGGAGGGGAATTCCGGGGTTGTTGATCCTGTCGGATGGAGACTATGTCGAAAAGTGAATAGTGCATTACATAGAGGAGAAATGTGAGTATCAGATACAAAAAGAATTTTGAAAATTGGTTAAAAAATAAAAAAGTTACAGCCATGGAGGCATTACTTTTCAGCCCACCCTCATATATACAGAAATAGTGTGTTTGAGTTAACGATAACAATTCTTGTCCATTTGTAGCAAATTAACTTTAACAGTGGGCTATTAGTACCAATAGTTAATTTTTTATGGTCTAGGGTTGCCCACGAAATTTGAACTAGAATTCTATCCTTGAAGTTGTTCAAGAGTCAACTGTAACATGGTTTCTTTACTTATGTTTCTTATTTGAGACAAGGACATGATGCATGTACAATCAAGAGCAGATGATAAGAGGTCCAGATTAAGTAACTTCTCTTCATATTTGTTCATAGGAGCATCCCCTCCTTAATAACTATTATCAAGTACTGATTAATTAATATGGTTAATTAAGATTGTGAAGGTGGTTGCAATGATGCTTAACAAATTTATTCTACCAAGTAAAACAAGTGGAATCAAAGTATTATTTGGAAATATATTACTGAATATGCATTCTGAAGGACTTAAGTGTGAAGTATATATCAGTATCCATAGAAAAATGATGATCTATTCCAACTTGTTATTCCTCCCCTTCCTGTAAGTATAACTAATCCAAAACCCGGTTTCAGTATAATAGCCATTATCATTCCATTCCTCCAGAATGGTATCACCATCTTATAATCTACTCTTGGCATTTTTGTATTTGGAGATTTTTTAAAAACTCTCTTGAACATTGAGATAAATCCACAGGTAAAAGTATTAAATCAAATACTTATTAATTAAAAAATATTCAGATCGTTCCTCTAGGTCTTTAAAAATTTTTCATATGAGAAATTACTTAATTCTTTTTCTTTTAAAAAGTTTTACTTTAATTTGCTTGATAATTATGGCAATACTTAACAAAATTTAAAAATGCCAGAAAGGGCTTTAATATTCAATGAATGTATAATGCACTGAAATCATCATACTCATCACAAAATTCCAGATATTATTATTATTTATTGTAATCCAAAACGTCCATCATGAGCCTGTGTGTCCTGAGGCCAGCGAGTTGGGTCTCTGGATGGACCTGGATCAACGACTGCTGTATGATGGTCACAGCAGCCAGGGAGGGGGGGGGGGGCGATGAAGATCGAGAGTCACTGATGAGTCACCCATCCAGTGACTAGCCGTGCCTGATGTTGCTTAACTTCACTGAAGTTGTGCTTTCAGTGAAAACCCACCAGGCCACGGCCTCCCCCTAAAAGAATTATGTTTTAATCATGTCACTCATCGCTCACTATACAGTATTATGATTTTATAAAACAAACTTATTTTGATAATATGGGCCCTGTTGTTTCAAATAATAATCATTATTTTCTTTTTAACAAAATTAAAATAAAATTGACATTTAATAGCAAGAAACATAATTTTAGTAAAATATTCTTTCAAGGGCAATTGCCAATTAACTTCCTTATGTTCATTTCAGTAGAAACTATTAACCATTCAGGCAGATGTTCCTGCCTTCTGTCTCAGTTTTTCCCATGATAACATCTTCCTGATCTTTTTGACTGTGTCGGGTGAACGGCTGGGATGGGTTTTTTCTGAGGTAGCTTTTCATGGGTAAACTTGTCGGGAACATCCGAATTACATATGCCAGCCAGAATGGAGTTAACAGCAGCCTTCGATAACAAAATTCTTTCCATCTTGCACTGTTGCATGATGCGTACGGCACTAAATCCCGCCTTGGAAAGCGCTCGTACGTACCCTCTCCAAAAATCATTAATTTTTCTAGTCATGCCGTGAATTTTCTGCGCTTGTTTCCTGAACAAATATTTATGGAATGCCCACTGATACACCACCTGATTTACATAAGCTCGGGCACAGTTCATTACCAGGGAGGGGTGTTCAAAATCGGCTAAATTAAGGAGAAATGACCCTCTGTAAAAGAAGAATCTTAACTCCATAAAATATTTTAACTTTAAACAACAACATGCAGTTGTTTTTGTTATTACTCTCAGGGAAAACATCGGTCAGAGATATAACCAGTCCCTGCTTTGCCCGCTGCCTGACCGAGGCCTCGCACGCCTGTATTCGATGCGTGGAATGTCCTAGAACAAACATTTTACAGTTTTTAGATAGTTCATACTGGTAAGTATTCTGAATAAATTTGGAAACATTTAGATTGTTTCGTTCCATATTAGACATTTCCATCCATTAATATACTGCTCTACTTTATTAAAATTTAGGAATAATTTTCAAATATAAACTTATATACAGAAGCAAACTGAGTTAACTTAAAACTATGGAAAGCTGAATTTTCCAAAAAAAAAAAAAAATTGACTGAAACAAAAGAAAAAGCACTTTCCGCATATTTATGGAAATTAGATTAAAGACAGTGTTTTTCTTTAGTTTCACTCATTTTTTCTGAATTAACCTGTTTGATTGTAACTACAATGATAAATAAAATTACTGCCTGAATTTGTCTTTGGGATATAATTAATTAAACTTCATGTTGCAATCAATATGTCCTAAAATTTGAAGAATTATTCTTTCTGAATATTTAAAAAACAGTCTTACACAGTTAGGCTGCTAAGTATCTGTTTAAGTCCATGAAAAATTTTTAGGAGGACATAATTTCTGCAATTTGATGGGATAATGAAATCTAATAAATATGGGAGATTACAGAAATGTATACCTTCTTAAAAATTATATTAATATTAATTCTCACTTATTTAAAGACCATTATAAAACACATATGGTAAGCAATGAGCTTTAAAACAGGTTAATGCTAAATTTGTTTGGTTTGCTCAAGAAACAGTTACAATTACACTCAATTATAACTAAATACTCTTTATATTTTGAAACGGCTTGTATAGTGAGTAAGCAGTACATTATCATACATTATTATTTTAAATATAACAGTAATATGTGCATTTATCTCAATTTCCCAGAGAGAGAGAGAGAAAAAGAAAAAACTTTTTTTTTATGCAAACTTCTTTTGCAAAATATATAACCAAACTGCTATTATCGTGTATGACAAACTTTCTGAAAATGATGTAAAATTAATGAAAGATAAAACACTTAAAGTTCTTCTAAAATTAATTTTATTTTAATGCATACAGGAAATATAAACAGATGCATAACAAAATAAAACACAGTAAATTCATTCATTATCTTTTCAAACAAAACATCAGTTGTTGGATAAAAGGCATGCTTCATTAGTTTTAAAATCAATGAAATGATCAGCAGAAGACTATCTGAAAAGACATGCAACAAATGTTTTTATATTAATTTTTTTCAAATGCTATTAATGATTAATTTAAGATCAACTACTAAATAACAAGTTGGATAAAATAAAGGAAACACCCTGTGTTAGTGGTTTTTTTTTATTTAAATAAATCCCCCCCCCCCCAAGAGATAATCTAACTTTATTCGGATATTTTAATATTCTAAGGGCTGTCAAATACTTTAATAATATTAATAATAATTGTAAGATTCAAAGTGGCAGTTTTTAACCTTAAAAAATCAAACTGGATGTGAAGGCTAGGAGGGGAAGCATGTGGTCTTGAGTTGCCTATGTAAAAGAAAATTACTGTAGCAGGCATCAGTGAAACTGGATGTTATTATGTTCAACTGTACCCACTTTCAAAGAAAGTAAACTGTTAGAGTTAAGGTTGTATTCGATGCATCCTTGATGTTAACCTCCAGTGTATAATCGTATCAAGAGCTACGGTATTAAAAGACATGACAATATATACTGTTATAGGTAAAGCATCTGCTAAACAGCACAGTGGGTAGAAGTATACGCAGGAAGAGATGAGAAAGGAATATGATTCTCTATAGCAATTCATATGACTGGTATAAGCTTATACTTCTGCTGAATGACTGACAGATGGCATTCAGAAGAAGACATTTGCTATCAAAGTGATTGCAGAACTGCATGCGTATATTCATAATACTGTTTGTACAAAAACAATTTGAAGTGAGCTTCATAACAGAGAATTCATGGTTGAGCTACAATCATCAAACCACTGATAACCGATGAGCTTAAATCTTCGGCTGATGTGCAAAAACATATCATGCAGTCTGACAAGTAACCCTATACCATGGATTTATATGTGGGAAGTGCCAAATGAAGCTTATAATTTAAATTAATTCCAGTGGTGAAGCATCATGATTAGAACAACCATAACATGGCTTTCTGCTATACCTGTTATCACCTTGAAAGGTAGACTGATTAGAGAGGACTATGAACAAATTTTGAGCAAACAGTGTTTTCTTACAGGAAGGGCATTTTCCAAGATGACAATACCTACAATCCATGCTTCTGGTAATGTTCAAGCTTAGTTTGAGGAATATGATTAAGTATCTACACTGATCTACAGTCACCACAACTCAATATCACTGAGTCACTCTGCACTTTTTTAGAAAATATTTAGAAACTGATATCCCCCCACCACAATATACACCGTCATATCACTGAATTTTATGACCACCTGCTTAGTAATGGGAGTAGCCACCCTCGCCGCTATAACTGCTGCTGGGCATTGTGGCATGGACGCAAGAAGTGCGCGGTATGTGTCCGATGGTATCGCAGTCCATTTCGCTTGAAGCGCTGTCCACAGAGCTTTGATAGTCATAGGTGGAGGGTCCAACTGCCGTACATGGCGATCAAGATGCTCCCACAGATGTTCGATTGGATTTATGTCCAGCGAATTAGCGGGCCAAGGGAGCACTCGAAAGTCAGTAGAGTGTTCCTCGAACCAATCCAGAAGGAGACGTGCCTTGTGGCAGGGTGCATTGTCCTGTGGAACACACCATCTCATCGTGAGCAAGTGCGGGTGCAACTGGTCTGCTACGATTCACAGATAGGCACAGGCATTCAAATTGTCCTCTAGACGAATCAGTGGACCTAACTGCTCCCAACAGAAGATCCCCTGCACATGCACACTTTCCCCATCAGCCTGTTTCCGGCCCACAATAGCCTCCTGCAGTCTCTTTTCATGGCGTTCACGACGCACTCGCCATCGCCCGTCAATCTTATGGAGCAAAAACCTTGACTCGTCAGAGAAGGCGACCTTAGCCCACTCGTCTGTGGTCCAATGGCGGTGCTCACGTGCAAAGTCTAGGCGTCGTTGACGATGACCCCTGGTCAACATGGGTGCAGCAACCATGCGTCAACTGTTCAGGCCCATCCGTAGTAGGGTGCGTTCAACGGTAATGTCGGATACACTTCTGTTGGCACCACTGTTGAAACTGGTGTTCAGTTGATGGACTGTGGCTCTCCTGTCACCTTTTACGAGTCGTCGTAGGCGCCGCTCATCCCGTCGGTCGATGGCTCGTGACCCTTTACAGTGATGGCGTTCGGACGCGATTTGTGTCCCTGCTGTCCACTCTTTGTACACCTTCACTACAGCGGACCGTGAACAGTTCACAAATCGTGCAGTTTCGGAGATGGTGCCACCCTTGCTGCGATAGCCTATTATCATCCCTTTTTGGATGTCCGTTAAATCCGGACGTTTACCCATCTTGAGGCTCGTGCACCTGTTATTTGATGCACCAGCTTTAAAGCTTTCTCAGCCTAGTATGCAAATTTTGCAATGTGTAATCGTTGTTGGGGTGAACCATGCATGTGCCTTGAAGGGGTGCTGGTCATAATTCATTGATATGACAGTGTATCTCTGATGAATGGTATAAAATTCCATTAATCACCATCCAGGACTTTTATGCTTCCATTTCCATAAGAATTCTGACTGCATTGGATGCTATGGTGGTCCTAAACAATATTTATAAATTTTTCCTTACTTTACAAAATGTTTCCATTATTTTATGTAAACTCTGGATAAATTAATACAATGTGCGTTCAATAAGAAACCGGAAAAGTCGTACTAAAAATACTGGATATGAGGAGGTGGTGACCTTGGGATACTAATTGATGGTTTTAACACATCTGCGACACGCTTAGGAATTTGGGAAACAAATTAACGGCACCCTTACAATAGCACTCCAAGAACAGCAAAGTGTTGTGAGATTTTTTCACTTAATGAAGCTCTAAAATCAATAGAGATTTATCGCTGGATGAGACTTCATTATGGCAATGGGTGTACAGATTATATACAAGTTTGCAAATGGACTGAAAAGTTCAAGAAAGGTGTCGCTACTTCTCACCTGGGTCCAGCATTCCCAGAAGATAAAATTAATCCTGTGGAGAATATGACACAGAACCAGTGCTTCACAATCAAGGAAGTTGCATTGAACATTAGTGTTAGATCAGCCCATCATATCACATCAGAGCTAAAGGTCCAAAAAAGAGTGTGCAGTTGGTGATGTATGGGTGACTGTGCAACTGTTCAAAAGAATTCTTTTCCTACAGTACCTATGTGCAGTGAGTTAGAATGGAACAATGTTGAACAATTATTTAAGTGTTTGCAATAAATACTTTGTAAACAAAAAATTGTTTTTTTTTTGTTTTTTTTATTGAACGCTCCTTGTATATCGTATTGAAATTATATTAATTAATTAATTGTGTATTTCCACATACATTATATGGAGAAAAAAAAGAAAATTAATAATTAACAATGTGAGATTTCAAATGGATGCAATGATTCATTAATCAAAGTAAATATTAAAACAACAAATATTTTTTTATTTTAGAGTTTTTAGCAGCAATTAGTATAACAAAAAATTACAACTGTGAATTTAAATTAGCCTTTGAAATGGATTTTAATATTTTAGAATAGGGTTTTCCCAGTAACTTTATTTCCTCAGTCTGACTAAAGGCAAATCATAAAAAATCCATGCATTAAATTATCTTTAAAAACCACACAACAAGACTGCAATTAAATTAAAAGAGAACTTTTTATTAGGAAAAGACAGAAAGGTACACTATTGTTTTCTGATAAAATTCATTCTTTTTTGCTACTTACTTCAATATGCTACTAGTGTTGTAATTTAAATGTTTTGCATTTACAACAGTGGCACTCTTCTAAGTATAGTGTTATCTCATGTTAATTAATACACTGCACTGTAATTGTATGGGACGAGGAATCGCCTGTTTACTATGTAGTATTCAATATTTCTTATTTATTGATGATCTACCTGTTTTGTTCATATATTTGGTTTTCTCTTGATGTCTCAATTTTTAAATGTTAAATTTAGTTTTAAACCATTGGCTAATATATAAGTCAATGCATTATTTGTAAGTGTCGTAGTGAACTGATTAAATTTTGTGAAGCTAACTTCTTTCCTGGTTTCCAAATGATTTTTCATATATAATTTGTTTGATCATTATTGAATAATATAGCAAAAAATTGCTATTTTGATGAAATGTTGATGTAGAGCTATTAATACTCCGTGGACTAATTTTCAAGAGAATATTAAAAAGATTAATAAAGTTTGGAAACCTTGTCCCATATTATCATAAAGTGTTAGATAGAGATTATTATAATAGTTATATAAAAAGTCTAAAAAAGATCAAAGAAAGAAACTGGCTACCTTTAACCTGAACATCTGTCCCAATGGCTTGGGCATAACTTAACTCCTCAGTAATTACTTCACGTGCTGCATGATATCGCTTTATTTTTTCTTCTACACTTCCCAAGCCTAATTCTGTCTTTACTTCAGATACCTGGAAAATAATATTTCATAATTTAATCTATTTTAAGATTTAGTTATTATTCTTAAATTATTTAACATTTCCCACTTTAATCCATAATTACTCGTGTTAAATTTAGGCTTAATTACTCAAACACGTTCACCTGATCTGCTCTTTGTACAACAAATAAAAATTGGAAACAATAAACTATCAACATCTATTGGGTTGGAAAGAAAGTTTCCATACAATCACTCTAAATATGAATCCGTGGCGACGGAGGTATGTGTAAGCACATGTAATGACATCTAATCGAATCATTGTTTCCTTGCAGAGCTGGAGACACTAGGCCACACTTTGAAAGACTCCTCAGCAAATGACTGTTTCCGCATGGACGCCTGCACGACACTCCTGTCCAAGAAGCCTCATTTTGATTGAAGGAACAAAGTGGTCACTGCAGATGAAAAATGGTGTCTGTACTCGAACGTTTCACACAGAAGGGATGGACAGACAAGGGAGCAGCTGCACCACCCCAGGGAAAGGCTGCCCTGCATTAAAAGAAGCTTATGGTTTATGTCTAGTGAGATGTGAGGGACATAATACACGGGGAAATGTTGTCAAGCAATCAGACCATTAATGCCCATGTATACTGTGAATAATTGCAATGGATGGCAGATGCAATTGCAGAAAAACGTCCTGAAATGATTGATGTCATCTTTCTTCATGACAATGCACAACCACATGTTGCAAATGTGGCCTGTCATAAACTTTTGGAGCTGAAGTAGAAGTTCTCCCTTACCTAACACGCTCGCCTGACCTTGCGCCTACAGGCTATCACATATTCCAGGCACTGCAGAACTTCTTGAATGGCAAAAGCTTCGCAACTGATGGGATCTAACAATTGCAGTGGGTGACTTCTTTGACATCAAACCAGCTGTGTTTTACCACACAGTTATCCATGACCTACCTCATCATTGGCAGCAGGTGTTTGACAGTAACTGTGAATACATTGCAGATTGTTATGTGCCTTTTGCTGCATTGTTTCCATGCATTTCATCATTAATAAACATTGTGCAGGAACTTTCTTTCCAACCAAATACTTTGGTAAGGCAAATGCTAAAAACTAATGGTAGTTATAAAAATGGGTGGATTGGATATTTCCAGAATGACAATGAAAACAAAACAAAAAAAAAGAAAAAGAGAAAGAAAAAATCTAATTCAAGCAATAGGCAACGAGCGCAAACATTTCAAAATGCATTCAGCGCCACATAGTGCTGAAATTATAAAACTCTGATTGGAGTGCAGAGTGTTCTGCAATGCATAGATTCCTTTATTTTAGACTCTCTAAAAATGTTGGAACAGTCTACATTTTGAAATCTACAAGCTTGAACACATTTCTTCTTCTGAAAAACAAGTATTATTCAAATTAACACACTGGACATGAACTTTGAGCAGTGTAATAAGAATTTGAAATCTCTTTAAGTAGACCTATGTCATTTTTTTTTTATTCAAGAGAAAAACAGATGAAAACGAAAAATGCATGTGTGTTTAACTTTTAATCAAAATTGCTATAGGCAGTTGTCTGCTACAATTCCAACCATTAATGCCAAATTTTGACACTATAGTGCTATTTTGCTGGTGCTGCCACCTTTGCGCCCGGTTCTTATACAGGGTGGAAGGGTCCTCCTCAAATAACTCAAGAATGAAGATAGGTATCTGGAATCTGTCAATGTAGACTAATAGGGAATGGTTAGTGATCTATCTGATGGTCCAATCAGACCATTCTTGAATATGCAAATTAGGCCAAGTGCAAATTGCATCTTGCACACTAACATTTGGGACAAAACTCCCAACTGTAGAGTTGCAGAGCATGAAATTCTGAGCATTAAAAAGAAAAAGTTCATTAAAATTAGATAAACTGATCAGTAGAGAATAAAACCCCCCCACAAACTCCCATCCTGCAAGAATGGCAAACAAATGCTAGAAAACTGTAAGAGCGGTATCTGGCAAGTGGCAATGGGTTCTTTCTCTGAATGAACTTCGCATGTATCTAGATGATACAAATAAACAATATATGCAATTTTCTACTGACATAGGTATGATAAAGGCTGCACAGATTTTGCATATGAATATCAATGAGAGTTTTCCAAAACCTTCATGACAGTGGCTGGATATTATTCCCAGGAAGATCCGAGTATCCATTTGTACGCAGCAAACATACAGGAGATGGCCATGAACCTACAATATGTTGAAGATATCCCTTGTATGTATGGCAATGAGAGTCTAAAGGCATGTCATATGAATAAGGCATTGAGCCATACAGCAACGAAGATGCATAAAGGTTATCCCATTTTTTAACAGACATCAAAAAATAAGGAGGTTATCAATTTGACTCATATGTATGTAATATTGTTGGAATTGCACAATATTCGTTTATGTTAGTCTATGCAGACTTCTAAACAGGTGCGCCAGATTTCATAAATGTGTGTATATATTTATGTTTGTCCACATATTTCTCAAACTAGAAATCGAATTGTGATAATTCTTTTTTTATTGGATTAAATATCTTTCAACTTAGGGAACAGTCCAAGTTTCATGAAAATCGGTTCAGTAGTTTTCAAGATATGAACTGTTAAGCGTGCACCAATCACTGGAAAAACTCGTCGTTTTTTTTTATTCTTTAAATGTATTCTGCTTGCATCCATTCCTGTGAATCTCTAGATGCCTGGATTTTCGTGTATTTGGACTGTTGAAAAGCAGCCTCTGACAGCAACAGCTGCAATCTATTCAGGGACTTTGTAAAGTTTTTCAATAAATGATAGTAATTAATTAAAAATAAAAAAATAAATAATAATTGACAAAATAATTAATAAACAATAAATAAAATCAAAATCAAAATAAAAAGCTGACGTTTCGGATAGAGACTATCCTTTATCAAAACAAAAGGGATAATTCTCTAAAGGCAAATAGAATATTAGAGAATTATCCTGAGGTTATGAAAGGAGTACTAAAGGATGACTTTATATATAGTTAGCATAGGGAATAGTAAGACGGTATTGGCTGAAAAACTAGAAGAGAACAAATAGGAGGACAGGAGATGAATTTGAAGACGTGTTGGGATAGGACAGGAAGGAGGACAAATGGGAGGTAATAAGAGGGTGGAGAGAAAAAATGCAATAGGATAACACCTACAAAATTAAAATTATAAAAAAGGTTAGGAATGATAGGGTGTCTAGCAAAATGATTTTGTAAAATTCCCTGAATTTTCCTGATCATCAAGCCAAAAAAAGGGCTATCTTGATATAATATTATTGACATTGTTCAAATTTTTCAGATTTTATGATTCCCTGACTGTTCCCAGTTACAAAAAATGTTCTGTCAATTCCCGGTCGCTAATCACCCTGACAAATAGTACCGCATAAAAAAGGTCACTGAAATAAAAGAGTACAGAGAGCCTACAAAAAAAAAGAGAGTACAGGGAAGACACAAAATGAACATAGAAGTAGAAAAATATGAAAGAACATTAAAAGAGGAAATAACTGAGAAAAGATAAAGAAAAAGAAAAGGGCACAGAAAGTCTATGACAAATTAGGGAATAGCTGAAGTTGAAGAGGAATATGGGAAAGGTATTTTTCAAATGCAACAACGCATGGCTGCTTATTCCACTTGTGCCAGAATATTTTTAAACATGTGCAAAATGCTGGCTTGCAGTTACAATATGCGACACAGTCAGAATTCGCATTGAGGTTAATGCCATTAGGAGTGATGGAATTAAATTTCCAAATAAGAAAAGACTCGAATTGCTTTCTTTCTTTTTTGTTATGGAAGTTACTACGGAGAATATAAAGGCTGATGGCCTGTAAAGAGTGGCCAGGGGAATCAAAGTGTTTAGCAACAGGGGTGTCAGCATTGCTAAAGTTGTCGAACTTATGTCCGGCGAATCCTATGCACGTGTTATCCTATTGCATTTTTTCTCGCTGCATTTTAATTTTGTACATGTTATCCTATTGTTATTACCTCCTATTTGTCCTCCTTCCTCTCCTATCCCAACACGTCTTGAAATTCATCTCCTGTCCTCCCATTTGTTCTCTTCTATTTTTCAGCCAATACCATCTTACTATTCCCTATGCTAACTATATACAGGGTGGTCCATAAGTCTGCCCCCCCCCCCTTTTATTTTTTGAACCGAAGCAGATATGTCAATTTTGATGAATCCAATGAATAGGAAGTTGTGGGTGGCCTATCCCAAATATGCAAATTAGGACACATTCAAAATTTATCTCAAAAACCGTAAGGGATAGAGAAAAAAACCCAATTGCAAACTTGTTCAGCATAAAAAAACAAACAAAACAAAAAAAAAATCATCCAAATCGGACCAACAGTTCCCAAAAAAAGTTAATTGCTAATTGGCACTCGCATTGCATTTGCATCTTCCTGTCCCCCCCTCCACTAGCCCTTTAAATGCTGAAGCTTTTTGATGAATGGGGAAGAAACTGCCAATCAGGTCTGAAAAATGGCAGAATACAGTAGAGAAGAATGGCAGAATGGTATGGTTTTATGTTTTGGATTTGCACATAATTACAAAGGTGCAGCCAGGGAATACCAAGTTAGATATCCCAATGCTAGAGTTCCCACTTCTAAGACAATTCGCCAGGTTGTTCAACGATTTCAGCAAACAGGAAGTGTCAGTCATCAGACCCGGCAAGGTAGACCAACAACTGTCACATCAGAGGACTCCAACGCAGCCATTTTAGCTGCTGTTTATGCTAATCCTCATTGTAGTACTCGATCAGTTGCTGAAGAAGCTGGCTGCAGTCATCAATCAGTATTAAGATTACTTCATATGCATGGATTCCACCCTTATCATGTCCACTGCCACCAAGGATTGAAGCCAACAGACTACGATTTTCGTCTTGAGTTCTGCAATTGGCTGCTAAATCGCATCGACGATGACCCAGGCTTTCTCAATTGGGTCTTGTGGTCAGACGAAGCCAGCTTCTCTCGAGATGGTCTGGTTAATAAACACAATCTCCATTATTGGGCAACAGAAAACCCTAGAGAGTTACGAGAAGCTGTGCACAGGTGAATTGGAGAGTGAATGTCTGGTGTGGAATCATCAATGGTGGATTGGTTGGTCCATTGTTCTACGAAGGGACGTTGACAGCTGCACGATACAGAGACATGATAATAAATGTTGTAGTGGCAGAATTTGCAGATGAGCTTCCTTTAGCATTACTTCGAAGGGTATGGTATCAACATGATGGGGCTCCAGCCCATTCAGCGGCAGCTACTTGTGATCATCTCGATGCAATGTTTCCAGGTCAGTGGATCGGCCGGGGTGGCCCAATTCATTGGCCTGCACGCTCACCAGATCTTTCCCCTAATGACTTCTTTTTGTGGGGTTACCTTAAGGACAATGTTTATGCCACTCAGCCAACTTCTATGCTGGATTTGCAACAGAGAATTCAGACTGCCTGCCAATCCATTACATCTGATATGGTAACAAGAGTGATGGCATCTTTGAAACTACGTGCTCAGTTGTGCATTGGTGCTGAAGGGCATCATGCGGAACATACCCTTTAGTGTGTTACCAACATGATTCGCTTTGGTTTGGCCCAGTTGGCTTTTTTTAGTTTGAGATGATTATTTACTTTTTTAAACTTTTTTTGGGAACTGTTGGTCCGATTTGGATGATTTTTTTTTTGTTTTGTTTGTTTTTTTATGCTGAACAAGTTTGCAATTGGGTTTTTTTCTCTATCCCTTACGGTTTTTGAGATAAATTTTGAATGTGTCCTAATTTGCATATTTGGGAAGATGAAAAGTGCACCATGGGATAGGCCACCCACAACTTCCTATTCATTGGATTGATCAAAATTGACATATCTGCTTCGGTTCAAAAAATAAAAGGGGGGGACAGACTTATGCACCACCCTGTATAAAGTCGTCCTTTAGTACTCCTTTCATAACCTAAGGATAATTCTCTAATATTCTATTTGCCTTTAGAGAATTATCCCTTTTGCTTTGATAAATGATAGTCTCTATCCGAAACATCAGCTTTTTATTTTGATTTTGATTTTATTTATTATTTAGTAATTATTTATTAATTATTTTGTCAATTATTATTTATTTTTTTATTTCTAATTAATAACTATTATTTATTGTATTCCAGGGTTTTTGTGTCTCGTCCTTCTCTCACAAACAACATTTGGTATGAATTCTGCTGCATCATTTACAATGTTGTTTGCTGCATTGTTACAGAGCAACACTTCAGGCTGTGGCTCAAATGCAGAATAGAATAGGGGTGAAGGAGTGGTATATTTGAACATACAGACGAGAAAAAAACAATTACTCTTATTTATCAACCCTCTGTAGAAACTTTAAGGCATCCATGAGAACAATAATTTTAAACCTTCATCGCAGTGTACATTTGAAAGGCTTTGTTTATTAAAAACACAGGCCTAAATCATTCATACGTCAGATGTTTATTTATTTTACTTGTATTCTTTAGCCCAGCAGGAGCTTTAAGAATCCCATATATCAAATTCAAATTATTTGATGTTAGTAATGTTTTCTTGAGAAATAAAAACAATTTAGAATCTACTTACGGCAGCAATTCTTTTCCCATCAAAGCTTACAGCAGCCTTCTTTGCAGTCGGAATTAGATGAGGCTGAAGTTCTTCAGACATCTGTTCCACTGTTACTTCTGTAACAGCTATGTGGTCTTGAGATGTTACTTTGGATTTAGCAGTGATTTCAAATGGTGATTGGCCTGGAACAAATTCCTTTGGTTTTAATTCAGACATTACTTCTGTAATAGCAACAGGTTCAGTGGGTATAATTTCAAATGCAGCTTTGCGTTTCTTAGGAATTTGTAATGGACTGAGTTCCTGAGCTTGAGTTTCAGCTGTAACTTCCAATACATTAAAAGAATCTTTTGTATAGACAATTTCCTCTGCAGTATATGCTTCAGGAAGTAGCTTTGGTTGAAATTTGCTTGGTTGGAATTCGGCAGTTATCTCTGAAACGCTCAATGAATGCTGATCTGCTGATACCTGCCATTTAGCTGTTATCTGACCTGGTAATTCTCCAGGTTTAAATGTTCCTGCATGTTGTTCTGCTGATACTTCTGCAACAATAACAGTCTTCTGAGGTGAAATTCTAGAATGAGCTTTTACAGTAGCAGGTCCTTGCTCTCTTGTAAATTCATCAGTTTTTTGATTGCTTATTACCTCAGAAATAGTCAAAGGTTCTTCTGCAGATATTTTACGTTTGGCAACTACTTCTCCTGGTACATGACCTGGCTTAAATTCAGAAGGTTTGTCTTCTGATAACACTTCCTCTACTGCTATTGGCTGTTGTGCCTTTACAGATATTTTAGCAGTAACTTGTCCAGGAATTTCACCTGGTTTAAATTCACCAGGTTTCTGTTCAGTCGTGATCTCTGCAACAGCTATTGACTCCTGTGTAGGGATTGACATTATTGCTACAACTTGTCCAGGTAATTCACCTGGTTTAAATTCTCCAGGTTTTTGCTCTGTTGTTACCTCGGAAACTGCTAAAGATTCTTGAGTTCTCATTGACATTTTAGCAGTTATTTGGCCTGGAAGTTCACCTGGCTTAAATTCTCCTGGTTTTTGTTCTGTAGTAACTTCTGCGACAGCTATCGATTCTTGTGTTGGTATAGACATTCTAGCAGTTACTTGCCCAGGTATTTCACCTGCTTTAAATTCTCCAGATGTTTGTTCAGTGTTTACTTCTGACACAGCTATGGATTCCTGTGTTTTCACAGACATTTTGGCTGTGATTTGCCCTGGCAGTTCTCCAGGCTTAAATTCACCTGGTTTCTGTTCTGTATTTATTTCAGAAACAGCCACATATTCCCGTGTGCTTAAGGACATTTTGGCAGTTACCTGTCCTGGAATCTCTCCTGGTTTAAAGACTCCAGGTGTTTGTTCAGAGG
This sequence comes from Rhysida immarginata, assembly GCA_023313115.1. Lineage (NCBI taxonomy): Eukaryota > Metazoa > Arthropoda > Chilopoda > Scolopendromorpha > Scolopendridae > Rhysida > Rhysida immarginata. The sequence goes on from JAHWFO010010124.1 coordinate 3,371,220, forward strand.
TAACTTCTGCAATTGCTATAGATTCCCGAGTAGGGATTGTCATTCTTGCTGTAACCTGTCCTGGCAATTCACCTGGTTTAAATTCTCCTGGTTTTTGCTCTGTTGTTACTTCAGAAACTGCTAAAGATTCTTGAGTTTTCATTGACATTTTAGCAGTAATTTGTCCTGGAAGTTCACCTGCCTTAAATTCACCTGGTTTCTGTTCTGTTGTAACTTCTGCTACTGATACTGATTCCTGTGTTGGTAGTGACATCTTAGCAGTAACTTGTCCTGGTATTTCTCCAGCCTTAAATTCACCAGGGGTTTGTTCTGTTCTGACTTCAGATACCTCTAATGATTTTTGAGTTCGTAGTGACATTTTGGCTGTGATTTGCCCAGGTATTTCTCCTGCCTTAAATTCCTTTGGCTTTTGCTCTGCAGTTACTTCAGAAACTGCTAAAGATTCTTGGGTTCTCATAGACATTTTAGCAGTAATTTGTCCTGGAAGTTCACCTGCCTTAAATTCACCTGGTTTCTGTTCTGTTGTAACTTCTGCTACTGATACTGATTCCTGTGTTGGTATTGACATCCTAGCTGTAACTTGTCCTGGTATTTCTCCAGCCTTAAATTCACCAGGAGTTTGTTCTGTTGTTACTTCAGATACTGCTAGAGATTTCTGTGTCCTTACACTCATTTTAGCTGTTACTTGACCTGGGACTTCACCTGCTTTAAATTCACCAGGTGTTTGTTCTGTCATTATTTCGGAAACTGCTACTGATTCTCGAGTCCCCACACTCATTTTAGCAGTAATTTGTCCTGGTATTTCTCCTGCCTTAAATTCACCGGATGTCTGTTCTGTTGTTACTTCTGCAACCGAAATCGATTCTTGTGTCGGAATTGACATTCTGGCAGTAACCTGCCCAGGTATCTCACCAGGCTTGAATTCTCCTGGCTTTTGTTCGGTGGTTATTTCTGCAATTCCAATTGATTCTCGTGTTGGTATAGACATTTTAGCAGTTACTTGTCCAGGTGTTTCTCCTGCCTTGAATTCACCAGGTGTTTGCTCAGTTGTTATTTCAGATACCGCTAATGATTCTTGTGTCCTCATACTCATTTTTGCCGTGACCTGTCCTGGTATTTCGCCTGCCTTAAATTCACCAGATGTGTCCTGTGTTGCAATTTCTGCTACTGATAATGATTCTTGTGTCCTCATGCTCATTTTTGCTGTGACCTGTCCTGGTATTTCACCTGCCTTAAATTC
>JAHWFO010010124.1:3372469-3398561 GCA_023313115.1 Rhysida immarginata
TCCTGGTATTTCACCTGCCTTAAATTCACCAGATGTGTCCTGTGTTGTAATTTCTGCAACAGCTAATGATTCTTGGGTAGGCAATGTCATTTTTGCAGTAACCTGTCCTGGCACTTCTCCTGCTCTGAAATCTGCAGAGTTGTGAGAAAGAGTAATTTCTTCAACTTCGACTGATTGTCTTGGTGAAATTCTTTGTTTAGCCACCACTTGCCCTGGCACTTCTCCTGCTCTGAAATCTGCAGAGCTGTGAGAAAGAGTAATTTCTTCAACTTCGACTGATTGTCTTGGTGAAATTCTTTGTTTAGCCACCACTTGCCCTGGCAATTCTCCAGCTTTAAACTCTCCAGATTTTTGTTCGGGAGTAATTTCTTCAATTTGATAAGACTCTTTAGTTGACATGTTTACTTTTGCTGACACCTGACCAGGAATTTCTCCTGCTTTAAATTCTTCTGATTTCTGCTCTGTAAGAACTTGAGCAACAGTCACAGATTCATGATATGGTACACTCATTTTTGCAGTAACTTGTCCTGGTACTTCTCCTGACTTGAATGAATCAATTTTATCATCAGGTGTTACTTCTTGTATTTCCAGTGAATGCTTTGTAGATATTTTAGTTTTAGCTGTTACTTGGCCTGGTATTTCTCCAGCTTTAAACTCTCCTGGAACTACTTCAGGTGTAACTTCTTGAATTTGAAAAGATTCTTTTGTAGATATTTTTGTTTCAGCCAAAACTTGACCAATAATTTCACCGGCTTGAAATTCTTTTGGTATTTGCTCCGTCTGCACTTGAGATACAGTAACTGGTTCATGTGCAGGCAACTGTACTCTAGCAGAAACCTCTCCTGGTACTTTACCTGGTTTGAAAAATTTTGATTCTATTTCAGGTGTAATTTCTTCTATAGAAAGAGGCTCTCTTGGAGTTATGCTCAAACGAGCTTTAACTTGCCCTGGGATTTCACCTGCTTTAAAATCTGCCGATTCATGTTCTGCAATGACTTCAGAAACAGCAACCGATTCTTTTGTCATAATTTTCAACGATGCAGAGGTTTGGCCAGGATGCTCTTCTGCTTTAAATTCTTGAGATACTTGTTCTGTTTGAATTTCAGAAATGGAAAGCGGTTCTTGGGTTGATAACTTCATTTTTGCTACAACCTGACCTACTACTTCACCTGCTTTGAATTCTCTTGCATGATGCTCACTTGATACCTCTTGGACTGTAACATGCTTTTGTGTTGAAACAACTTTTTTGGCTGTCACAAGGCCTGGAATTTCACCTGCCTTGAAAGTTCCAGATACATCACTGGTTAGTACCTCAGAAATGGTCATGGATTCCTGAGTAGGAATTTCCACTTTGGCTATAACATGACTAGGTCCTGGTCTAACCAAAAACTCATCTGTTTTTGTTTGTGCAGCAATTTCGGAAACAGTAACGCCTTCTTGAAGTGATACAGATACTTTTGCTTGAGCTTGATTAGGAATTTCACCTTTTTTAAATTCAGAAGTTTTTGTTTCTGTTGTAATTTCTGCAACTGAAACTGATTCTTGCATTTCTAGTTTTTGAATAGCTTTAACTTCACCTGGCAAGGTACCTGCAGCAAATTCAGCTGCATCTTGCTGTGCTGTTATATGAGATACCGTCACTGATTTTTGTGGTGATAATCTACTTTCAGCCTGTACAGCCCAAGGTATTTCCTTTGATGAAAATTCTTTTGCTTTAGTTTGTGTTGATATTTCTTGGACTGTAATTGATTCTGATGTAGCCATTGAGACTCCAGCAGTAACTCTGCCTGGTATTTCTCCAGGTTTAAAAGAACCAGGTACAATTTCTGGAGCAACTTCTATTATTTCTAATGATTCTTGCTGTGGGAGTTTTTTCAGTGCTTTAGCCTTTTGTGATATTTGTGTAACAACAAAATCTGATGTTGTTTGCTCAGTTGATATTTCTGAAATTAAAAGTGATTCTTCTGTAGAAAATTTTTCATCAGCTTTCTTTTTTACGATTTTTTCTGCTACAAATTCTGATGGAATTTGTTGTGATGGAGTTTCAGTTACTTCAAATGATTCCTGCATGACTATCTTTTTCTTTGCTACGGCCTTTTCAGGAAAAGACGGTTGAAATTTAAACTCTTGTTGTTCTGCAGAAACTTCGGTTATTGTGACAGGTTCTTTTGTTGCAACTCTTTGGTGGGCTCTAAACTGCTGTGTTTTTTCAGTAAATAACTCTTTAGGTGCTTGTTCTGGTACTATTTCATGTACTTCTGCTATCTCTTTTGGATGTAAACTTAAATATGCTTGAGTGGGTTTCGTTGTAAAAGGCTGAAGTTCTCTAGCCGTTTCATCCCCAATTTCACGTTGCTGAATAACAGTAGCAGTTTTCTGCTGCATTAATGTTAATTTTTGTTTCTGGCGAAATATTCTTCTTTTTTCTTCTTCTTCTTCTTCTATTTCTTCAACTTGAGGCCTTTTTTGTGTTTTGCTAATAACGACCATATGTGTTTCTTTTTTCTCGGGCTTTTTCTGAGATAATTCTATTTCAGTCTGTTGTTTAGTTGTAATTTTCCTTGTAATTTCTTCTTCCAGAATGTCTTGCACTGTTGTTTTTTCTTTCATTTGCACTTGCACTCCAGAGACTTTTTTGGTTTGGATGACTGCTGTTTTCTGCTCAACCTTTTCAAGCTCTGGTCTCAATGAAACTTCAACTTGTTTGCGTGTTTTTAAAGTTATTTCAGATTCACTATGTTTTGGTTTCTCTTCATCTAATGGTTTTTCTTTTAAATGAATTGGCTCAAGACCTTTAACAGGTTGAGTAATTTTGGATTCTGTTATCTCTAACATTTTCTCCGTCTTCTGAGTGAGTGGTATTTCTTTAGTTGTTACTTCATGTGGAATTGTATGTACTATCTCTTTAGGTTTGGGTTTTTTCTTTATTTTTATAATTTTAGTAGCTTTCTCGGGTTGCTTATCCTGTGGTTTCTCATCTTCTTGCAATTTAATGATCATACCAGTAATTTTCTTACGTGCTTCAATTATTTCTTCAGATTCTTCCTCTGAAATTGGTTTTGGCTTTTGTTGGACTATTAATTCTGTTTTCTTACGCTGGGCTAATTGAATTTCTGTATCTGATTTTCTAGATACATCCAATAAAGAAATATCTTCTGTGTCAACTAGTCTTTGCGTTTGAAGTTCAGAAACGGTAATCTCTTTTTTGGATACTTCCTGAGGAATTTTAGTAATTGGTTTTGGTTTATAAATAATTTCTTCAGGAGAATGCTCTTTAGTACGCGTATCAGGTTTAACTTCTTTTTCTTCTTCTTGTAATTTAATTATCATACCAGAAATCTTCTTACGTGCTTCAATTATTTCTTCAGTTTCTTCTTCTGTTACAGTTCTATCTCGTTTCTGTAAAGTTAGTTCAGTTTCAGTTTTCTTCTTTTGAGACAACTGTACTTCAGAATCAGTTCTCTTTTTAACATGTAATAAAGAAATATCCTCAGTGTCAATTAATCTGTGAGGTTTAAGATCTTCTTGCTTTCTAGTAATTTCCAAAGTTGAACGCTGTTTAATTTGTGTCTGCCTTTCCTCATGGATTGTGTCAATAGTAGCCCTTTGAGGCCTTTTATGCAATAACGTAATTTTAGGGACAATTTTCTGAGGATGGCGCTTCTCTATCTTAACTTCTTTTAGATTGATTTCAACCCAACCAGGTTTAAATTTTCTTGCTTTGTGGAATGGCAATCGTTTTAGTGCTTTCAAGGGAGCCAAATGCTTTTCTTTTTGCTTTTCTTCATCAAATTTTGTATAAAAATGCACTTTAGAAACTTTAGCAGGAGTAGTTTCTTTTGGAACTGAGGGTAATTCTTTTTGCTCAGGCTTAAAGTCTACTTCAGTTCGTTTTTTCAAGGAAAGTAATGTAGTACTTTCACTTGTCACATATCTTTCCAATGTTTCTTCTTCCTCTTCTTCCAAAATCTCTCTTCTTCTTCTACGTCTGGTTTCTTGTTTTACTACTTGGGAAGGTCCTTGCAGCTGGAGATATTTTTCAGTACGATATAGTTCACTCCTTTCAGTTTCAGTTAGTTCTAGAAAAAAAAAAAAAAAAGATAAGCGTTTATACATAATTATTTTCTTTATCACATCTATAATTTTACAGATAATAAATGTTAAGAGAAGAAATCAACAAAGATATTATATTAAATAAAGCAAAGAGCTAACCTAACTTTTTGCTTCATTTAGAGGAAGAAAAAAATGTATTAATCTGTTAGTACTACTACAAGGTGTAACAATTAAACACCAGAACAGAGGTCGTTGCATCAAATGTGAACAAAAAGTTAACATGTCAAGACAAGATTTGTATGAGTCACCTGTCACACTGCAGCTGTATAGATTTTTTTTTTTTTTTTTTTTACTAGCATAAAGGATTCACGTTCAGATATACAGTATAGTGATCTATGTGAACAAGTATAGTAGAGAAAAAAATACATGTATGGAAAAACTTGTGAACTTATGTTTTGGGTGTCTAGTGCAAAGATTTCGGCAGAGCCAAAATTTCATGAAACAGGAAGTTGGGTTCTTCTTCACGATAATGCCCTGTCGCATACCGGCAAAAGTGTGAAGCGATTTCTGGCCAAACACAGCATCACAGAGCTCAAACCACCTGCCCTATTCTCCGGATTTGGCCCCTCCAGACGTTTTCCTGTTACCACAGATGAAAAACACTATGAAAGGTACCCAATTTCAAGATGTTTCCGACACTGAGAAAAATGTGACATAAAAAAATCAAGAGAAGTTCGTCCGAGAACTTTAAAAGCTGTTTTACTAACTTGTACAAATGCACTCAAAGGTATAGTGTATGGTGGAGATTATTTTGAATCATATTAAACAGAATATTCATTTAGACTTCTAGTTTGTGAGTATGTGTATTACTGCAGGTATTTAATTGACACACCTTGTAGAATGCCCACAAGAGCTAACGCCGTGGCTTTTGTGAAAGTGAACTGTTTGGGAATTCCGCCAACGGATGGCGGCACCATCAACAGCATCTTGAACCAATGAGAAGCCGGAACGCTCGATAGTACGGTACTACTCTTGTGGGGAGTTATAAGTGAGGGCTTTCGGATTTGCAGTCAAAACTGGTTTCGAGTTCGATACGAGGTGAATCCGGATCCCAATCGCCGACCATAGATGACGCCAGAATTGCCGACTATAGGTGCCGACTATAAATGACGCCAGAGAGACTGCGAGTCCGTAAGTACCCAAACTTATCTCACTTTTCCCCGACTGCATAAGTAGCGACTTGTACTGATGAAGGTTCTTGATTTATCGATATTAATGACTCTGAAGTGACAATGCTGATCTGGCTTTGATTTACTTGTATGGTTTATTCTGATCTGTCTCCCTCCAATTAGTATATTTATGAAAGAATTTAAACATCTCTTTACTTATTTAATCCCTGACCTTGACATTCATTTATTGTTTTAAGTATTCATTTGTAAATAAATCGCCTGTCATTTTTACGTACTCTGCCTGGGACCTGTCCTTTTTTTTTTTTCTTACGATAATTAATTTAAATATTCAACAAAAAATTTCTTGTTGGAATATCACAACATGGTTTATGAACAGTCCCTTAAGGCTTTTATTATAAACTATTCACTAAGTGGCTATCTGCCTGTGATGATGGTGAAATATCGAATGCATCAAGCTTAATAAACCTAAGATACCATATCACCACAACTTCTGGTCCATTTTCTTCCCTCATTATAAATTATTGTTCAGAATAGCATATATATTATTTTAAAGCCTAAATATTATAACCAATAATATATTAATATCTGTGAAATAATAGTTGTTAACTAAAACTAAAAAACACCTCAATAGACCTATATTTATCCAAAGTATCATTTTAATTTAATCAATTACTGATAAACATTTTAAGATGTTTTGAATTGTAGGTTGGATTTTTATTGGAACTATTTTTAAAGAAAGAATATTTTTGATATAATTACACTTTTGTAAATACGTAGAGTTGAGTGTGTAAATAAAGAAATAAGATTGTTAAGATTGTAGACAGGGAAGATGTAAATTTTATAAAGAGTTATGATTTCATAATTAGAGAAAGTTCATATAGATATGTTGAAGTAAGTTGCGTGGTTATAATAAATGTATTTTAAAATGTAATTGTTAACTTGGAAGAGTTTTTCTATTGAGGTACATTTTATCAGTAATTGATTAAATTAAAATTGTATTTTGATTAAGTTTTAGTGTGTTGAAATGTTTAAAAAGAGATAAATTTACGATTTAGGCTGAAAAATGTTCAATTTAGCCAATCTGCTCAAAATTCATGTATCTCTTAAAATGTGTGTATATGTGTTATACACAAAGATTTGCAGCCAGTGAGAGAATGAGAGAATATGTTGACATAACCGGTTTTGTTCCCAAAATTTATGTATTCAATACTTTACATTAACCACAGATTAATATAAAGACAATATTAATAGATGCACATATGAAAATAAAATTGTATTAATGAAACTATACCTTCGACAATGAGAACACATTTGGAAATAACAGTTCCGTAAACATTTGTGGCTCTGCAAGCATATTCTGCACCATCATCAATGTATGTTTCTTTGATAGTTAAAGTGGCCTTATAATTTTCATATTTCATTTCAAAGTCAGGTGACGGCTTAATTTGACGTGAATTAATGTACCATTTAATATCTGGTTTCGGGTGGGCTTTTATTATACATTCTAAAGTAACGGTATGACTTTCTTTAATAACTTTATCTTGCAAAGGAAGTTCGATGGTTGGTTTCTGTGGCTGAGGTTTAACATCTAAGGATAAAAAAAACAAAAAAAACACATTTATTTAATAAAACACCAAAAATGATTATACTGTTTAAAGTATGTGTAGTATGATACTTTGTTAAATCCCTGAAATTATTAAGTTAATTGATTAATGGACCAATAAATAAAATTAAAATCATATTAAAGGCTATTTTTACTATTTTTTAAGTTATTCTATAAATCATAAATATTGAAATTATTTTGTCACAATAATACAATTGTTATAAACAATAATATTATTTTGTGTGATCATTCTGAAAATGATTCCTAAACAATAATCAAAAAGCCATGAGTATATTCACCACTCTACAATAATAGAATGGATAATATACAGATATGGGAAAAGTGCCAACATGTGCCAGCTACCCTAATATACATCACCCTAAATTTTATATTATTTAATAACATGTTGGACTTCCAAGTGCCAAACTATGCCAGCTACCCTTCTGGGCATACTTTTTACAAGATAGCAGCTTCTTGTATTTGGGTCTGTTCTTGACACATTAGCCTAACCATTGTCAGCAGTGGATTTTAGACATTTCTCCCTGTCCCTCACTCAACACTCCAACTCAGTCCATAAATGTTCGATTGGGTCAGGGCTCTATGTGGCTTTGGAAGATGCCCAAGATTCATGTCTGTGTGCCACTGCCTGACAGAAACCAATTAAAAGCGAATATAAAATTAGAAATTGAGTTTGGTCATGGTTTTATCAAAGTGATTAGAAATTTAATCACATTTTCTAAATATTTATGTACATCATATTGCTCTTCCTCTCCAATTACCTAAGAATCCTAATGTAGGGAGCCACTAAGCTTCTTTAGTCTAACTGAAGTTGCTAAAATAAATAATAGCAGGTTACAGATCTTGGCTGGATTTAATATACAAAAACTGCCCTTCATAAATATGTGCAATATCACCCAGAAAGTAACAGCCATTGTTACCAAAAAATTCTCACATGGTAGGAACCACTCGATTGTCCAAAATGTCCTTGTAGGCTTCAAAGTTCAAATTGCCTTCAACTTAAAGGAAAGGTTCCAAGCCATGCCATGAAAAACACCTTGCACCAAAAACTCCATCACCATCAAAATTCATAGATGGAACGATGGAGTTATTTTATTTAACTTATTCATGCTTTTTACCTGGCATTCACCATGCTTAACACGACAAAAAGTGCTTTTCTATTCTTTGACAGTCTAATGTCGATGTTCCAAATAATACTGGAGTTTGACAGCCTATTTGCTTAGCTATGCATCTATGAATGCCATATGGATATAGTTCTTTTCGCAAAGTGTTGTAATGCACACTGACTCCTGTAGTCTTTTGGAATTCCTCGTTGATGACCCAGAGTGGTTTCTTGTGGTTTTTATTTACTTGCACTTGCATCACTTGTCCATTGCATTCAGTGAATTTCGAGAATTTTCTGGCGTGGGATGTGTGTGTTCCGATCCTGTCATGTTCCATTTCTTAACAATATCACCAGTAATTGAACATAGCTATGAGTATTTCTCAAAATTTCATGAAATAGATAAAGCTGCAATTTGGCACCCAATTATTAATCAAAATCAATAAGTTCCCTTTGTTTAGCCATTCTACACTGATGACAACATTACATGAGCAAATTACCGTACGAATACTAAAAAATCGCATCAGCTATTGATGTGCGAGGATGGGTTCCAACATGCAATGTGACATGCGTGTATAACTCAGGTAGTATGCATAGTTCCTGATGATGAGGTTCACTCAAAACGCGTAGAACAGTAATAAAACTGCTACCAAAAAATTGATATTTCTGGAATCCATTTAATTTATCAAATTAAATTGCTCTGCATCTTAAGTTACTGACTTTTGACCCTTATTATAACTTATTATTTCAATATACATATATTGGAATATCACAGCAAGTCAAATTTCATGTAACTTAAGTGCCTGTTCCATTAATGTAGGCTAGTGTATAATCTCGATAAAGCTGAGAAAGATGAATAAATCAAGACTATTCTTTTTGCAATTTGTAATTGTGTAATTATTGCAATTATAGGGGCAGATAAAAGGGATCACAGTCACCAAAGATTATGAGGACAACAACAAAGAACAGTCAGAGATATGGAGTGCACCTAGGATGGATATTCCATTGCCAAGTGAGGATAAGCGGAGCCAGGACCAACCACCATGGACAGCTCCTAGTCGGCCTGGATCTCGAAAGCAGGACCTAAGAATATAGAAAGCTGGACAATGGACAAAAGTGACCCGGCAAGTAACATCACCACTGAGCCAATATCAGTGGCAAATAATACTCTGTGTGTGTATATAGATGTATGCTATCGACTGACTCTTTGGAAGGGGAGGGGAGGAGGAGTTGTGGCAGTGTTACTTTTATTAGAATTAAAACTTTGTGTGTTATTCATGGGCAAGCCAGTAAGGGGCCATATCAGTAAGAGCTTTTGTTATGCTGTTCTCACAGAGGCTACCAGTGATAGACACTTTGGCAACTGAATGATGGGTAATTTCTGTGGTGAATAAGTGGAAGTGGGAGATTGAAAAAGGCACTCGAGACTGAGACTTAGTACTGCCAATATTGTTTAAAAACTTGGAGAAAACAAGTAGAGCAGAGATGCCGGTTCAACCTCAACCAAGCACAGCATAAATCTGAAGCCTACTGCTACGTCCAGGCCCATCCTCTCTGGCTTGAAAACTTTGTCCTCTTGTTCTGTTAAACCTCCAGTAGCTGCTTTGTGAGCTGTTGTCTGATTGAATATCTGGGGAATTTAGATTGGCTGTAGTATTGACTGTGTGATCCATTAGTCATATTTCTTGTTGATTTCCAACATTGAAAACATGTACCACATGATCATAATAACTTTTGCAAACATGTACCACATGATCAATGACTGATGAACTTGGTTTCTTCCTAGCACGTCACAAACCATTTTTTTCTCTTTATCTTTTATTATATTGATATTAACCATATCAATATACCACAGGCCTGTTGAGGATGTAGATGGCTGTTTTGAAGTTACTAAGGTTTCAACCAAAAAGAAAATGTATACTTTTGTAGAATTTTTTTTAATCTGGGAAAGAAAGAGGAACACTTGTGACATATAAATATGTCTCTACGGATATAAATATATTTATATCCGTGTAGATGTACGAAATATACACAAGTATATTGGAAATAAACTTGGGGGGAGTGGAAAGATAAGAGAAATCGTTGAGGATTAAATAATGGCTTTAAACAATTGAGCTGACAAATATGAGAGAACACAATGAGAGAGCTAAATAATAATAAAGTAGATTTTATAAGTTAGCTGTAGCAATTAAAGTAGCTATTTTATTGATCTAAAATATTTCTAATATGACTGGCAATTTACGATAATTTTAACCTGAGAGAAGGGAGGAAGAACCACCAGGAAATAAAAGAAAAGGGGGGGGGGGGGAGCGAATCGCGATAAGAAGGGAAGGGAAAAGAGAACAAAAGGGGTAGAAGAAATTCGGAGAAATAGAGTTCAAGGTTAGAGACCCTTTGCATAGTAAAAGAGGATTTTATATAGAAAAAAAAAAGTAAGAAGTGAATAAGCAGAAGAGAGATGTAAGAGAGAGTTGACCAAGAGAAGTTGTCGAGTAAGGTGCAGAAAGTGCTCTACTGCGAACTGGAACAACGATGATGGCAGCCGGGGTCGTTTCAGCCGAATCAAGACGATGGCACCGCAGTAACCAGCGCCAGGATCGTAGTCGAGGCGTGATAGCAGCCACCATTCCGGGACCGAACCGAGAGCGTCGGCCGATGCAAGGCACCAGCGAACAAATCATCGGGAAGGAGCAGGGCGAACGCCGGTAAACTGAGACTGCACGCAACAAGCGCTATTACACGGTGGGACAGAACGGGGCGAGAAGGCGATTCTCGAGTCCTGAGCCAGTAATAGTGGCCAACACGTGAGACAGTTTCAGCGACACCGGTACAACGACTGTGAAAGACCAGCGAGGCAAGCTGAGGAGACTACGCCGGGATGACAATGACGTGATATCAGCGGAGCAACAGCTGAAGAAACGACGGCAAGAAGACCACGCAAGGCGGTAACAGCTTAGTGCGAATTAAGACAACTCAAGGTACTGTGTCAAACTTAATTGGGCCCACGCGAGTGTAATTTCATTTGAGAGAGAACAGTGTTGAAATTTCAGTATCGAACATAATTATTTGAATAGGGATAAATTGTTACTTACTACGCAAGGAACTTTAATTATTCTTAGAGAACTCTATGATTAGTGTAAGTTTTTTTGAATAGAAAGGGGGATTCTTTGATTTAATCAGTAAATTGCCAATTGCTATTTAATTATTTCATGTGCTATTTAAATTTTATTTGCTTTAACCAATTCTGAACCATCAGTGATATTAAGTTTTATCAAGCCAACATTTTGCATTAATTAGCAAGTTTTTTTTTGTACCTTTGTTTATCTGTCAATAAATATCTTGCATCTTTAAATTAAAGATTAATTGCTCATTGTGATCAAAATAAATTGTCAGCTATAAGACGGGGTATTATTACTGGAAAAAGGGAAGGAGTAGAATTTAATAATCTTATACTATATGATCACGGGAAGGGAATCTATTTTAATGCAATTACTGGGTAATTGGAACAATTTAAATTAATTACGTTCCGCATAAATTATGTGTGTGATTTTGGATAAGCATTGAGCCAGTTATCTATTACCACTTATAATTGTCTAGATCGCCAAGGTACTGTCAACACAGGTAGGTGCTTAGTAGTTTAGTTGATTAAGACGGCCACTGAATACACGGGACACGGTAGTAGTTTGTCCCCCATTAAATTTAAACTGACAACTCCACATAAAGGAAGTGTCACACACTATAGAAACTTGAGCAACAAATGTGGTACTATTGAGCATCACATTTGCAGTTGTGTGACACTCAAGCAAAATCTCCACATTTACAGTTGTGTGACACTCAAGCATGCATGACTACACACTTCACACATTACTCTGAAGTTTCAAGCAAAATCTTCAGAACTTCAGGGGCAGTCTGATAACCAAAAGAAGTCTTTTTAAAAAGATATCAAGTAAATCTTCTCTGTATATTTTCAATAAAGCATATATCATAAACAAAAGGAGACTCCAAAATACAGTAATGTATTCAAAAATAAGTGTTGCAAGCAAGCAATGATCTCTGAAGACAAATTTCTAAAAATCAAACTTGAGATCTTTATGGTTTTCTTAAGCATGTCTTCTAATCTAGGTTTAAGTAAATAAATCATTCTATTTACTTTTTTGTCACAGGGAACTCAAAATTCCTGTGCTCTATTAATATGCTTAAGGTTTGACTGAAAACAGACAAGAGGAAACACTTGAAAAATGAAAAGAAAAAGATGCAACCCTTATGGAAAATGCACCCTTAAGCATTGTTATATATTAAATCTTGTTTTGTTATCTGCCAAGATATAATGATGTGCACAAGAGATGAAAGTCTGAGGGAGCAAGATCTGGGCTGTAGGAAGGGTGTTTCAGTACCTCAAAATTCAACTTTCACACTCTCTGACCAGAGAAATCGGATCGCTGCTTGTTGTTCCTCCTTAGTGCAAACTGCTAGTGGAGCAAACATGTATACACTGATTACGTTAAGTCGGAAGGTAAATGATGCAATTGGGATCAAATTTCGCACATGTGACCGCATTCTTACTTACTCTAAGCACGCATATGCAGAAGACAGTATGACCACCTTAAAGGTGTGTAATGGTGAAATTGTAGATAATTTCTGACTTGCCCTTGCATTTAAATTGCAATATTATTTTGCTGATCTTAATACATTGTTACACATAATTAACTGAAATGTGCTTTTATTATATTTTTGTTGTGAATATAATAATATAGAATTCAATATAAAAGAGTGAAGATTGTAATTGTGGTTCTCAATTACATTATTTGGATGCTTTTTTAAATGTTATTGTTTTGTTAACTTGAGCTTTGGAGCCAATCAGAAATTATACAAGGGTAATTACAAATCCATATAATAATTTTATATGAGAAAATAAGTTTTCATTATACGAGTTTTATTCATACAAAGAAAACTACAAATGGCTCTACAAGCAATTTTAATGAACGAAGAGAAAACATTTTTATTAATGAAGTGTTAATAAAACAAATTATTTATAAAATACAAAATGAGAATCCTACAGGCTGAGGGTTCCATGTTGCATAAACACCGAAGAAATGGAAGTGAAGGTTTGATTGCAATTAAAATTAGATTTTATTCAAGACACGTTTCGGTTTTAAACCATCGTCAACATTGTCTGCTTATGGCTATCCTTCTTCATCTCCTTCATCTCATCAGATGATAGGCCTGCATCATTATAGTGTGATGAGATTAGCTGGAACAGCACAGCTTAAAAATCAAAGAAGGGGGTGATTGATGGGTCATACATAAAGATAACATTGTGACGTTCGTCCTTTTCATTGCTGACGAAAATTGTGTTGTTCTCCATCGGCTATTTGGCTGTAGAGGCCTCATGGCCTTGTGTACTATCTATATCGTGCCTAACAACGGAATAGGTAGTTTGTGACGCCTCTGACAGAAAGTGACACTGCTGCATCAGTTCACAGCCAATCAGAAACATGCTCAACTGTGCGGTATCACAGTGGCAGGAATACTTAAGAGGCATCCATTTGAATCGTGGCAAGCTGGTTTGCAATTCAATACTACAGTGCTTTTCATAATTATAACGTCACCTTCTAATGAATAGTTTTTGAAATGTACGATGAATGAACAATATAGTATCTGATCATAATCTATTTAGAAGGTAAAACAAATGTTACTTGTGAAATTTTATAGCAGTTCAATGCATATTTAGCTCTAGGAAAGGAAAAAAGTGATTCACTGCCTTTTCATAAATATAACGTCACCTTAAGATTAACACATATGTACACCAAATTAACATTCCAGGGTTTGCTTCAGTGTGTGATAACATTACCATTTTTATTTATAACTTGATACAATCTACCATTTGTACCCAACATTGAATTAACAAGACTTTGTAGGAATGTGAGACTGATTTTATTCCATGCAGTTTCGATAGCAGTTTTCAGCTCACTAATGTTTTCATACCGTCGACCATCTGTGTAAGCCTGATGTGTGAGCCATCCCCATCGGGTTTAAATCAGGTGAGCAGGCAGGCCACTCCATAACATTATCCTTATTGTCATGAAACCACTGACGTGTACTGCGGCTTGAATGGATGGATGCGTTGTTTTGCTGGTACATCAGTGGAATTCGCCTAAACCTTTTTAAATAGGGGCTGAGATGACTTCTAAGTATACTCAGGTACTCTGTGCTGTTCATTTTTGTTGATGGAAAAGCCAACGTGAGCGTGCCCAACGAACTGAATGCACCCCCACACTATCAATATTCCACCTCCAAAGTTCCGTTTAGAAAAGACGTGCTCTTCCTTGTGTAAGTCTCGCCAATAACAATTGAAACCATCGGGCCCGTCAAGACTGAATTTTTTTTCATCACTGAAAATAACCTGTACAATATAAAAACAATTTGTATACTTGTAGGAACGATCATTACAGTTGACTGATCGGTAAACTTACTGTATTCCAATCTGTGTTCATGTTTTCACCTGCATATCTTAATCGAGCTCTTTTATGATGCTCTCTCAGACGAGGGGCCGGTTTCAGTTGGCATGTACAACATTAGCATTGTCGTTTAAGGTTCTCCAGACTGTTGAAGTCGAAACATCTAGGTTAAGCTC
This sequence comes from Rhysida immarginata, assembly GCA_023313115.1. NCBI lineage: Eukaryota > Metazoa > Arthropoda > Chilopoda > Scolopendromorpha > Scolopendridae > Rhysida > Rhysida immarginata. The sequence goes on from JAHWFO010010124.1 coordinate 3,387,070, forward strand.
TTTCCTGATGATGCAACAACTTTTTGTAGAATTAGATGCTGATCGAATGATCAACCGTTTGCTTCGTTCAGAGAGTTTTGATGGATGTCCAGTTCGTTTCGTAGTCCCATATTTAGTAGGGTTCTTCAGGTAATTTTGAACAACTCTCTGTGATCGTCCAACCTCACGTGCTATCGCTCTTATTCCCTTTCCAGTCTTTCTGAAAGCTTCAATTTGCCCCTTTTCTCGCTCGGAGAGTTGCTTTCCTCGTGGCATTGTTAAATAATTATGGTCATATGTCATTGGTGACGTTATAATTTTGCAAAAGATACAAAGTGATGTTTTGCTTATCAATCACTAAATATGGAATCAAATGACGTAAATAATACCATCTCTACCCTACAATAATGGAATGACCAAATACCAGTCCAGTTCATTTACTGGACTATCAATATCCCACATTTTTGGAGTGACGTTATAATTATGAAACGCACTGTAGAAGGAGTCTGAATTCCCACTCCATAACCAGACGACGATAAACAACGATGAATCGCAGACTGCATTACAGTTCACCTAATAGATGATGGTTTAAAACCAAATTATGTTTAAAATACAAAGTCATGGCAACTATTTTTTGCAGGTAAATGCGTTGTTATACAAATATTTCATAATATACATATGAAAATACACAATGCACTGTACCAATAATGTCTGTTATATGGGCTATTTAGAAATTATTGTAGCTAAGGGAGAAGAGTAAAAATAAAAATAAAATTCATCTACCATGAAATTCATTAATCTGTTAAATTATGTTACTTAACAATCCATCCAGGGACCTACCTTGTCATGAGATTAAATAAATAAATAGCATCTTGTAACCTCTCATGAGATTAAATAAATAAATAATAATGTTGAGCACACTAGTCTTAATGCTGAGATGGGAAATACTAGACTATCTCCCCTACTCACCCGATCTGTCAGCATGCGATTTCAATTTGATACCAAAACTGAAAGCTCCATTGCATGGAAGACGCTTCCCTACACGAGATGACATCACCAATGCTATGCGACATGAGAATACCAGATTGGACATGGAGCAGCTGATGGTATTCCTCATCGTTGATTGCCTTGGAGAATACTTCAAAAATTCTTAATGTGTTAATGTGCGTGCAGACTATTGTGCTAAATATTACTACGGCAGATGAATTTTTTTTTTTTATTTTTACTCTTCTCTCTTGTCTACAATACTTTCTGAGTAACCCTTGTAACAGACATTATTGGTAAAGTACATTGTGTATTTTCATATGTATATTATGAAATGTTTGTATGAGGGGTGATCAAAAAGTAATGTCGCATATTTTTTTTTCTCAAAAATAACGGCAGATATAAGAAAAAATTGCAATATATAAAAGTTAGTTTGGTTCATTGTTAGTTTCCTGTTAGTGTCGTGTACATCCGCCAAGCACTAGCGACGTGACAGTCCAAACAAGATGGCGGCTCTCATTTCATCGTCCAGTGCTTTTGAGCGGCGGAGTTTTATGAGTTTTCTTTGTGCAAAAGGACTGAAACCAGTCGATACCCATAAGGAAATTGTGTCGGTGTACAGAGGTGAAATCCAGGAGTAGGGTCAGGATTTTTTGGATCGAGTCATCACAGGCGATGAATCGTGGGTCCACCATTTCACGCCTGAAACCAAGATGCAATCGGCGGCTTGGAAACACACCTCATCTCCCACAATGAAAAAGTTCAAAATTGTGCCATCAGCCGGCAAGGTCATGTTGACATGTTTTTGGGATTGCTGTGGTCCGATACAGCTTGAGCTTCTTCCACCGCATACCATGTCAATTCCGAACGCTACAGGGGCACACTGAAGAATCTTCGAGCAGCCATATGCAGTAAAAGACCTGACTTGGCAATGGAGGACATTGTGCTGCACCACGACAATGCATGTCCCCACACAGTGAAACGGGTCACTGACCTGTTGCAGCGATGGAACTGGGAAACACTGCTTCATCCTCCATACAGTCCACATGACTACCATATCCTCGGACCGTTGAAGAAGTCACTGGCCAGTCAACATTTCCGTGATGACGATGAGGTGAAATTGGCAGTTTGCAACTGGTTCCACACTCAACCGGACGATTTTTATCGACAGGGCATGAAAAAACTTGTCCACCGCTGGGATCATTGCCTCAATCGGCTTGGAGATTATGTGGAAAAATAAAAACTGAATTGTTCTATCGAATGTACATGTACATGTGTTTATTGTTTTCCCCGGTCACGATTTTAGAGAAAAAAAATACGCGACATTACTTTTTGCTCACCCCTCATATAACACATTTGACTGCATAAAAAATAGTTGTCATGACTTTGTAAGTGACCCTCGTAAAATCTACTTCTTTTTGCAACTGGATCTTGACTACCGTTTCTTACAAAATAAGAAACTTAATTTTAAAAAGCCAAATCATACTCCTTACCTAAATATTAGTAGAAGCTGAAGCAAATGTTCTTCTATCAAAAGTAAGCTTTGTTTAAACAGAAAAATAAATTAGAACATGCTTTTAATTTTCAGACATAGAAAAATTAGTAACTTAATTAGTCTAAAACATTTAAATAAAAAGTTCAAAAGAGTAGAGTAATGATAGCCAACAAATTCAGGGGGCAGATGGAGGGATAATTTTTTTGTATGTTCAAGCTTAATTTTTTTTTTTAGTTAATAATAACTCTTGGATCAAGCAGGGATTGTGTATAGAGACAAGAATGTTGATATCACATGACAAGGTTGATTAGTCCAATATCTATGTTCTTTTCAGGATACTGCCTATTGTGTAATGACATTATTATTGCTGTTGTCTTGCCTGAAATTCAAATTTACCAATACTGTATATCATTGCATTCATCAAAATCCACATCCAATGATTTGTGGAAACATGAAATGTGAAATCTGTTTAAATTTTATATTACTGGATATTTTCTGCAATGTATGTTCCATTTTAATTTTATGTGAATATTAATTGCTTTATAACTTCTGTATGACAAATGTCATCAAATGTCTACATGTATTATTTTATTTGAATTAGGATCTCAAAAATAAACATTTCCTATAAAATTGTTGAATTATTAAAGTAAAAATAACATGGAGCTTGATGAACTCAAGTTACATTTCTAAAAAGGGAGTTGATAGTTGGAATTCTACAAAACCAGCGTTGTTCTGAATTACCGTCTCCTGTTAATAGTGGAGGAACAGAATGGGCCATGTGTCTGTTATGCTTTGAAATAGACTTGACAAAGTATAATGATAAGTAATTTTATTTTTGTGACTGAATTGCAGCAACTGTCAGAAGACATTTAGCATATTTTTGTATTTCTGTTCAGTAAGAAATAAAGTAATGTTTCACATAATTTAAAAGACTTATTCCAATATGTCCTGTTCATACCCAACATAGAGCAAGAGCGTACTGATATTATTACTATTATTATTTATTACAATTATTTTTTTTTCCCGATATTATAATCTGGTGGTGATTTATTAGATTTCAATGCATTTATTCTTTTATGAAAAAAAATACGAGCGTTAAAACACAAAAATCTACGTACGTGGGGACAAATGGGGCAAATGACATTTCTTAATCAAATTACATTTTATACTCTTTTTTTCATAAAAGAAGTCCATTGACCTTAGTTCGGGCCAGAGTGGAAACCAATCAGATGCAAGCACTGGTGATTCATTACTTTCTCCTGATACTTGTACTACAGACACTTCAATAGAATTACCCTTTCCTCAATGTTAAAACCCAAACTTTATTATTTTCATAAGATCATATTTTATCACTGTTAAATGAAATATTACAAGCTTCCTCTTCAGAGGAGTCAATGCTGTCCATTTTAACCTAACCAATGAGAGTGTACGGCGACGTTAAGAGAGCTAATCCTTAATGCTGGAGCATGGCAGTAAAGACCATACAAAGCATAGTGAATTAAAGAAATAATTATCATTAATTGTTGGTAAGCTTCCATAGAGTGATTTTTTTATATAAACAAGCTAAAAAGAGTTTCCAAATCCATTCAATGTCATTCATGTAACGTCTCCTTTTTTAAAATCGTAACTTCGCTTTAGAGCTACGTTTTCAATAAATATTCCTTTACATAGAGTGCATTAAATGAATTAAAATGGCCAAAGTAATATTTAGAAACTCTTTTCTAGATTGTTTAATCAAAAAAAAAATCAGGCTGTGGAAGCCTACAAATAATTAGGATTAGCATTAAAATATCAAGAATTAGCTCTCTCTCTAACGTCTCCTGAACGGAATAACTAAGCAATAAGCAACCAATCAAGCATGTGTTCTGACTGGTTCATTTAGTTGGACTTCTTTTATGAAAAAGAGTGTAGCATGTAATCATTTTTTTTGTAGAATACCAAAGAGTAGCATTAATGCATGTAGTAATTTAATGTTTTCTGAAACTACAGTATTTGCAAGACTAGGAAAAATTAGGAAATCTTTTTCATCACATTCGTCCCCACTCTTCCCTACTCTATGAGAAAATATTGTTGTTTAAGCCATGCCTTTTGTTAAAGTGTTCAATAGCTTTTATTGGTTTGGAATATAGTGTCAAGCTTTTTTTCTTTGAAAACATTTTGTCATTCTATGAATGAATGGGACAACATATGTAAAAAAAAAAAAAAAAAAATAAAAAAAAAAAAAATATCAAAAATGTGCATAGGAGTTCTTGGAGTCATTCTCAATTTGATAAACTATTGTTAGGATGAGACTGACTTGGGAAAGGACCCTAGAGAAAGGACTCTGTAAATGCTACCTACAGAAATGCATAAGTTGTTGTTAATAAATAATGTATTGCTTTATCAAGACTTCTCTTCTAATTACTGAATTTCTTTGCTGTTTCGAAACAGCAAATCTATATCATAACTTCAAATTTCAAAACTCGAGCAGTTGGAAGTGCCTACAATGACTTAAGTTACATTTTTTTGAATAATTTTTTCAGCATCTTTTATGCCTTCAAAATCAAAATTTGAGAAATTGATATTATATTTAGAGATTTTAATTTTTGTAAAAAAAAAAAAAAAAATAATAAAATAAAATAAAAAAAATAAATAAATAAATAAAATAAAATAAAGATAATAAAAATTGAGGTTTTGTAACTTGAGCTCTGTCTTATTAGTATGTTGCCGATGTTCTTAATTGTTTATGTTAATTCTAAAAATTATACATGTTGCTGTGATGAGTTGCTACTATCTTTATACTAACTTCAGTAAAAAAAAAAAAAAAAAAAAAATGCGGCTTCTTTATAGGATGAGCTTATCATAATTTTTGGAATACAATACGTGCATTATGCAAAATAAAAGTTAAAAAACCATCACTGTATATTATAAAAAAATTGTGTATAATAATCCGACTTTGTAACAACGATTTTAGCTCAGTGGCTTGGGGGAGGGGGGCTGACTTCAGACGAAGCTAGTGTATATTTAATATACAGTTATATTAGAGTACATTATACAATCTTTACAATAATACATTATGCAATACTTTAATTAATTTTTCTTTCTCAGTTTCCTGTCACAAAATACTATTGCAAAAGTGAATTCTCAAAAAAGATGGGGACAACATTCACCTAAAAAAAATCACCGATCATGCATTCATCTTTCCAAAAAAACTAATGCAGTTCAGTACATTAAATAGTCTATCCAAGATACAGTACATTAATTCACTGTTTTTTTCTCAATTTCCTGTCCACTTTTCCGTCACCAAAAGTGAATGTGAAAATGAAATCTCGAAAACAAATGAAATTCGGTCTGACAACCTTCAATGAAACTAGCGTATAATATTTAATATATTGGTACATTACTATATATTAAACAGTCTATATAAGACACAGTACATTAATTCACTGTGTTTTTTTGTTTTTTTTTGTAATATGATGTTGATTTGTTTTATTTACAATTCACTGGGTGCGTATAATACATAGAAATTTTTTCAAAAATCAATAAAAAATAGATGCGCATTATATTCTGAAAATTATGGTAATTTCATTATGATTTATAATTATATAGTTTTAAAACTTCGATTTAGTTTATATAGTTTATGGAAATACATTCCTTGATTAAAATGGGTTTTAAAAGCTACTTAAATTTATGAAGAAAAATTTAATAATCTCTTATACATAATTGTGTATGCCTATTTCAAATTTAAGTCAGTGAGATCTCAAGACAATAAAAAGATCTTATTTATCTTACCATGTGGTCTTACATAAAGATGAGCACTAGTCCTTACAGTGCCAGCTTCATTTGTAAAACAACAAGTGTATGTTCCTTCATTTTGAATAGTAGGGGCAAGTAAAACAAGGGTTGCTCTTTCTCTGAAGATGGAAGTTTTGATTGCCGTACAGGGTAGGATATTGTCATTATTAAAATACCAGGTTACATAAAGAAAAGGTAAACCAGATGCAGCACATTCGAACTTAGCAGATACACCGTTCGCAACCACTAAATTTTTCAGAGGCTCTATTATTTTTGGTTTCTTAGGATGCGATTGTTCTATATCAAATAATCCGGTTACATATATAAAAATTCACATGCAAAATATCAATAAAACTGTAAAATAAACTGTATGATTCATTTAAATATTTTACAAAAATTAACTCTTTAAATTCTCTCTTTTTTTCTTTTTTTTTAATGAATGTTCAGATATTCAGTTGTGTAAAAAGTATATATTACCGTCTAAAGATGGCATTTCCAATAATTCAGGTTGACTTACAACAGCTGTTTTTCTTGGTGACGGGCCTAAAAATAATAAAACAAAACTTTTATTGGTACCTTTTTAATACAAAAATATTTCTCTTCCTTTAAAAAGATACAAATATGAATTTTTATATAATTTTATACATTACTAAAGTCTTAAACTTTATACTAAAATATACATGTTTCATTTAAACTATTTAACATCTAACAAACACTTCATTTCACACATCATACAACATTCAACAGCTGTTCCCCCAAAAGAAAAGACACAAAATAAAATTTTGTGTGAGACAACTGGAATATTAGCATATAGATAATTACATATACATGTATTTTATTTATATTTGAAAGATTGCATCAATTTTTTGTTAGTGCAAAATTTAATAAAAAAAATTCACTAATAGTGGAAATACATTTTACTTGATAGAGATAATAGAGACTTTTTACTTAATGCTTAAAAAGTTGCTTTTGAAAATGTTTCTATATGCCTACTAAAGAAGAAAAAAAAAAGACAGTATATTAAATAAGAGTAAAAGAAAAAAAAAAAGAAAAAAAAAAGAAGAATCTATACAAAGAGAGCAATAGAATTTCATCTTTAAATTATTATTCATTTACAAAGCTATTTGTATATTTCCCTAGCTAGTCACTTCAGTTTATTTTTCTTTTAATATAACAAAAATGGCTAATTGGTCTATTCTATATTTGCTACCTTATATTATAAAAAAGTAGCCTAATTTACATACCATCTATTTTTAAAATTGCTTTTGTGACATCACATCCTAGTGAATTAGTTGCTTTGCACAGATATTCACCTTCATATTCTGAACGAACATTGGTGATTATCAGAGCACAATTACCATCCTTGTCCATATAAATATTAAAGTCTTTAGAGTGACTAATAACTTTTTCTTGATGAAACCATTGGATTAATGGTCGTGGTTCACCTTTTATTATGCACTCCAATCTGAAGAAAAAGTAGACAAAAGACAAATAATTTTTAAAAGTTAATACAATTATAAGGTTATTACTATGCATTAAATGTGTACTACCCTACAATAATGAAATGGACACCGCTAATGTACATATAATCAGACTTGCCTTATTGAAATCCATGCTCGCGCATCATAGATCAATGTGATTGATGTGGTAACTTGCTCATGTAACATGTAGGTGGAGAATGATTAAACAAAGGGCTCTTGTAACTTTGAGAGAAGAGTAAAATTAAATACCACATCGTGGGGCAAGTCTATTCGTAAAATTTTGGTAAAATTATCACAGTCACGTTCAATTATTGGTGATATCATGAAGAAATAGAACAGTACAGGCATTTGGAACATTCTTATCCCACGTGGGACAATCCACTAAACTCAGACAACAAGATGACAGATGTTGCAGTGTGAAGTTCATAAAAACCTCAAGAAACAGGTCATCAACAAGCAGTTCCAATAGCCAACAGGAGATAAATGTGCATTACAATTCCTTGTGGAAAGAACTACATGCATTCAGCATTCATGGATGTGTAGCCACACACAAGCCAAACATTTTATCAAACAAGAAGGCTGACATTGGATTGTAAAAGAGTGGAAAAACATTTTGTGAAATGATGAATCATGGTACACCCTGTTCCAATCAGATGGGTAAGTTTGGGTATGCCAGGGGAGTATTTTTTACCTGAGTGCATCATTTTAACCGTGAACATTGGTGTTGGTGGAGTCGTGGTGTAAGGTGTTTTTCATTGTATGGCTTTGGACCTTTCTATGTGGTTAAAGGCAATTACCCTACAAGAGCATTTTGGGCAACTGGATGCTTCCTAAGCTGTGGGAATTTTTGTTAATGACAATCGTTACTTTCAGGATGATAATGCACCATGTCATGATTTGGCTTCTGTCAGGCCTTGCTACACAGACATGAATGTCAATCAACTTCCATGGTCCACAAAGCACCCTGACATCTATGGGATGAGTTAGAGCAACAAGTGAAGGCCAGGAAGCCACGTCTGAAATCCACTGCTGACATGTTAAGTTCTTACAGCAAGAATGGACCCAAATACTAGCGGCTGGTTATTGGAACCTTGTAGAAAGTATTCCTAGAGGGGTGGCAATGTAATATTAGCACATGGAGTTCGAACAAGTTATCAAATAAAATAAAAACTCACTTTTTATAATGTGAGTTCCCTTATTGTAGAGTAGCGTATTTAAAAAAAAATTAAAAATTAAAACTGACTTGACTGATCTATGCAGTGGAACTGTAAGATCCACAAGTGGTTTTAAGAATTTGGGTGCAGTCTGCTGATCTGACTTTTCCTTTGAATTTGATGGAATGTCTTGTACTTGTACTTCTTCTTCTTCATCTTCTTCTTCTTCTTCCTCTACTTCTTCTTCTTGTAAAGTATCTTCCGAACTGCTATGTTGCTCTAATTGTACTTGTTCATCTTGGTCCATTTCAGAATCATCTTCTGCTGCTGCACTTATCGAGCCTATTTCACTATCTGGAACATATTCGTATGCTAAGAGTAGTGAAAATGAAAAAAAAAAAATAAAAATAAAAAATATTAAGGGATACAATCAAATCAAAAGCCAATCAAATCTAATTTATTAATGAAAAAATGTTTTTCAAAAATGTTTTTCAAAAATTGATCATTAAATGAAGTAAAAAAAATACAGAAATAGTTTTAAACTCACTATCATAACTCAAAATAAAATTCACTTTTCATAAAATAATTCCCATAACAAAATATTTTACAGATAACAGCCTTTTAATAATGTGTGCTTTTATATTTGTTATTACCAAAAATGTAAATGTTAATTTACATTTATAAAAACAGACAAATATAATTTTGTTTAAGACAATCCTGAAAATCCATGATAAGAGAAACATTCTTTTAATTCTTTGTAATGAAGACTTTAATCAAAGAAGCACTAATGGTACTGTGACATATAGATATCTGTTTAGTTTTATGTATCACAAAAATTGTATCTGATATGGAGGTGCTATATCTTCGCCCATGCAAAGTACAGAGGTAAGGTGGCCATACTGAGCACCACTTACCATTTAATGTATATGTAATGCCATGTTTGAAATGTACACACCATTTGCAATACAGCAAAATCCCGTTACAACGTTACCTCACTTTAACGTACACTTCAAAATAACATTCAAATTTAAAATCCCTGGCAGAAATCCTTCCTTCTTTAAATCTCCTACACTTTATGTATTCGGTATTTTTCTAAGTACATACTGTATATGTACGAGGGGAGATCGAAAAGTAAGTTGCACTTCCACGGTATGGCCATTTATTACACCACCTATACAAAAGCAACACGGCTATAGCAGCATACAATGTAGGTTCACTTTTCCACATAGTCCCCAAGAGACCCTAAACATTTATCCGAACGATCAACCAACTTTTTGATTCCGGATGCATAGAAATCTCCTCCAGCGTTTTGTAACCACACGGTGACGGCCGCTTTCACCTCCTCATCGTTTCGAAATCATTGTCCACCGAGTTCCGTTTTGAGCTTACCGTAAAGATGAAAGTCGCATGGCGCTAAGTCCGGACGTTGCGGGCATGCCTACGCGATCTTCATCTGTGATTATCCGTGCGTCCTACTTCGAACTGTTGACACCACTTTACAATTCCTTGCCGGGAAATTGCACGTTCTCCATATACAGCAGTGATTTCACGATGAACGTTCGTGCAATTCACCCGTTTGGCCCATAAAAATCGGACTGCTGCTCGCACGTCAAGTTTGGAATGAACATTGCTTTTAGCCCCAAGAGGAGTTGACGCGCCATTGCTTTTAGCCCGCTAGTCACACAAAACGCGACGAGAAACCACAGCAACCGTCCTATCCGACGTCTGTGCAATTAATGTCCCTTTCTCCGCTTTGCCCAAGATTGCGACACACAGCGCGCTCCTGCGGCGAGTTAGTGCAACTTACTTTTTGATCTCCCCTCGTATCACACAAGCCGTACTATACTGTAGTTGGTAGCCTGCTGCCCCCCCCCCCCTCCTCTTGAGAATAACATTCAGAAATGTATTCAGATTAACGTATACTTCAAAATAGCATTCAAAATTACAGTTCCCTTGGAGTATATTAACACGAGGTTTACTGTAGTAACATATGCTTACAGATCAGATTTTTTTATCAGATATACCTCTTGTGATCTGTGTATAGTCAAGGGTCTCCCTAAGCCACCTGAATGTATGTATATACCGTATTTTCGTGAATATATCCCGCACCCATAGATACCCCGCAAAATTCCAATTTTATGTAAAAAATATTTTGGAAACCCCACACCCCTGTATACCCCGCGGGGTATCCAATATGCAGGGCTCAAAAAACTTCCGAGTTAATATTACATAAAGCAGATAAATAATAAGTATAATTAATTATTTCAAACACGAAACTCAATTAAAATTCATAAAATTTGTATTGGCAGTATAAAAAGTTCCAAGACATAAAAAATGAGAAATGGAAGAAGAGTTTATTTTGCAGGAAAAGAAAAATCGAGCAGGAAATTCAACACAAAAGTTAGCAGATGAATCCAGGTGATTGAAGTAAGCAACTGATAAATGAAAGCAACCTAGCATCTCTTTATATATGTAAACTATGAGCCCCAGAAGGGCTGTGATTGGTTATTAGAAGCCAGGAAACATGAGCCAATGGAAATGCAGTCATGATAGTAAAGATATCTTCATGATTTATGAATTTTATAGTAACTGGATATTTTAATTACAAAAAAATGTATAGATACT
>JAHWFO010010124.1:3410056-3456874 GCA_023313115.1 Rhysida immarginata
GCTTCAAATGAAACCAGCACATTTTTATGTGTCCTTTCATTGCAATACATAATTACATTAATCTAAGGTAATTAATCTAAGTTCAATAGATAATGAATTCAAAATAGAATATCGAAACATCAAAGATTCAAGGGAGTATCGAAAAATTCGATATCGAAACTTTTTGAATATCTATACATGGGCTATCATTGATACTATCACCAAGCACCAGCATATCCAGCATATAATATTTACTGTACCTTACAGCACATTATTTCACATCTTTTTCCTCAATTTTCCATTGTAAAAAGCAAATGCATAAGTCAAATCCCAAAAACAAGATGGTGTAGACCTTGGTAAATTGTCACCGTGTTCTTACCAAGTGCGTCTTGAAAATCATCGAAGAATGTTTTATAAAGAAAGCTAATACGGTTACAATGAATATCTCTTATTACATACAGTAAATGGTTACTGTATCATTTCGAAAAATAAAAATAATGAAAGTTAGGCCGATGAAAATGAGACTGAAGACGATGTGGATGACGAGCATGAGAATGAAGGTTTTCATCAACTTTTTGGAGAGTCAGATGAAGAAGAAGCTATGTTTGATCACTTTTCCACACCAAGAATTTGTTCCTATAAATTTTAATCTTCTGTAATTACACAAAAACTGTTTATAATAGTTCTATAATTTTTTTTCCTCTCGAGTGTTGCATTTTTTCCCTTTTTTTTTGCCTCAGCTTATGCTCGAGTCATGACGTTTTTCCACTTTTTGGGGTCAAAAATTGGAGATCGGCTTATGCACGAGTATATACGGTAATTCTAAGTCTCTCATAACATGCTATGTGGTTTCAATACTTTTGTTACAAGTTAATTTGATTTTTCTTTACTAATACTTAGATTCTTATAAAACTATACATATTAATCTGATTTGTATGTATGAATTCTAACCTTCTTATAAGCAGTACCATAACAAATAGAATTATATAGTATGATCACTCTCGCAGTAACCAATGCTAAAATCAGGCGAGTGGCGGATGTGTGAAAAACAGCACTGCGGTCACTATCGACCAACTTCATAGTGAATCCTGCTTACTGCAAATGGCAGTTTAACGTTTCGTGTTAAGTTTCTGTCAAATATTTATTGTTTCAGTATTTATGAGTGATGAGCATTTATAATGTGAATTGCTGAAATTTGTATATTGTTTGTTAGGTTTAAAATAGAATTTTTACTCTTATTTTAAAGGGCAACTCCACTCAAAAAATCGATATCATTTTTTTTTTGCAGAATATCATTATTTGAAACAAATAAAATACAATTGTACCAATAGAAAAATTTTAAAACCATTATTTCATTATGAAAAACGTGTTTAAAGTGGGTAAAATGCTACTGCTGGTCTTCACCCTCGCGCTCCATTTTGTATCAGCTGATTGTCTCCAATCGATGTCATAGCGAGACTAGGCACCAGTATCATAAACATTAGAGAGAAGCTCTTCCATAGCAATCTTTAATTATATTAAATCATGCCTTCCAATTGTTCCGTGAATGGGTGTAACAACCTAGGTACTGATAAAAGTTTATCTTTTCATAAATTTCCTAAGTCGGAATTAATAAGAAACGAGTGGATAAACTTTTGACGGAGAGGAAATTGGTGTCCTTCAGCGTATTCAAGTACTTGCTCTGCTCATTTCGAAACCTCATGCTTCACTATCGATCCGATACGATAGTTTTAAAATCTTTGAACGTGAATAAATTATTTGAAGCAGGATGCTGTCCCTACTCTTCGACAGCCAAATATTTTTTGGGGTGATCCAGGAGCTATCTGAACGATTAGCTCCTTTGAAGCACCAGAAAAACCAGGCAATAAAGAATAAATTTAGGGTAAAAGTTTAGAATAGCATACATTTCCCAACTGTTTTGTAAAGGCCAGCTACCTTCAATTTTAGAATTATTACTACTGCATCTGCTCCAGGTAATAAATAATTCATTTCCACTAACTTTTGTGCAATTCACGCGAAAGAAATAGCTTTGTGCTGTCTGATAGCAGCTAGAACGGTTAAACCGATCGTGCCGCCACGATCTGATAACTTCCCCGCCGCCGTGTCACCTGAAAATGGCCTAGCCAACTCGGGAAATTGCGGAACGCTGTTCAGAACTTTTACTTCCTAAAATCGCATGATTTGCTATCATATATTCTCCCACTATTTTACGCTGAAAAATGTCTATAATAGCACAGGGTGATTACAAAAGAACTTCACACTTTTAAAAATTTATTACATCAAAGCTATTCAGAATATAGACACACCACATATGGATTCTTAAAGAAAAACTCTTGAAGGTTTATTGTGACACAGTTAAAGATGTTCAATATGCCCCCCTGTAGTCGAATTCATCCCAAACCTGCATTAACATGTCTCCATCAATCCCACGTATGGTTACTGTAATGCGTTCTTTCAGCTCTTCTAGGTCACCGGGAAGGGGTAGGGTGAAGACCTTGTCCTTTACACACCCCCATAAAAAGAAATCACAAGGTGTAAGGTCGGGGCTCCACGGTGGCCACTTTGCAAGTTCTAGGTTATTGTTTGCTCGACCAATCCAATCCAGTGTTTGTCCTTATCCATCTCAGCGGTTCATAACAGTAAGGCTGAATGTATGTGTCGTTTCCGACTTCGAGTTACGCACTCAAAATTGTAACAAGTGCTGGTTAGTACTCACAAGTGAACATGTGTTATGATGTTGAATGAGTAACTTGGAAACTTCTTGTTGGAATTCGATCAAATTTTAACAGTATACACAGTTTTATGTACTCTGTTATTCCTCCAAATTTCATTAATCTAGACTTTACAGAACCTGAGTTATTAACTTGTTGATCTTGGTGGCGGCATTTTTATTTCTGTTCTAATCTTAGTTATCGCTCAAATTCGGACCCACATTCATATGAACTTTTTTGCTTAGAATCACCCATACTACCTCCCATCCACGTTTGTACAGACTGTTCAGATACAACCTGTATATAGTGCTCCCTCTCCATAATGGCAACTTCGTTATGCAGAGGGAACACTGTATATTCTGTCATTTGTCAATCCTTTACTTGTAACTATTCAGCCAGCCTGTGAAGATGGTGTAACACTGAAATGTGTCAGCATTAAATAAAGTTTCCGTATCACTCGTATTTGGACTTTTTTTATGTGTTACAAATTTTTTTCTTAACTCCTTTTAAGTGTTATAAAACATGTTTCTAAAATATTGATTGGTATCTGCATTATATTTTCCAGTTAATTAAAAGAAAGCTAGCACTGTTAACAGTTTTCATTATAAACAGACACATCTATTAAAAGTCCTAATTTACTGGCTGACAGAAACACTTATTTTATAGTGATATTTAATTTTAATTTATAATTTCAATTTGAAATCAATTTTTAAACTTACTTCACAATTGAATTTTACTTCTTCGCCATCCATTACCCGAGCAGAAACAAGCTCTGTTTTAAATCTTGGGGCATAATTCTCATCAATTACTTCAGGAGTCAATATGGATTTTGTAAACACCCTACCAAGTGAATTTTCAGCTTGGCATTTGTATTCTCCACCATCATCTTCATATACTTCTGGGATAACAAGGGTGGAACGATTGTTTTCACAAACTATATGAAAGTCATGAGTGCTTTTGAGTTCTTTATTATTGAAAAACCAGGTAAATGAAGCAGCAGGAATAGCATCTACTTCTACATCCATAATTGCAACTTCTCCTACAGGTACGGTCTAGATTCAAAATTACAAAAGATTATAAACAATTTTAAAGCATATCTAATAAATACTTTCTACAATCAACTGGGAAGAATTACCTGAGGTGATAATTCCTTTAAAAGACGTGGAGCATGGCCTTTTTCAAGTTCTAATAAAATAATTTCAAGACATTAGTAATTCACTTTCTTGCTAATTTTCTGAGTTAAAAAATTAACGTTTAAATAAGAAAAATGCTAAATTGGCATAAAATGAAATTTCTACCCATGTGAATTTCAAAATGGCATTTTTATATTTATGGGAAATATAATGGAAAACATGGATCTGCAGGATTTTAGAATCACCCTGTATCAAAAAAAAAGAGCTTTACTTAACACAAGCACTCAAAATGCCAGATTGAGGCCTCTCAGTTAAATATTTTCAAATTCTTATTTTGCAACTTTATAACACCTTGAAACCAAGCTGGATAATTAATTTATTGCCCTCATTAAATAGCCCATCAGATAAATACAAATCTAAATAACAGTTTCTTTTATTTTCTTAATTTTATTTTTTGCATTTCACTTGCCTTTCATGTTTCATGATATTTACAATTAAATAGGTTCAAGCAAGTTCTTCTGCAATAATTTAGAAATATGCATTCTTGTATCCAAAAAAAATTAGTCTCCTGAGTTCCCTGTTCAGTTAATATCCTCAACATAATCTCAAACATTCATTTTTAAGAAATTCTATATTAAATAAAAGTTTTTACTTGTAACAGTAATGGAAGCATTTGAAGAATCCTCGCCAGCAATGTTGACAGCTTTAACCATGTAATTACCAGCATGACGCTTGCTAATTGCATTGATAAATAGAGTACTTCTACTTCCTTCTGTAGAAATTTGGCACTTTGAAGATGATTGGAGTTTATTATTTTCAAAATACCTGAAAAGTATTATAAATAATATTTTTTATAAAATTTAAAATATAACTTAATATACATATTTCTATTGAACTCAAAAAAATATTAACTATGTAAATTAAAAAAAATCAATATCACACAATGGACACTATTGTGAAGAACCAAATAAAAGGAAACATACTTTATCTTAATAAATTCATCTGCAAGCTGCATTATTTCTGAGATAAATGTGGTTGAGTTAAGAAAATCAATGTTAAAAAAATCATAGCATAATAAATATTTAAAAACATTGTTTTCTCTGCTCCAACTATGTTGATCTCAGAAATAATGAATTTGCAGCTGAAAGATGATCAGATTCATGATCAGCATATCGAATTTATTAAAATAAGTGCTTTTCCTTTCCTTTGTTTCTTCTCACCAAAATAGTGCCCATTGTCAGAGAAATTAAGCTCACTAAATAAAAAAAAAACATAATTTCTAAAATTAAATAGTATTACAAATATTTTCAATTGAGTATTTTATTTTTTTTTATTTTTATAGAGTATGAACTTCATATGAACTTTACATGTTATCATTTACAAGCCAATTTATTGTTCATTAATGTGCTACAAAATTTTAATTTTTATTGTAATAAAATTAAAAAAAGCTTCTCATTGTTTTTTTATTTAATTTCCATTCTTTTAATTTAATCAATTTTCTTGATTTCAAACATCTTTGGCTGGCAGATTTATTTGTATACAAATAATATTGCATGTATCAAGTATTCTTTCAACATATTTTTCCATAATCAATTGAAACTACGGCTTTATTTTTCTTGATAACAGATAACAAGTTATTGACGAAGAAATTATTTTCAGCAAACTTCACAGTGAAATGTTTACTTTGATAGAAGGGATAAATAAAAATGAATTAATTAAAGGTAATTACAGGGGTAGGAGTTAGTGGAGGGGGGAACCAAGTGATCTATGTGGTAATTAGGTATATAAAGGAATGAAATTCAGTATGCAGAATCCTCTAGGCAAGATCTACATAACTATGAAGTTTGGGCCAAATTGTTCCAGTGGAGCCAGATTGTGGGGTAGCAGTCACTTGGTCTTTAAAACTATGGCAACTTATATATCATGTGATATGTCATATCAGAAATGACAAAAAACAAAAGAAGATAAGAGCTCTTTTGCATTTTCTAAATACATACTAAGTTTGATTAAAAAAATTGGGGGGTTAAAAAGTGCAGATAAAGGGGTAAAAATAGATGACCTCATGGCTTCGGCTATACTCCTTTACCTTCCTTGGGGGGGAGGGGGGGATTAATTCCTTGTTGTTAATGCAGAAAGCTATGAAAAATATAAAATGGATGTTATAGATGTGATAAAACCTCAAAAAAGAAATGGACATTGACAAAAATTCAGGTCATGAAGAAGTAAAGGAAGACTAAAAAAAAAAGGAAAATAATTTACAGAGAGGGTGGGAGAGAGGGTTGGGAGAACTGTAGATTTGTGGTTTTCTTTTAAAATCTTGGCAAAATCAAAAACACATAAAACTAAATCATCAAGAATGGGTAATAAGCTCACTGGACAAAAAGATCAGTCACCCCTAGTTAATAGCAAGTATGCCTCCTTTCACTTGGATTATGATTGCAATTTGGGTCAGCAGCGATTCTACCAGGATCTGAATGTTCCATGTGATCACACAGATTTTTGAAGGGATTGTAATCTGGGAATTTTGCAGGCTGTTCCCTGTGTACATTATAATGGTTGTCTTGGAAAACTGGATGCTCCATGTTATAGTCAATTTTGAGATGTTGCACTAAAGGTAGTGCCTGGCGTCCAGAAGATGAATATAGTAAGGACCCATTCAAACGCAATTTTTTGCAACACTAAACTGCTACAGTGCAGTTTTTGCTGGGTCCCCAAATTCTATTTCCGGTTTCTAAAAACAATTGAAAGGGATGTCTATTTGCGATATTTGACCATTAATTTTTTCATCTTATGACGTTTATTATATAGGGTGTCCAAAAAGTCTGGTAACATGACAGATATCTCAAAGCTGCCAGGTAGGCGAGATCTGAAGAGTGTGGTTTATAGGTAATAGGGGGGTGGGGAATTCATTGCCGCACTCAAATTTGACTTTACCCCCAAATTTAAGGTCATCCATTTGCTAACTCAAAAACCAATAAAGATAAAGAAAAATTTCCAATTGCTACCCTGTAGAGCAACACCACATTAGTCTAAAAACAATTTTTAATCACACCCTTCCCCTTGAAAGATTTTGAGAAAATGGGCGAGAAAAAGTCATTCAAGGTCAGTTTGGGCTGGCCAGGTTGGCTGAGGTTTCTAACACATTTGAATTGCAGTGAAGCACACCAATTGGAAGGCACATAGGATGAGTGACTCTTTCTCGCCCATTTTCTCAAAATCTTTCAAGGGGGAGGGTGTGAATAACATTTTTTTAGACTAATGTGGTGTTGCTCTACAGGGTAGCAATCGGAAATTTTTCCCTATCTTTAATAGTTTTCTAGTTAGCAAATGGATGACCTTAAATTTTCGGGTTAAAGTCAAATTTGAGTGCGGCACTGAGGCGGGGAGGCCCCCCCCCCCCATCGCCTATAAGCCACACTCATCAGATCTCGCCTACCTGGAAACTTAGAGATATCTGCCATGTTACCAGACTTTTTGGACACCCTGTATATGTATACATTTGTACATTTGCAACTTTACAGAGAATTCACTTTTTCTCTTGAATTTCATCCACCTTTCAGTCGCCAAAAACCAGTGTAATAGCGAAGTTTCAAAATCAAAAGGATAACAACCAATCCAAGTTGATGGCTACTTCTAAAAACTCGCTTGCAAATGTCCAACATAAACACTGCCTCTAAAATCGAAAACACGCTTGTAGTCATTTACTAGTTTTAAATGCCAATTACTGATATGAATGTTATTGTGTGAAGAGGATTTATGTACTGATCATCTACAAAGTCGTATATAAGTTCATTTGATATTTGATTTTTAATTAGTGCATATGTTGAAAAATAAATTATATGAATTATTGAGAAGTCAATTATTATATCAATTACCATTCAAAAGAAGGAGAAGGCATCCCATCTGCTTGCACTATAAGTTGAACAGGCTCTTTTTCAGCTATTTTTACAGATTGTAAGGGGACAGAAATTTTAGGTGGAATTGTGACATCTGTTTTTTCTACTACAACCATATCACCTACAAAATAATAAACAAATAACCAACCAAACAAATAAATACATAAATAAAAATAGTAAATTAAAAAATTTCTCAAAATTCAATGTAAGAATTTTTATGTTTTTCTTCATTGTTTAATTTTATTTTAAATAAATGTATCTAGATTGAACCTAACTATAATTAAGCATCTCTATATCCAATTTTGGAGAACAGACAAAAATTCAATATTTAAAAAATACAGAAAGACCAACATACAAAGGAACATTAGTGGGTAAGGTTTCCAACTCATTTACTTTTTTTTAATACTTTATTTTTGCTGACATATCTGAAGCAGATTTTCACATAGTTGCCTTCATTATTGGAAGATCCATTTTTAAATCTCTGTTGATAAAAGTGATTTTGCTCAAGCAGCCATTTTTGTATTTCATGATTTATACCATCACCTGATGTGAATCATTCACAACAAAGTTAGTTTTTCATCCCTTGAATATGAGAATTTGGAGTGCAAGATTCTATATAAAGATGGGCATTATCAATAAATGTTATTTTGATTTTTTTTTTTGCAGGGTAAAAGTCACAGACATGATCCTGTTGCCCTATTTGACGATGATGGTTTGAATGTGCCATCTGTTTTAGCTGTGGCCTAAGCATCATTTCTATGTTTGAATCTTTACTCTAACTGGTAATAATTGAACAATATAGACATTAATGAAATATTTGTGTAAGATTAAAGGTGAAATTTCAACCAGTAAAGCTTTTCAACAGTAAAAGCTTGTCCAAGAGTGTTTTATAAAGTTCAAATGAATATTTATTGCAGTACTTTAATGCATGAATACATAAGTACTGTAATAATTTTGAAAAATGAAAATTACAATAAAAGTACTTGTAATCTACTATAACTCTATCTTTCTTATTTTCTACAAAAATAAATAACCTTTTATTTTTTTAATAAACCACCATCTGTACTATACAAAGTATTCACAAAGTCCGGATCTGATTTCCAAAGAGTGTAGCATGTGAACTGTTTATGTTAGGTGAATGGCCCTCTCACCATTCAAAAAAGAATGTTATCAAGTTTTTTTTTTTTGTTTTTTTTGGTTGCCAGTAAAGGTCTCTAGGGCACCTTGGGAAAGAACAGTGAGTTCCGGTTAGTTTTGGTTACGATGCAGACCCAACAACTGAAGGCTTCCCATGTTCTCCGTTTTGCCGAGTGCAAGTCTGTTGTTACCATTCAATGGAATTTTCGAAGAAACTATCAGATCGATGCTCCTACTGCCAAAAACATTCAAGGGTGGTACAGAGGATAGCTACTATGCAGTGCAGCTTCTACAGTGTATCCAGAATGCAATCTCAGATCAGTGTCTACATAATGACAGTCAATATAAATACAACAAGTCTGATTGTCAAGATTGCTACAAAAAAGAAGAGAGAGAGAGAGAAGAAGAAGAAAAAAAATTTTCATTAATACTTACTTATTGTTAGCATCATTTGAGTTTCATCTGTGCCATAAGTATTGGAAACTCTGCATTTATATGACCCTTCATCTTCAGGAAAAACTTCAGCAATAATTAATTTGGCAAGTCCCATTGTTGTATCATTATTGATTAAAACATCCCTTGTTGAAGTGATTTTTTTATTGTTGTGATACCAAATGATATCTATAGGCTGTGTTCCTTCCAG
Source organism: Rhysida immarginata (assembly GCA_023313115.1). NCBI lineage: Eukaryota > Metazoa > Arthropoda > Chilopoda > Scolopendromorpha > Scolopendridae > Rhysida > Rhysida immarginata. The sequence goes on from JAHWFO010010124.1 coordinate 3,419,556, forward strand.
TTTACATTCTAAAACAACTTGTTCTCCATCATTTACTTGAACTGATTGAAGAGGCTGAATTATGTGCGCTGGGTACTGTTGTTTATCTTATTGAAAAAATAAAAGAAAATAAATGCTGTAGTTTCCAAATTTTACATTCTCTTTAATTTTTACATATTTTATTATATCAGTACTTAATGATTCCCTGTATATCATTACTTAATTTACACTCAAAATCCAAAAGTCATGGGATAGCTGTATGAAGTTGAAAACTGCTATCATCTACACAAGACGATGTGAACTAAAGCCAAGTAGAAAGAGAGGCCCCAACGTGGAAAAGTCACCTGACCCTAGAAGTAATAATGTAACCATCATTGTTTCCATCTTGGAGTTTAAAAATCAGTATTTTTTCTTTTGTTGAAAACAATGAAGTTTGGATTGTTGGTCGGACTGCTATGGTCAGGTGCCTTTTCCACGTTAAGGCCTTGTATTTCTCGTCGGCCTTGCGTGGACTAATCCAACAACATATAATGGCTGTGCCCATGTACACTTGTATTTACTTGTATCCCTGTCGTTGTGATCATGATAAGTTGACGAGAACTATCCAAGTTCGAATGTGACAATGCCATTTTTGAGATTGTTCAGAAATTCAACATTTTGCGATCTACTGTGTTCTGTGTTTATAGGGAATACCTTCTGGAAAGCGTTACCACTCAACATGGACAACTAATCCAACCACGACTGATCTTCAACCATGATCACTTATCCATTTTAACCGACAAGCCACAGCCCATAAAATCACTGCCACATTCAATCTATATCCAGCTGGTCGGTGAGGTGTGCTTTAATGTCCATGTGTTACGTAGCAGAAGACCTACCAGAGTACCACTGGTAAAACAACAACATGAAGAGAGTGCATCATTTGGGCTCGTGAACATGTTACACTAATCATAAAGGGGAGGAAACCTCTAATCCACAAGGAGATTTGAAATACCGGATACATATTTCGGGTACGAAGTAGCCATCTTCAGTGATGAGAGACAAAAGTCAACTAAAGAAAATAAACGATAAAGTGGTAGAGAATATATAGATAAAGTGGGGGAGGGGCAATTGTCAATAATTTCTCCCATGAGGATATGGAGAATGGAAAAACTCCTCAATGGAGAATGGGAGATATCCGGTATTTTAAATATCCTTGTGGATTAGAGGTTTCCTCCCTTTTTTGGTTGTTCCATTCCACAGTTTTTGCTTCATTTTCGTTATGCTAACCTTCAAAAACTGGAAACGATTGTGTGATCCGACAAATCACAGTTCCAATTACATTAGCCTAATGGGAAGGTCCAACTGTGGTGCAGACCCTAGGAAGCCATGGACCCACTCGTTAACAAGGGACCATGCAAACTGATATAATTTAGTACAGGTGTGAAGTGCTTTTGCATGGCATGGTATGGATCCACTGGTTGTTAGTAGTTCTTGCAGTTGGTGGCAATTACAGAGAACAAAAGAGAAAAAAAGCTAATACCATGTTAAAGCTATGTTGAACTGCTTGGTGACCATTTTACACCCTTTCAAGAACTTTGTGTATACCTGTAATGATGGAATATTCTAGCAGGATAATGCTCCATGTCATCGAGCCCAAGTTGGGCACAACTCATTTGAGGAACATTCAGTTCCAACAAATGGTGGGCCAGCTTACTCCCCCGATATGAACCCCATTGAACATTTATGAAACTTGTTGGAGAGGTCCCTCATACCCAAGATCCATCACCTACCAATACCAGGATATTTTGGTGGCAATCTAGACAACATGGCTTAAAATAATGCCAGAGGTCTTCCAGCCTTTCATGGAGTCAATGCTACATTACTGAGACACTATTTCGTGACTTTTGGCCTTTGAGAATATGATAAAATTAAATATAGATAAAATAAGAGAGATGTTTAAGAAAGAATGATTTTTTCCCCATAGCTTCCTTGATAGTTACATGTCTGTACCTTGAATATTTGAAAAGAGCGGGGTTTTTACATATAATATCCATACAGTAGCAGCACTGTCACACCGGTCGGTTGGCAATAATGCTCTGTGTTGTAGACCCAGCCTTCATTTCGCATACCATAAAATGGATGTGACGAGAGGAACAGCATGAAGCAATAATATTCTATTTTCACTTTTTAAAATAGTCCAAGGTTCTAATGAAGTCATTTCATATTATTTTGTGCACTTCTACATGATGTAAAGAATGCGATATGGCCTAACCAATCACAGAGCCCATTACGCAGTTTCTCTTGGGTGTGGACACAATACAGGGTGTTTCAAAATTATGTACAATGAATTTCAGAACGTTTGCGTGCTTTGACATACGCATTACGATTTACGTAAAAAAAAGTCATGTACACGTATTCCAGTGCAAAATACGCTGACATGCACCTAATGTATGGTTAATGTATGGTCTTGCGGACGGAAATGCTGTGGAAGCAAGAAGACTCTACCAAGAACGCTTTCCGAATAGACGTTTGCCAAATAACCAAACATTTGTATCTGTCGACAGACATTTGAGGGAGCGTGGTTCCTTTGGCCGTCAAACAGGACAAGGGCGGCCTGTAGCACATTCTCCGGATGAGGAGGATGTGATAATTGACATCATACATGATGAACCACAGACAAGCACCTGTCGTATTTCTTCCATGGTACACATTCCGCACTCATCTGTTTGGCGCATTCTTCACCGTCAGCTTTTGCATCCATACCACCTGCAACTGGTTCAGGCACTGAACTCAACGGACTATCCACACCGACAACGATTTTGCCAATGGATACAACGTCGTCATGCTGTAGACCCTAGTTGTCTCAGCCAGATACTTTTCACGGACGAAGCAACCTTCACCCGGACAGGAATCGTAAATTCTCACAACCAGCACCATTGGGCAGATGCTAACATGCATGTTACCAGAGATCGAGCGCATCAAGAGCGTTTCTCCGTAAACATTTGGTGTGGAATTGTCGGAAATAACTTAATTGGCCCTTATGTGTTGCCGCCACGATTGACTGGGCGAACGTATCTTTTGTTTCTGCAGAATGCATTGCCAGAATTACTGGAAGATGTTCCTCTTTTGATAAGATCTAACATGTGGTTCATGCATGATGGCGCTCCAGCACATTTCAGCCATGTTGTGTGAGCACACCTTAATGCTGCATACACGAATCGGTGGATAGGTCGAGGTGGACCGGTAGCCTGTCCTGCAAGATCACCCGACCTTAATCCCTTGGACTTTTTTCTGTGGGGTCATGTGAAAACGATCGTTTACAGCACAGAAGTTCCTAACATTATGGATATGCGACAACGAATTGAAAATGCATGCCAAACCGTTCGTAATGCTGGCGACGAACTCTTCCATGACATCAGACGGTCGCTCATGCAACGAGCCGAAGCATGCGTGCGAGCTGGTGGCGGGCACTTTGAACAATTCCTGTAATTTGGAGCCACGGGTTTAGTTGGCTGTATCGCGTAAATAAATCGTTTCCAGACAAAGTGCTATAGAACATTTTCGTCTTCTTTTGACCTGAAGAATATGTCACTAAATTTATTGTACATAATTTTGAAACACCCTGTATAGTATGTGACTTTTAAAAGTAAGATTCATGGAGAAAAAAGTACTGGTAAGCATTGTGGAGAATTTGAAAGAGATTATGGCATTAAGAAGGATACTGCATAGAGAAAACAGAGTGTCTACATATAACTCTTATAATTAGACTATAAATAATTCTATAGGAACAAGGCAGGGTAGATATGAATTACAAAAATAACAATTGATTTACACTGTAAAAAACACTTAAGTCATTCTGACTGTATGAATGATACTGCAAATTAATTACTAGTAATTATGTTAATAAACATGTATAGTAACAAAAAATAACAAAAGCCCTCTCATTCAGGAGCGTAGCTGGGGGGAGGGGGGACGACAAGGGGGGACATCAGTCCTCCGACACCATTCTTGAAACTCTTCCTGGGGAGGGGGTGAGGGGGCCCGAAGACAAAATATGATAACACGGGGTGGAAAAAATGAATACCATGCCCCTGGGTCCCATATACCCTCACTATGCTACTGGTCTCATTTCTAAAACAGAAGGAAACTGAATTTTTTTTATTAAAACGAGGCAGCCAGAACAGAACAAAAAAGTAGGTGAAAGATCATTCTAGTTAAAATATTAGCATCTTTAACAATCATTTATATAAAATCAGCGACGGTGGACTATGTCACAACAAAGAAAAAATCTAACAATGGTTTATTTCCCGATTATACAATCGGGTGGGTTCGCTTCTAGTATTTCAATAATCTTAACAGGAGTACATCCAAGATTTTCTCTTGGAGAGGGCTAAAATTTATTATTTTTCTGTGCTAAAACTATTTTCTGGGTAAATTGTAGTGATCAGGATGTAGCTCCTGATTCTTAAACGTATCCTTTGGCAAATATAAGAAAGAACAGTGACATAGAATTATCTGTTTAGGAAAGAAAAATCTCTAAAAAAAAAAAAAAAATAAATAAAGTGTGGATATTTTTTTATTTTTATTATTTTTTGTGGTTAGAGTTTCACCTTCCTATACAAGAACCCTTTGCTGACCATGTACCTTATCAGAAATACTTGATACAGAAGCCAATGGTTGTGTATATTTTATGCCTTTATCCTGGATGCCATTTCAATAAGAATAAGCTTAGGCTAATCAAAAAATGTTGATTGGGCAAAAAATACTGATTTGATTCAAAATGTACTTGGCCATTATAAATGGAACATGGTGCAAGCATTCTGAACAATTAATGAGATACTTCTTCATGGATTTAATAGATGTAACCTAAAATAATTTGGGGAAATTAATAATATTTGGATGAGTAGGACAGAAATCTGTTGGTCCATCTACTTAACATAATGATAAACTTAATGGTGAATAAAAACTCTTTAACCACAACTAGAAGTAAGTTGAAAAAATACAACCTGTTGCAACTGGAAGCGCTTTTCGAATGCCCTGCATTCATCATTCAGCAGCCTAAAGCAGATACTCGAAACCGGCCTGAAGCGAAGTCGAGGAGGTCTGGAAGATCTGACTTTAGGGTGACAATCGCTGAGTTTATATATTGAACGAAAGCCAATGAGTGAAATTATCTGCTATAAGACCGTTATCCTTTAGGTAACTTAGAAGCCCATTGGATAAGGGAAGACTCTTCTATTGGTCCCAAGTCTGCGTTTAGTAAGCGTTCCTAGTCTGCACTCTGAATGGCTAGGCATTCGAATGCGTCCAACAGGTATCTTTTATTAATCGATTTTATCAAATTCACGTTTTTTAAAGAAAAATCATGGCCGGTTTCTATTGAGTGTTTAGCGATGGATGATTGTCTGATTCTTCCAAATTTCTTGTGTGCCTGATGTTCTTTGAACCTGGTTTCTATGTTCCTGAAAGTCTGTCCAAAATAAAACTTCGGGCACATGGAGCACTTCGCTTTGTAGATGCCCGATTTTTTAAGAGGAGGGATGACGTCTTTCGGGTTATGGAGAAAATTCTTGGTCTGATTTGGGTTGCTAAAAGAAAGGGATAAATTAAATGATTTAAAGATCGCATTTAAACCTTTTGTGTAACACTTATTATATGGTAAAGTAATCGTTTTCGTAATGTCTTTGCTTTTTTTAAGGGTGGTGATATCTTCTATAAACTTCTTTAGCTTCCTTTTCCTGAGTAGGTTGTCGATGGTCACTTTGCTATAACCGTTCCTCTCTGCTATGTTTTTGATTATTGCAATTTCTTTATCTAGATTGGCATTGTTGAGAGGTAGATTCAACGCTCTATCTATCATGGAAATGAACGTTGTCAATTTTTGATTCCATGGGTGGCTGGAGTCACTAGTTATATAGTTGAGCTTATTTGTTGGTTTCCTGTAAACTTCAAAAGATAAGGAATTTTGATTTCTATTTATTAATACATCTAAGAAAGGAAGCTTGCAATTATTTTCCAATTCGTACGTAAATTGGACCGTGGGGAAAAAATTGTTAATGTGTTGGACAAAGTCTTCAATCTTACATTTGTTAGTGTCGAAAACGGTGAACACATCGTCTACGTATCGATACCAAGTTTGAGGAAAATAGAAATCCGTTGAAATCAGGATATCTTCAAAATTTTTGAGAAAAATTTCGGACAATATCGGGCTGAGGCAAGAACCCATGGGAGTGCCTCCAATCATTTTATAGATATTGCCCTTGTATTTAAAAATATTGTTATTTACGCAGAGCCTGGTTAGGATTAAGACTTCATCCGCTACATTCGGAGGGACCTTATTCTTAACTAAAACATCGGCTAAAAAATCTAAGGTTACTGGGATGGGTATACTCGGGAATATCCATCAAATGGGTATTTCCAAAGGTCTCAAATTCTCCTTTAATAACAAATATAAAGATATTCAGCAATTAGTGGGTAATGTAGAAGGGGGAATTAAATTTCTACCAGATGCGCATAAGAAATCTATCAGGGAACAATGTTCAAAAATTCTTTCCAATAATTGGAGAAATTATAAAAAAGACGAGTCAGAAGACCGGTACAAAAATTTGATTCGTAGTTTAACGGATAAAAATTCTTTCTACCTTAAAAGTGATAAAGGTAACAGTACCGTTATCATCAATAAGGAAGACTATTTTGAAAGGGTTGATCAGTTAGTTGCAGAAACGTGAATTTGATAAAATCGATTAATAAAAGATACCTGTTGGACGCATTCGAATGCCTAGCCATTCAGAGTGCAGACAAGGAACGCTTACTAAACGCAGACTTGGGACCAATAGAAGAGTCTTCCCTTATCCAATGGGCTTCTAAGTTACCTAAAGGATAACGGTCTTATAGCAGATAATTTCACTCATTGGCTTTCGTTCAATATATAAACCCAGCGATTGTCACCCTAAAGTCAGATCTTCCAGACCTCCTCGACTTCGCTTCAGGCCGGTTTCGAGTATCTGCTTTAGGCTGCTGAATGATGAATGCAGGGCATTCGAAAAGCGCTTCCAGTTGTAACAGGTTGTATTTTTTCAACTTACTTCTAGTTGTGGTTAAAGACTTTTTATTCACCATTAAGTTTATCATTACAACTATCCACATAAAATTTATCGTTGTTTTACTTAACATAATGTTTTCCAATTGGGTACTTGTGGATGTTATTTGATAATTTCTTTGCACACATTCCATTTTTTATGAGTGAGTATCTTTGCCAGATATCTCAATGATAAGCTAACTTTTAATTCTCATAATTTTACAATAATTTTTTCTTTGAAAATGTTTGTTTCTCAACATCTTTTATCATTCTTTAATTGGTGATTAGCAATGGCGTGTGAGCTTATTGTTAAAATTACAGTGATTATTATTAACTACAATAATGAATAACTCCAAAGGTTACAGTAAAAACTATTCCCCTTTTGTTAAAATATATTAGCATGCTGCAGAAAGTAATCTAATATGTGGACAGTAGGTACAGTCATACCTTGATATCTTGAATTTCACGGGAACAGAAAAAAATTCAAGATAAAGAGGTTTTGAGATATGGACAGTTATTTTTAAATCAAAATTTTTAGGTTTAATAAAGGTACTGTGAGAGTACAGAGAACAATAGGAGATGAGAGTACAGAGAACAGTAGCACAGATTACTTAATGAGTTATGCCATGTACAAGTGGCTCCAAGAGCATCAGAAACGCAGAAAAACTGCATATTCTTAAACATTGCATATATTACAGAGACTTTGCAACAAGAACAAAAATTTTTTCATGAATTTTTTTCATAATGCACGAGAATTGTTTAACTTTAATGAAAGTGATGTCAATTTTTTTTGTTTTCATACCAAAAATTTCTCATAATGAAAATTTTTTTAACTCTCTATTGTATTTAAATACTTTGCATTTCGCTGGCACAAGAAGTCAAAATTCTACAAAATGAGGTTTTCTGAGAAAATGTTTTGAAATAAAGGGGGGAAATTACATTGAATTATTAGTGAAAATGCAGGGAAATAAAAATTTTTCGAGATATTGAGGTTCGACTGTATATAGCCTGAGATATGTGGATGGTATAATACTCTCGACCTCAGTGGCCGAGAATGTTAGAGTGCTGGTGTACGAGTCCCTCTGAGAAATTGCTTGGTTGGGAGTGTGGCAATTTTATGTGTACTCTGGCTCTAATAATCATCAGGTAGTGGATTTAAATCTTGAAGTGGCATGCATGCTTGCATTTGTTCGTTCTAATCCCCACTAACAGCTGCCAATCCAATTTGGCTAGTGTGGAAGCTTAGTTTCCAATTCCCCTTCAAATTAATCATGCTTTGTGTATAGAAAAAATTTGGAGGAGACCTCATCCTCCAGTGAATACAGTCGACTCCGCTTATAAGAGCACAGTCGGAGAATAGAGCTGGTAAGTGGTGACGTCAGTTCCTGGCCCGTTGCCTAGCGATTCCAAACTTAGGTTTAACTTTTCAATGCTTTTCAATGGATTACACCACATTGTTAAACTTAATGTTTGGAATCGCTAGGCAACTGGCCAGGAAGTGACATCATACTTAACACCTCTATTGAAAAACTGCTCTTATAAGCGGACAAACATTATCTCCATTTTTTACTGTTTTAATAAATTTATTCGATATTTTAAACATTTTATAAAATCTCTGTTATCTTTAAATGTTTTTTTTTTCTCTGTAGCTTTTTTAAGAAATATATGCTTTACTTCGAAGTTCATACTCTTAGTCCATATAATTCTTTGGGGAAATCCCTCTAGCACTCCATATAATATATTGAAGTTCACCTTTATTGATCACATCACCTTGGTTTCCCAACACGGAGATGGTTCCTAAAATACCTAAGGTGTATCTCCGAATAATTAAATGCTGTGCTTTGATTGACTAAAAGCATATACAAAATCTGTAGAATCTCTGAACGATTGAAAAAATTACTGTAATTGGCTAAAAGCATATGGAATCTATGTATGAAGCAAAGTGTGGCTTGATTTAAAGCATGAAAAATTATGGCTGTTTCTTATATCTGAAATCAAATTTGAAAAAAAGAAAACTAGCAAAATTGTGCTATTATAAGCAAAGTGCTATTTTATTCAGAGTTCTTATAAGCAGAGTCAACTATATATGACGATTGTAAGTGATGATGATGGTGACGATGATATGAATAGTATATAAACTTTAATCTAATCTGATATAATTTAAAAAAAAATATGAAAAAATTTTATTTAGAACATCTTTCTTAATAGCCCAAAAACTTTGAAATCTCAGAACAGAAATACTTGATTTTATGCAAAGTTTATACAAATTAAAAGTATGATTGGGAAAATAAGATTTTTTTATCTTTAATAATTTACATTAATTTTATTTTCTTAAAAAAAAAGAAAATTGAGAGAGAGAAAGAGAGAGAGACAAATGAAGACCAAATAAAAAAGTGAAGAGAAAAGAGAGAGAGAGAGAGAGAGAGAGAGAGACAGAGAAAACAAAAGGAAAAAAATAATTTAAATAAAATAAAAAAATGCACAGTTTAATGCCCTTTTACACATCCAGAACTAAAAGAGGCCACTAAAATGATGTAATTAGGAATTAGGTGACCTATTAAAAATTCAGCAAAAGTGATATGACTGAAAAAGAACCTTCTTCTTAACCAAATATGGCCATGAGATTTATTCCAAAGATTTTCTTTATTACTTGATGAGCAATTTGCAATTTTCAACAGTTAAGTAAAAAAAAAACAACATTTAAATGCTTTGTAAAATCTATTTATAGGTTTCTCATCGATGTCAACTGCTATTTTTATTGCTAACTCCCTACTCATTCCTCCCCCATACGGAGCTCCATCTCATACCAAAAATATGCTGGCAACAATCCAAATGAGGATGGGCGAATAGTGCCTCTCCAATCACAAAATTTTTACATACTGGTTGGGAGACTGCTGTTCTGCAAACAGGTCAGGAACAGACACAGTTTCTTCATTTTTCTTGAGATAAATGGAGTATTTCTGAGTTTATAATATCAAAGCAAGCCTGGTATATGGTAAGTAAAACTGTTCTTAATTTCTAATCTTTTTACATTTACTAAATAATATGAATCAAAAGGCTGTAAACTATTTTAGAATTATTTAATTTTTTTTTCTTGCCTTTAATCTCTTTTTAATTGACAGTGCTAAAATTTAAATTTAAAATCTTAATGACCATGTAATTCCTATCCTTTAAAAGTTACTCTTAATTTTTTGAATGATGCACTACTGATTTTAATTAATATACTACAAAAAATAAACATTATAAGATTTCAGGTATTTTAAAATTCACATATTCTTTAAGGTAGAAGAAATACTAGATGCTTACCAAGTACTTTCAAGTTAGCAGAAACAACTTCTTCACCTGCAACATTGGAAGCTTTGCATTTAACAGTGCCCGAGTGTTCTGGTAAGAGTTTTTTAATTTCGAGTCTTCCTATATTTCCTTGACATGATATGTGAAATAAGCTGGAAGGCTCTATCTTTTGATTATTTAGATACCATATCAAAATTGGTTTAGGAGTTCCATCTACTTTGCATGTAAAAAGAACTTTCCTTCCTTTATATGCTTCGGCATTATGCAAAGCTTGCATAAATATTGGAGGTGTATTTTTCACATCATCATGCTTAGTTTCAGGTTTCTTTTCTGATCCACTTCTTTTTTCTGTCTTTAATAAGGGTTGTTCAATGCTTTTGTCATTATAAGAGTCTCGATTGTTCATTCGTTTAGAACGTTCATTCTTTTGCCGTCCCCCTTTACCTATTAAAAGATGATAAATGCAAGCTCTAAATTTAAGGTACAATATCAATTTTTGAAACAAGAAAAAAAAAAAAAGAAAATTTGGAATAATATGTATCTAGTAGAGGCTTCTTAATGTTTATTTATCACAAATCACTGTCAAGGACAAGATATATTTGGAATAAGTAAACATTCAAAGTAAAACTATGTTTTTAATAAGTAATTATTCTTCATATCCTAAGTATTTATAGATATAATGGAATATATTAATTACTATATAAAAACAAATATTTTTTTAAAATGCATGTTTGAATGTGAAAAGAGTAATTTAGTAGAAATATAATGTTTGTCTTTTATGTTTTAATAGCCTCCATCATTCCCTTAAGAAAGAGAATAATCACGTACAAGAAACATAACTGACAGGTAATAATAAATAAAAAAAAGAATGTTGTTGGTAATATCTGTATAGTTGTTTCATAATGTTAAGCTATACTTCAAGGAGAAGAATATTTGTAACATATTATGTGTAACAGTTTTATTTTACATAATTACTGTGTAACAGTGTTCTTTTGTAATAATTTTAGAAAATAAAAATTTTCAAAAACAAAATGTTGTTTTCATTTATAAAATAATTGCTTTAAAATAGTTTGCAATGACTGCCCATCAAACTCTTATATCGTATACTGGTTGGTCAAATTAAAAAAAACAAAACAAGAAAACCTTGAAATATTAGGCAAGGATTAATTTTAAAAATTTAATTTGGTCTTTAAAAGGCTAGAATGAACAATATCATTTTAATTATTAGAAATAAAAAAGATTTTAATTATCAGTATTTAAAATTTTATTTCTTTTTCAAAAGAGCCTGAACAATATCAAAGATTCCTGCTGTTTTGTTTGAAACTTAACAGAATGTGTTTAAATTAAGAACATGAGTTTCTCTGCATGAAGCTAAATTTGGGTATGAAAACTGATCTCTAGTCTCTTAAAAAGGGCATGTCACTCCTCTCTCTTTTAAAGCCAATCTAAAAGTGTTTCCAGTTTTAAAGGATCTGATGTATGGCCCTAATTATCAAAAAAATATATTTGGGAATAAAGTAAATAATTAAGATGTTTCATCTAAAGAAACATTTATCATGACTATCTGTGTATTACTTTACAAAATTAAAAAAAAAAATACTTGTGAAAAAAAAAAATAAATAAATAAATAAACAGGCAAATTTGACAGAAGAGATCCATTTTTATTTTCAGGACAATATGATACATTTTTAACAACATTTTAAACTGATATTTCATTAAGAGCACATACTGTTTATTTTTTTTTTTTAACCAACGTCATTACGAATTATGTAAATTTAACTTTAAACTGACTTCAAATTCTTTTGAACAATTTGTCGTAAAGCTTTTGAAGTAATGTTATATAGCTAAGCTTTCTTTTTCTTTTTCTTTTTCTTTTTACTAAAGAAATATCAAATTTTGTTACAAGAATTAATTACTGATTTTTTTTCCTTAATATTTCTCCCCCCTAAGATTTTTTTTTTAAATAACAGCATTAACAACAATGCATGGTTAATTCCTGGAAAAGTAAATTCCAGAACTAAAACTTAAAAAATATTCAACAAAAAAAAAGAAGAAAAAAAAAAACAAAACAGTAAGGTTATTTTTTTTCCATTAGTTACACAATGAGAACAATATAAATACATAAAATAAATTACTCTGTCAATATGGTCATATGAACGTATTATATAAGCTTTATAAGAGTTCTTTTTTTACAAAAAAAATATTTATAGCAAATATATTCAATCACATTAAAAAATTATTTGAATTTGTTTAAATTTAATCGATTTAAATTATCCTTACAAAATTCTTCAATTAAATCATCGATTTTATTTTAATTATTATGCTGAATCAAAGTAACTGTTTCTTGTTGAACTTATTCAATAGTTTAAATTATATCATTGTACTTGCAAGGATAAAATGAACATAAAACATTTAAAAAAATAAATTTATGACAGTTACTAAGATTTTTAATAGAGGATATTCTTAATGTATGCAAATGTGGTTCAAAGCATGCACTAAGTTTGTAAGAAGCTAGAGGTGTGAAGATTGAGAGGGAGGGTCCTTAACGCTTACTTTCCACACGTAGGTAGGCACTGGCTTCAGCTTGCCCACTAGGATTGGTAGCTCGACACGTGTATTTCCCAGTATCTTCAGGATAAGTAACAGTGATTAGTAAAGTACATCGTTTGCCATCTTGTGTCATCTGAAATAAATTAACAAATTCATATAACTCTTTTTAAAAGCACTCATCAGATATAAAAGTTTTATAATTATAAAAAAAAAATAAAAAATAAAAAATAAAAAAAGAAATGACACCCACCTTAAAATCTTGAGACTGTGGAATCTGAACACCTTCGCGGAACCATTGGACTGTTGGGAAAGGCGTTCCTGATACTTGGGTGGTAAAACTTGCAGGTTTACCAGCAGGAACTGTTACGTCTTTGAAATTTTCTACAGTTGGAGTTACAATGTTACTCTCTGGCACTAAAAATAGAGATTTACAATCACTACAACCAAGCAGTTTTATAAAAACTAATCACATTAAAATTTAATTTACTTTTTTTTTTTATTACACAGACCGATCTGTTGTAGCAAATACTGCAAGTTACAATATTTACTAATCAATCCACTGTAATATTTAGTAATTTTTTTTGATAAAGTATTCATACCATTTTTATACTTAGTATAATGAGTTTTTAATACATAGAAGACTGATATGGCTCTTATTAAAACATAAGCCTCATTTAAATAAAAATGAGCCAAACAACTTATTAACAACATAATTGTAATGCTCATACAAAATAATCTATGTGGCTTATTCCACTGTGACACCATCGTTAGATTCCTCTTGCAGAGAAGGTGGTGGGTTGCAAGATAATCCTCCCGAATAGGACCCTCCTTATCTCGGTGAAATCTGTAATCCAATAGATGGTCTAAGTCTACAACAATGTGAAAGTCATAGGTGGACTAGGCTGTATACCATTGCTAGAGTATTTCCCATTTGAAATTGGAAAAGCAATTCTTGACAGTTTCAGATTGTGGAGACAATGTTTCAGATGATTGATTCCTGTGATGAGCAGCCAAGGTCACTTGGATTTGATTGATGCTTTCAGGGATTTCAAATTTTCTGGATAAAAGGTAGAAATCAGGGTTGAGAAACTCCATCAACAGTAGGCTTTTCTTGGTGAAATGGAAGATCACCATGACCTTCCATGTAGCAACAACATCATGCTTTAATCCTCCTGAAAGGATAGGTAGCACATAGAAGGAAAGCAACTAAGGCTTAAATCACTCCAATTAAATGAAGCCGTGCATACAATTCTTGTTTCCTCTACTATCAAAGGATCAGTCATTCTTTTCTTCATACAAATTCACCTTTTATTCAAACTTTCTAAAACCACACAACATCAGGTATTCCTCTGCTTGATCCTGCTACATTTTCCTTGATTTTCCATGCATTTCTCCGAGTTCCCTTTGACTTCTTTGGCAGTGGAGATGACAGATGACATGTTTCTCTTGGCTGCTTTGTCTTTTGCTATATGGTTAATGAGATCATCACATTTCCTCTCCCACAATTCTGTCAATGAAATGACCATTTTCTCTTTTCCAATTGTATGGTACCGGCATCCTCCGTGTGCAAATCTTCCAGTTTAATGCTGTGTTTCCAAACACTGATTTCAACTGATTGATATAATTTGTGGTCGAGTTTTTTTTAATGTTTTATTTAATTTCAGATTTAAATAGCTGATGAAATTTCTTGGCAATGCATTAATAACTGGTACACTCAAGGAGTGTGTCTCCTAGAATTCTTGAATTTCTTTCCATGGAAGAAAGATTTCAAAATATGCAATAAAGCTGAGAGAGACAGGATGGACACAATTTTATGTGGTTAGTAATAAAATTGGGTAATGGCTCAGTCTTGTTTTAAATTTTTATGGCACTGCAAAGATTAAGACTAAAAGTACACAATATCATCCTTGAAAAGCATCGAAATAAAAAAAAGCATGCGACAACTGTTGAGGATTTATGTTTGAACGAGTCTTGTTGTGAGAATGTTTCTGAACACTATACAGAAACGAGCTCTGTCGCAGTTGGATGCAGCAGTGATCGACCACCGACCACTACTAATAGGGATAAGTTTTAAGGTGACTTTTCAAACATCGGCCTGGCACATTTGTGGAAGGTTCATAACTATGGAGCAACGGTCTAAACCAATTTGTGTCTGGATGAACAATACTGCAAACAGGCTGCACAGGATGGGTTACATTCTTAAAAAAGTAAGAGAAAGCCTATGTTGATGCCAACAGCCCAATGAAAGAATCATATTTGGGCAGAGGAGGACCTGTCCTGGATAGAGATTCAATGTCATTTGGCAGATGAGTTCCCTTCCTAGTGATATATGGAAACATCGGCTAACATAATTCAACCGAAGCACTCGTCCAAAACTGTGTCAAGCAAGAAATAAAGTTTTCAGCGACAGTTCAAGTATAGGGATGTTTTAGCTATTCGGCAGTTGGTGGTTTGGTCCCATACCATAGGATTGTGCACAAAGTTACCATGGACTTTTGCAACATCATTATCTGCCATCTGTTGTCGGCCTTCGTCCGTAAAGAGAGGGATCTTTCAGCAAGATCTTGTCAAGCTGCATACTACATGTTTCAAAAAAATGAGGGTCAAGAATTTTGTAAAACTTTCTCCTTCTCCTTAAGTGAAAGGATCGTGTGCAGCATTGATGAGTTAAATTGAACAAAGGTTAAATCAGGTTAAATTGAAATTTTGTACTGGATCCTGAATTCGCCAGATATTGTGACCCATAAAGACTTGTGGCGTGTCATAAATAAGAAATCCAAAAACGGACCTTAAGAACCAAACAGCAGCTAAGACAGATATTCAGAAACATGAGCAAACATTCCACAAGGTTCAATCGATGCTTACGAGAAATAAAGAAAATAGTTACCAGAACTGTGGATATAACATCCGTAAAACACCAGGAAGCCAACCGCTTTTCCACAACAAGGTTTTTATTCACCATGGATATGTAGTTCGGAGGTTATGCATCCATGGGGAATAAAAAACTTGTTGTGGAAAAGCAGTTGGTTTCCTGGTCTTTTACTGATGCTTAAGAGGGTTGCTGATGTGTATGCTGTCAAAGGAGGCCCTTTGAAGTAGTGAACAGATGCAAAATGGGTGTGAACGTGTATATTTATGCCACTCAATGCATTATATCGAAGTGCCAAAAGTCCTATGCAAATTTTCAAGTGTTGCTTGCATCATGTAAAAGATGTATAAATAGGCAGAGCTATATTAGTACTGTCAATTCAACTGTTAGCAGTCATCTGAAACATCTTGTAACTTGATATAGCTACACTATGAGAATTATCAGTTTGAACACGGAATGGTAGTTGGAGTTAGATGCATGGGACATTCCATTTCTGAAATGGTACAGGCATTCAATATTCCTCGATCCGCAGTGTCAAGGGTGTACGGAGAGTACAACATTTCGAGCATTACCTCCCACCATAGACAGCACAATGGCCAACCACAGCTGCTAAAATGTTCGTGACAGCGACATCTGAGCAGAATGGTCCTTCATAACGGACATATGTCACTACGTCAACTAACATCCACATTCAATGAGGGGTGTACTAGAAACGTGTCTACGAGGTCAGTGCAGCGAAATTTGGCACTGATGGGATGTGGCAGTAGAAGACTGATAAAGAGTGCCTTTACTCAGAACATGCCATCGGAGGCTGTGCCTCGCCTGGGCTCGTGAACATATTTATTGGCCCCTAGATGACTGGAAATACATAGCTTGGTCTGATGAGTCAATATTCAGTTGATGCAAATGGAGGGTAGAGGTCTTGTATGGCATGGACCCTATGAGGCCATAGACCCAAGCTGTCAGGAAGGTACTGTGCAAGCTGGTGGTGGCTCCATCATTTTGTGGGTTATGATCTGGGTCCTCTGATTGACTGAGAATCATTATGTCCAGCTGCTTGGTAACCATTTCCAGCCCTTCATGTACCCTAACAACAATGGGATGTTCCAGAAGGACAATGCGCCATGTCACTGGATCAACATTACTCGTGATTGGTTTGAAGAGCATTCTGAACATTTCCAATGAATGAATTGGCCACCTAGATATCCAGACTTAAAACACATTTGGGATATTATCGAACGATTCATTCATGCACAAGAGCCTGCACCTACAACACTCACACAATTATGGGTAGGTATCTAGACTACATGACTGAACATCTCTTCAGAGGACTTCCACCAACTGGTAGAGTCCATGCCATGCTGAGTTGCTGCACTTCGCTAGGCAAAAGGAGGTCCTACATGATATTGAATAGGTACCCCATGACTTTTGGCACTTCAATATATTTGTTTTTGTTACTGTGTATTACCAAATATATACAAATTTTTGTTTATTTAATGCTCAATTGGAGTAATTTATAAATAAAATAATTTTCATTAATGAACAACAACTGCTCATCGGGTGCACATACATTTACTGCCATGGATAAGGTATATAAAATGGATTTTTTTTCAGTTCTTTTGGCTTAAATAACATTTACTTCAGTTTCTCTCCAGGCACGTTTGAAGGCACATGAAGGGTTTTGATGACCACCCAGCTTAATAAATGAAAAAATGTTTTACACTGCATAATGTTTTGTTTGATTTTAATTTTTGTCTGCCTGGTTATTTCTTCTTTCGATCTAGCAGATAACATTTTCTGGGGAGAAACTAATTAAATATACAAATAGATCAAACCAACACATTTTGAAACTTTGATTAAAATCAAATGTCATTAACCACTGTTTAATGTCACACCCAGTTAACATCTTTTCGTTTAGTGTCAAAGCCTTCATTGACCTATATGCATTTGTTCTTCATTACTTACTCTGTTTACTATAAATATGACAGTCGTTTTTTTTCCCTTTCTTTTTTACTGTTTTATTATTTAAATTTTATATGTAATATATATTAATTAACATGCAAAAATTAATGCCTACTACTGTCAAACAATTTAACCAATTCATCACTCCAATATCCCAGATCTCTATGTTGCAGAAAAGAATCAGGTTTGGCTTCACCAGGGCAAAAATCGATGGTTGCCTTCATGAACAGGATGGTCATAGAAACAGGGCTATCAACATCAGTAGCATTCTGGTGACATGCTCTTATTGACTACTGTGCTTTTTGTCTACTCAAAAGGGCATTTGGAAATCTACAATCTTACACATTAGATGGTCTGGGAAGCTACCATGAAATATATGGGGCACCATTCCATACTGTACCCTTCCGCATACATTGTTGCAGTGGAAGCTCTGATGTCTTGCCATAGACAAGATGCAAGGCAACACATAGAACACATCAGATGGTGGCATGTGAGATTTCAATAAAGATAAGAAACATTCCAATTTTGTTCACATAAATATGATTCAACCTCTACTTAAAAAAATAGTATTTTTCTCTATTTACCTATCTTCAGTAAAATTTCCTTAATCTGACATTTGATGGTTTGGAATTCTGATAATCCAGAAGTTGGGGACAAAAGTCCGGTTTTTGGATTAAACCCAAAAATGTTTGGTAGTCTAGAAATTCTGATGCTAATCCATGAATTAATTATAGTATTTCTGATTTTATTATAATTTTTGGCAACTACTCAATTAAGTGTTCAGTTTTATTTTTAAAATTAATTACTGAAACTGCAATCGTATTAGAGGCACCATGTTCATATTTCAATCAGCAATAAGGAAAAATATGAACAACATTCATTTTAATATAAAACTTTAAATCTCTTCCTGCAATGAATGTAAATGCTAAATTAAAATATTTCATGATATTTCTAGTTTTGTTTATTTTTCTAGTTGCTAATTCTTAATTTTGGGAATTTTGGCAACAACCAACTATTTACTCGTGCTTCCAATTCTTTAACTGTTAGGCATCTAAGCATTTAATTGTCGCTTCCTTTTTAAATTGTTTATTATTGTTTATTTAAGGATTTCTTAAACCTATTAAAAATACAGTAATAAATAAATTTTGCACTATAAACTTCTACGATCGTATTTTGTCACCACGCTTGAATTGGATCTCCTGAATTCTGCGCCCCCCCCCCCCCCCCGAAATAAAATTCCAAGTACAGCCCTTGGCTCCAAGTATCCTAAAGACTATGAAGTAGTCAGATTGGAAGACTGATGATAGGGCAGGCACCTGGTTTGCATATCGGGAATTTCTCCTTTCTGAACCAAGAAAGCTGATGAAAATTAGCAATAGAGTAATGAGTAAATACTGGAGATATGCTTCAACATTAGATAATTTTATTAAATACATGTCACATAAATTTTTTCTTTTGTTTTACATCATAATTTAATTGCCTAATCTAAAAAGGTTGCTTCAGTTTTCAATCATCACTTTATTGTAAATTTTCATCAGCTTTCTGATTATTTAGAAAGGAGGCATTCCAATATATGAGCTGGGTGCCTTCCACTGTGACTGCTTAGCAGTCTTTAGGACACTTGGAGACAGCTTTGCTGTACCTGTGTCCATGATGGCTCATTGGCCCTGGTAGAGATGATTAAAAAGTTAGTTTTCATAACTTCTCAGCTCTTACTCTAGGGGCACTACAAATACTTTTATTCGATTGGGCACATCCACTTTCCTATAGGAGACCTGACTTTTATGGCTCTAGCACCTTTTGTGCTCTAGCACTTTTCGATTGTTTTGGGAAGTTCTTCTTCTACATGTACTGGGTATTTCTAAAGAGATGGCTGAAAATTAACAGCATGATTCTATGTCCCAAAATAAGCAAACAGTTCCTCTTCGAAAATATTGAAATCATAAGGAGTTAAAATGGCCCCAAAGTTTGTTAAAAAACTCCACCTAATTTTATCAGGTCGACTCGGATTTTCGTTTTAAAAGCATAGTTCATTTTTAAGTTAGGTAGAAAGAGAGTTTGAGTCACGTGAAAGTTTTCAACCATCTAACCAAACTTCTGTAATGCAATAACAAGAGCGTTAATGAACTAAGTTAATCAACAAACCAAATCTCTTTGTTGACGCTGCAAGTTTTTGCTTTGAGCATTGTTGGAGATGGAGTTCTTTAACAATTACAGATGATTGAGTCTCGTGTTTGCTTGTTGGCTTGAGAGTATTATTGCCGTGTTCTTTTTGCCTTTCAATCAAGAAAGCATGCTTTAAAAACATCTTCTTGATGTACCCCGCTCAAACATTGTCTTGATGTACCCTGCCCTGTTTGCAAGACAGCACTCTTTAATAAGATAAGAGCTGCATCAATTTAGCTCGTATATCTTTCCGCTCCACATAAATTATCTCCCCATTCTATTCTTCAAGAGCTGCTTGCCATATCTCTGCATATCTACCTGCATCAACCCTTACCACCCTACGAGAAAAGGCCTCATTAGGGATAAGTCTACTGGCTTTACACTATTTGCACCCACCACATTTTGGTCCTTCGAGCCAGATTCCCGCTTCGTCTGAGCCGTATCGCCCTGATTTCTACTTTGCCACATCGGATATCTTATTTCACCCAATTTGTGATACGGATATTTTGCCCGTCTTGCGCACCCGATCGCCTGCTTCATCTGCATCGGACACTAAATTTCGCCCACAAGGATGCTTTATTTCGTCCAGCATTGGATATTTCTTGTCATTCCCATTGCCAGTATGATGAAGCTATGGAGACAATCGCTATGCTCATGCATGAACTGCAAGAAATCAATGATGCAGCATTTGAAATCCTCTACGCTACTACACCAATAGAAGCTCAACAGCAGAAGGACTTTCTTGCTGCAGCCACAAATATAAAGAAGCAACAATGTAAAATCGATAGCTTATTAAACACTCGTAACCTCCTAGAGCTATCAACAAATGAATATTTCATTCCTGACCACTCAGAGATGTCAATTATGCATGAACAAGTTGGACGCATTCTACGAGTCCAGTCTCACCTCATCGCTCTGAATGCACAACAGATCCCGCCTTGTTTAGTGCGAAACTAGATGATACCGGCTACAGAACTGTCTTCAGTTAACAATTATAATATGTACCTTACTTCTGGAAGTTTTCGTAATCAGACTATTTCCTCCAGGGCCTCGCCTTCAAAGAGCGATTTTGACTAAACCTGTTTCTTCTATGAAATCGTCTGCTTCTGGCAATTGTAATTCAGATCAAAATCCTTTACAAGATAATAAATCATTGAATTGCAATGAGTGCTTCTATGTCGGTTCCACACCAACAGATGCCAGCAAATCCAACAATCACCACTCTCGCAGCAACTGCAACAACAAACATTAGTGAATCATCCACCCTTCACTAAACCGCAGCTACCAGTGAATTGGGCTCCATCTAGGAAGCAGATGCAAGCCAGCCTGTGTCCACTGCAACTGCAGATGCAGTCGAGCCAGTGTCCACTGCCGATGCCACCAAGCCAATGTTCGCTGTCACAACAGTTACAATATTTAATGCAACAATAGGTGCCACGAGGGCCACTGAAGTTTTCCTTATCACAAGCACTTCAAGTACAGTGACTACTAAACTTCCCCAACAGCACCCGCAACAAACCAATATGAAGATTCATTGCAATTACCTTCATTGCAATATTTCCAATGAATGCCGCAAACTTACCTGATGGACGAGGAGAATTCATCGAAGAATTTGACACTCATTCAGATATTGGCTCTTATGCTGTTGTGGAATTGCTAAGCTAAACAGTAAATGGTTATTGTTTTCTTATATTCTTTGTTAATTTTATTTCACTTAGCATTTAATGTCGTTGACGACTTGAATTGCTTTGAAATTTCTTACTTGGTTAAGAGAAGATGAAAATTTACTTGCTTTCAATTTAAACATACTACTTGTTCTTAATTGTTGGAAACCATAATAAGAAATTATTCAATGAGATGTATTTTCATATGTTATCTTATACATGTATCTTATACTTATTATATTGCTAACTTGTATTTAGAAATATTTCCTATCGAGAACCTAGTCTCGTATTTTTTGTTTGTGTTTGTACTCTTTATTAGCTATAAGTTTGTATTTTTCTTTGAATTTTCATTTGGCTCTAGCTAAATTCATCAACTTTGATGATAGCTAGCATATTCGCAACTGCAATCATTCTTTGAGGTTGCAGTCTTGCAGTCATCATACTTTGATGTCTAGGTTCGCTCGCTCGCTATTACAATCTTCATTTTTGTAAATTGTAGTCTTGTGCAATCATTGGTCCTCGATGTCTGCTTTCACTTATTCGCAACTGCAATCCTTATTTGAGGTTGCAGTCTTGCAGTCATCTTACTTCGAGGTCTGCATTCGGTCACTCGCAACTGCAATCTTTGTATTCTTCTTCTTCTTCTTCTTCTTCACAGCCTTCACCTCCTAGAGATACGGAGGCTAGCTGATGGATATCACAGGTGAGGTAAATTAGTTAGTGTCCATGACTATCAGGAGCGCAGAGGTCCTAGAATCCTCCCCAATAATCCAAAACCGCACAAAAAACACATTAACAGCCTGATAACGGAGCGCTTTTGAGTATGGTTCATAGGTGAAGCCAGTAGAAGTGCTTGCAGCGACACCGCTAAGTTTCGGCTAGTAAGGCCTTGAGTAAGGGGCGCCCTCTGGCATTGGAAAAGAGGACAAAACAAAAGCACATGTTCCACTGATTCACGAGCACCGCACAGACACAAGTCAGACGCAGAAATATTTATCTTGTGGAGGAACGAGTTGAAAGGTACGTGCCCACTTCTAAGTCGGAATAACACGGACCTTTGGAGAGATGATAACCATTTAGGAGTTGCTTTTCTCACATCCCCAGCTTTTGAGAATAGCGCTTTGTAGTGGGATCCTTTAGATTCAGCCGCCCAAAGTTCGTTCCAGAGCACCACAGACTTCAGTCGAACAAGGGAGAGTAGAGAAACAGGGTCAACTCGCGCTGGTTTTTTGAGACTTTTCCCCAACCTGGCCCAGTTAGCTAATTTATCTGCAAGGTCATTTCCATATACGAGGCATGTTTTTTAAGTAAGTACCGTTTTGCGATTCCGCCGCCGCAGCGCTACGGTCGGCGTTCCGCGCATGCGCGCTGGTTAACTACATCTCTTGTCTACGCACTGACGCCATTACAGTCTGATTCTTCATTGTATACGTTGTTTACTGAGTGTTTAAGATGCCTCCGACAATCGTGAGTCCCGCCGATTGTGAAGTACCGGCTGTTATACGATTTCTTAGTGCTAAAGGCGTAAAACCGATCGATATTCATCGTGAGATCTGTGAAGTGTACGGACAAAACATTATGAGTGATGGAATGGTAAGGAAATGGGTGAGAGCATTTAAAGATGGCCGCACAAATGTGCATGATGAAGAACGGAGTGGGCGTCCTTCGGTCGTTAATGAAGATTTGGTGCAGAAAGTGGACGAAAAGGTGAGAGAAAACAGACGCTTTACAATTTCATCATTGTGCGACTGCTTTCCTCAATATTCTCGTAGTGTTTTGTATCGCATTGTGACCGAGAACTTGAATTACCGGAAATTGTGTTCACGTTGGGTTCCAAAAATGTTGACGGATTTGCACAAAACCCAACGTTTAGGCAGTGCATTGACTTTCCTTGAGCGGTACCACAATGAAGGTGAAGATTTTTTAGACCAAATTGTTACTGGTGACGAAACATGGGTGGCCTACGTCACACCAGAATCGAAACAACAATCCATGGAATGGCGACATTCATCATCACCCAAAAAAGTGAAGTTTAAGCAAACAATTTCTGCCCGGAAAATCATGTGCACAGTTTTTTGGGACAGAAAAGGAGTATTGCTAGTGGAGTTTCTGCCTCGTAATGAGACAATCAATGCAGCGTCTTATTGTGAGACATTGAACAATCTGCGTCGTGCAATCCAGAACAAAAGACGTGGCAAGTTGAGTAAGGGTATCGTTTTGCTGCATGACAATGCCCGTCCACATGTGGCTAATCGGACCAAAGATCTCATCAAATCTTTTAAATGGGAAACTCTAGATCATCCTCCATACAGCCCTGATCTGGCGCCCAGCGACTACCATTTGTTCCTGCACTTGAAGAAACACCTGGGTGGTCAGCGTCTTCAAGACGATAACGAAGTCAAAACATTTGTGATACAGTGGTTAACAAGTCAGGCGGCAGAATTTTATGAGGAGGGTATTCAAAAACTGGTGCCACGTTATGACAAGTGCCTCAATATTCACGAAATTATGTAGAAAAGTAGATTAAGGTACAGGCTTTCATGTAAAAATAAAATTATTGCGATATCTTTGCACGTCTTTTTTTAATTCCAAAACGGTACTTACTTAAAAAACATGCCTCGTATATCTTTGTGGCTAGGGACCCAGAGGAAATTTACGCGGAAGCCATACGAGAACAGTTCTTGAATTAGGGCTATCAGATAGCCGAGTAGGCCTCTGAAGAACCATTTGCATTTATCGAAGGCACCTTGGATGGAAGAGAGAGCACTTCTAGAATCCGATATAACTAAATAGTTTACAGGAGGTTGGGAGGAAATCGCCACAAGAGCTTTATGGATGGAAATAAGCTCAAGCTGGAAAGAACTGGTAGCTGGTGAGATTTTTTGTGCAGTAATTACTCCTCCTCTCCTAAAGACACCAATTCCCCCGATAGGATCACATGGAGCTAGAGAAGCGTCCGTAAAATATCTAGTGTACCCCGAGAAGGAGTCCTGCAGGAACGAGTTAAAAAGACCGTTGCGCATAGACGGAGAAGGAGCCTGGCTGACCCACTCGGGGGAAAAGTAAACAAGATTGCCGGGCGGAGAAGGCCAGAGGTATTCTAGAATAGTGATCTCACACATATGCACATTAGCACAGTCGAATTTGTCTAGTAAATTAGTAGCCAAGACTCGCAGACGATTGGACCGCAGAAGAGCGACACAGTTTGTTTGGAAGGAGACACTGCCATCAAACCGCTGGGATGCTTGACAAAAGGAGTAGAGCTGGCTGACAGCTTTAGCTTCCCATCTAAGTGGGGGAGGGAGAACACCCGCCTCTAGATAAAGCACTGGACAAGGAGAAGAGCGGGGGGCTCTTAAGCAAGACCTCAGGATTTTCCTCTCCTCCCTGACCAATGGTTCAATGACGGAGCTTTTAGTTAACAAGAGAATAAAGGCATAAATGTCAGGAGATCTGATGACAGAGCTGATAAGAGTAGACGTTTCGCTCCAAGGTGGGCCCCATCTTGATTTCACCACCAACCTAGCCCGAGCCAAGTTCTTTGTAATACTAGATTTAAGTGAAGAAACAAAAGGACGCCAGCTTAGCTTATCATCAATAGAAACACCCAGAAATTTGTGAATCCGTCGAATAGGAAGCTTAGAGCCCTGTAAATAGACTGAGAGGGAGGGAGGAGGCCCTCCTTTTGGAATACATACCACCACTGATTTATCAGGCGAAAAGGAGACACCATTAGATCGACCCCAATCAGAAATAAGATCACAGGATTCTTGGAGCTTGGCTCGAATCTCCGGAACAGTTTTTGCTGAGACCCAGAGGGCCATGTCGTCTGCAAATATGCTTCTACCAACTTCCGCCGAGACGTTGAAAAAAGCATCAGCAGCGAAGATATTAAAAAGTGTGGGGCTAAGAATAGAACCCTGAGGAAGACCATGACACTGTTCTGTCCACACAGTCCCACCAGGGTACTTTATTCCCACTCGCCTTTTTTTTAGAAATGACATGATCCAAATAACAAGCCTCCTCGGGGTGTGGATGCTAACTAGTTTATTGTAGAGGACTTCCAGCGGAACCGAATCGAAAGCCTTACTAATGTCCAGAAAGATAATTCCAATATGTTCTCCACTCTCCCGTGCCAAGAAGATGTCGTCAACTAACTTGATTACAGAGTGGATGTGGCTACGGCCCTTTCGGAAGCCAAGACTATATTCTGGAAGGCAGCATTTACCTCAAGGAAGTGCTGAAGCCTACTATTGACTAGTCGTTCTAAGATTTTAATAAGGCACGAGGTCAGAGCGATTGGTCTGTAACTAGAGGGAGCTGATGGAGATTTGCTGGGTTTCAGGACTGGATGAATGATGGAAGTCTTCCAGCTAGATGGAATAATACCTGAAGTCCAAGAGGCGTTGAACGCTTTCAAGAGGAGAAAGAGCTGACCATCCCCTAATTGCTTGAAGGTGGAATTTAACAAACCATCCGGTCCTGGGGCCGAGAATTTGGACCTAAGAGCCGCTTTTAAAGAAGCTTCAGAAAACAACTGCTCCCATGGTAAGAGGTGAGTTGCGGAGAGATAGTAGCTAGGCAAAGGTAGAAGTACTTCCGGCTTTGAGCCTACAGCAAGACGTAAAATTGCTGATGCAGAAGCCTTAGGATCTAGTAAGGAACCTCCACTGTGAATCAGTGGGGGAGAGGAGGAGGGGCGCTTTTGAAACACTCTCAAGACTCTCCAGACATTGTTCTCCGAATTGCAGGTAATTGATGACTTCCAATACGCCCGCCGAGATTTTTTAAGAAGTCGCTTACACTTCGCCTTCATTTTCTTTAAAGCCAGCCAACATACCAAACACCGACACTTAAGGAATTCCCTCCTTGCTTTATTTCGGAGCCAAGTGGCTTCCTCGCAGTCAGGAGACCACCAGCACGGCCTAATGGGAAGTGAAGACTTTGGACGCTTACTTTTAAGCAATCGCGCTTGATATATTTGCAGAAGGTTTTGGATGTCCAAGTGTCCAAGTTGGCTCAAATCTGGAGAAGAGAAAGCCTCATTGGGCACAGCCGACCACCGGGAAGAGCAGGAGGAGGCTTTTAGAAGACAAGATGGAGATGATGAGCTTGCAACACGGGAATTTAAAAAGATTCGAAAGCGAAGAGGTTGATGGTCACTTCCAAACGAACCTGGGATAGTTTCCAAGTGAGTCTGAAAGGGAAAATTCGGAGAAGTTATGGCAATGTCCAGATTTGAAGAAGACCAGGGCAATCTGGCCGATTGATAGGTATGATCTGCTGTGTAATGCACAGTGAGGTTTTTACTAATTAGAATTTCTTCCAAATAATTGCCATTGGGGTTGTATCCATCACAGCCCCATAGCGGGCTCTTGGCGTTGAAATCCCCAATGGCAATGAAAGGAGGATCTAGCAAGTCCATTAAGGCTGACCAACGCTCTCTCTTTAAATAACCCGGCACATATATAGAGTAAATATGAATCCATGTACCCTGGAGATAAACCACTAAGTCAATGATTGCCACCTCTTCAAGATGTTTTGAATAATTAGTGAAGTGGGGAATTCGGTGATCAATGGAGACTAAATTGCCTCCTCCGTATTTTTCTCCACTATTTGTGTATGTTTGCGATCGGGGAAAAACAATAGACCTGTCCGGGTGTAAGAAAGTTTCACACAATGCAAATATTTGGGCTTTTTGTCTAAGTAGAATAGCGTCCTCCCAATTGGCTATCAGGCCCCTGACGTTCCAGTGGAGGACATCAAGGTGCTTACTGGGTGATGACGCCATCATGAGGTAGGGGGGAGAGCATATCTCTCCACCATCCGGAAACATCAGTTAACCACCTGGGGGAGTGGGCCGAGTGGGCCGAGTGGGAAGCCATAATTTGAAATACGTCCCCAATACATTTAAGGCTGTCCTGAGCAGCAGGCAGGTCCGCTAATGTCGAAATAAATCGTTTTAGGCAGTTGCCCACAAGCTGATCCACCGTATGGTTGCCTAGACCAGTCAGTTTGGAACTATCACAGGTTAAGGAGTCATTATTAACTTGAGAAGAGTTTCCAACTCCCTGAGGTCCCTCTGGGAAGGGGGACAACTGAGACCAGGGTATCTGGGAGAGAAGGTAGTCATAACGAGGTGAATTAGCATTCTGGGACGAGATATTTTGGGTATTCTGAGATAAGTCATTTTGAGCGTTTTGAGGCGAGACGTTTTGAATATTTTGAGACAGGACATTTTGGGATGGAGGGTCACTGGGCGACGGAGACGGAAGAATAGGAGAGTGATATGAAAAGATTGGTGAGAGACTGTCTCGGCCACATGTCGAGCAGGTAACGCCTGAGAGGGTATTGCAATTGATCATGTCGTTGTTTAGAGCCAGGGGATCAGCCGCATTAGGCGATTGCGAGGGGGTAAATCCTGCTTGGGAACACTGGCGGGGTGGATAGCTCAGGTTTTTTGGAGTCGAGTTCACATTGGTTACGGCAGCGAAGGACCTATGATTTGGGGCATCACTACCTAATTCCATGTCCGTAAGTCGTTTTGCCTCATAGTAAGAGACATATAGATCTATCATTTTAGTGCGGATGAGAGCCTCATATCTAAATTTACTACACCCCCTGTAGTAAGAAGAGTGATTGCCACTACAGTTGGCACAGAGGAATGGAGAAGTTCAATCGTTCCTGGTATGATCTGGGGACAAGCACTTAGAACAGGTCGGGGGGCCATTACATCTAGCTTTCGTGTGTCCAAGCTTATGGCAGACTATGCATTGCATAGGCCTGGGAGGAGGACGAGTGACGGGAAACGACTCATGCTCGAACTTAATTTTTTCAGGCAGATTGGGGGAGTTGAAGTACAGGAGAACCTTCCCGTAGCGAGCACCGTCATATGAGGGGCTAAAGTGTTTGATGTCAGTGATGATGTCACCCTTGTCAGCATGGGCTTGGAGGTCTTCCAGGGTAACAGACCGCCGTATCTCATAGACAAAACCCACAGAAGAGGTCAAAAACTTCGGGACTTCAAAATGCAAGGTAAAAAGGCCAATGTCGGAAAATTTCAGACAAGAAAGGGCCTGGGTCTTAGAGGAAAACTTAATGAGAAATTTTCCCGAGCTTAATTTAGATACCGTGGGAGAGGAACCGATGAGAGAAGCAAGAGTTTTGCGAAGGAGGCCCGGGGAAATGAATTCGTCAGGGTCGTTGCTAGCTTCTCCAGGACGCTGTCGCAGGTTAGAGGAGGGCATCTTTCCACTAGAGCAAGATACTGATACAATTAGCCACGGGCGGGCAGCCAACTCGAGCTGGGATTGGAGCTCACTCCGTAGGGATTCTTGGTCTTGAGAGATTTGCATGGGTTGGACATCTTCGGATGGACTCAGCACCTTTGGATGATCCGGCGTAGTCCCAGAAGGAGAAAGAGATCCAGCAGGCTTAGATTTTGATAGGTGACTTATATTTTCAGAAACATCTTCTTGATTAGAAAGATCATTAGATGAGCCTTTTTTGTTTATAGTATTTTTCTTGTTTTTTTTTCTTATGCTTTTTAGTAGTATACAGAGGGGAAGAAAGATTTTCAGCAGAATTCCCAGCCGAACCATAGGATTAAGATATATGGTCATTACACTTCCCCGACGAGGAGTCGTCGATTTTAAGTTTTTTGCATCTCTCCGCCCTATCTACGGAGAATGATCGTCAGCCGTGGAGGGGGGCCGAAGGGTCCCCCATCCCGGCAGCAGCTGCACAATAAGCCGCAGCGGCATCAGTACACAATCGAACAGCAGCAGTAAAGAATCAGAAGTAAAGAAAAAGGAAGGTAGGCAAGCGAAAACTCTATTTTCTTTTATTTTAGTAGACTTTAGGTATTAAGATTACTGTTAAATGACTAATAGAATTACTGATAGAAAAAATTTGCTTCTATTAGCTGAGAGAACAAGGAGGGAACTTGGAAAATGCCTACTTTACTCCATCAGCCGCCATTTTTTTCCTCTAACCCATCTTTGTATTCTGAAATTGCAGTCTTTTGCAGTCATCATATTTTGATGTCTGCTTTTTCGCTAATTCACTGCTGAAACTTTTAGATTGCAGGTTCGCGCAGTCATCGTTCTTCGATGTCTGCTTTCACTAATTCGTACTGCGGTTGCCTTTTAAGTTGCAGTCTCTTGCAGTCATTGGTATCTCCATGTCTGCTTTTTTCAGGCTCATAAATACAGTGGTCATTTTTCGAGATTGTAGTATATTGCAATCATCATACTTTGACGTTTTTCTTATTTCCAACTGCAATTGCCTTCTTTCGAGGTTGCAGTTCCAAAGTCTTCATGCTTGAAGTTTGTCTTTTGTCACTCGCAATTGTAGCCATCGTTGTTTGATGTTATAGATTGCAGTAAAACTTGAGACAATTAGTTTTGTTTTTCCGTAGAAAGCAGTAAGTTATTCTGCTTTGTTTTTTGCTTTGCTTTTCACACAGAGAATTAATCTATTTTGCTTTATTTTTGTTTTTCGCTTAGCTTTCCCGCACTTAGCAGTAAGTTATTCTGCTTTGTTTTTCAATTTGCGTTTTCTGCTCTTCAGAGCAAACTGTTCTTTATTATATTATTGATTTAAGCACATTGTCATCATCTTAATGAATTTATCCGAGAGTTTTGAAAGCCAACCCTTTCAAGCCGGGGAAGAATGTTGATGCCGCAAGCTTTTGCTTTGAGCATTGTTGGAGATAGAGTTCTTCAACAATCACAGACAATTGAGTCTGGTGTTTGCTTGCTGGCTTGAGAGCATTATTGCCATGTTCTTTTTGCCTTTCAATCAAGAAAGCACGCTTTAAAAACATCATCTTGATGTACCCCGCTCAAACATCGTCTTGATGTACCCTGCTCCGCTTGCAAGACAGCACTTTTTAATAAGATAAGAGCTGCATCAATTTAGCTCATATATCTTCCTGCTCTGCATATCTCAGCATTCTATTCTTCAAGAGCTGCTTGCCATATCTTTGCATATCTACCCACATCAACCCTTACCACCCTATGAGAAAAGGATAAGTCTACTGGCTTTACGCTATCTGCACCCACCACCCTTAATTAAATGAAGTTAATTAAAATAGTTTATAATCAATTCATTTTCTCAGCTATTTACAATTGTTTTGTTTTTTCCCCCCTGTTAAAATTTCCTTGTTACTCCAAAACTCTCTTTCATTGTTAGGTAACATATAAACAAGCCATACTGTTAAAATGAAAAGTCGAGTCGACCTGATAAAATTAGATGGAGTTTTTAATAAACTTTGGGGGCATTTTAACCCCTATAAACTTACGATTTCAATATTTTCGAAGAGGAACTTTTTGCTTATTTGTAGCCATAGAATCATGCTTTTAATTTGCAGCCATCTCTTTAGAAACATCCTGTATTCGAGGTGCCTGGTTTTTTTTCCTTTCGTTTTCATTATAACTTAATGTACTGCATAATGCAAACCACTTTTGCATATTTTAACTTAAATGTTGAACTTATTTTTAAGTAAAAATTCTAAAGAAACTACAGAAAGTCTTATTCCTCATGATTTGCTAACTCAGAACTCAGGTTGCCAATTTTGTTCAATCAGAGATACTGTCATGCTCTCCCTTTTCTATTTGCCCTTCTCTGTTACATATACAACTGGACTAATTGTTGGCTGCTATGTTCTGTATAAAGAACTAATCATAAATTCTGCATAAGAAGGCATGCTATCTCTGCATTTGCATCCTTGAGAAACCAGAAATAGAAGGCGAAACTGTTCGTTATTTTGCTTGTTTTCTTTTCCATTATTTATTGCAAGGCCTTCATCATTTTCATTTAGAACTAAATTTAGTTAATGATACGAACATGACACACAAAAAAAGTTTTAGCATTTCCATTTTAAATTATGTGCTTGCACACCTGAATAAACACTTTTCATATGTGCCCCATTAGCCATATTTTTTATTTGAGGTCTAACTTTTCAAGTGATGAAAGAATACCACCTCTTGCCCACAATAAAATAGAATTTATTATTACAATTTCTTTCACCATGTTCATTATCTGCAGTCCTTAGTTAGTTTCACTATATTTTCAAGTTTATCAAATTATTAAATAATATCCATTTCTACAATACAACGGTTTTTTTATTTTCTAAAGTTAACTTTCACCCTATTTGGACATCTTCAGTAGTTATTTTTAAAACTGAAATTCTTTTGAAGTTTTTAAATTTCTAACATTCGTTGTTATTGATAATGATTTGTGCTTTTGATGATTATATTGTTATCTTTAGAAAATAAAAGACTGTTGTCTCATGGAAATAATTCTTGGTCCCCTCTCCACTCGCCAAAGTCGCTAACGTCTAACTTTTGATAATTATCGGTTTTGCAAGAATCAGCTAGTCTCCTTCTCCCCGGAGATGAAGGCTGTGTGGAGAAGACTGCTGTCAATCATGAAAAGTATCTTTGCTGATGATCTGGCCTTTTGGTATGCCAGTAATTCCATCCCTGACATCAGAGTTACTATTCAAGAAACATGCGATACGCTTGCAAACTGGGGATCAATTGTGACTAAGGTCATTTCGAGTGGGGGTGTTGTTGTTGAATATTGCATATATTGCTGGTTGCTTGCGTTTTACCGTTTCTTTTGTGTTATTTTAATTGCTAGCTCGTAGTGTTCCTTGTTTTTTCGTTAATATTATAAGGTTTTCTTAATTTAGCGTTTATTTTTATCATTGGGAGATGATTATCTTGTTTATATTTATTGATGCTATGTTGTTTTATTCATTTTCAATTGTAAGCACTCGGATGATTGTTGAGTGTGTTTTTAGGTAATTAGCGATCTTCTGATGCTGCAACAATGACCAGCTTTGGCGCTTGCCGCTGGCTTTGTTGCAGCACAGATTTGTGAAAAGCCGAAAAATAGCGAGCAGAACGCTTATGTTCTGTTGAACAATTTCTTTTTCAATTGTTGATGTGTTGCAGTGAAGCAAGCGGGCGATGAGGATGGAATGCTGATGTGATGGCTATGAAATGGCATCCAATTATTTTTATCTCAGCATTCGTTGATGTGAAGAAACATCCCGATAGTGTTTATGTACTTTGTTTTAGTGTTTATATTTGTTGTTAAGTTAGGCAAACCATAGTTTGCGAGTATCTTTTTTTGTTTTTTCATGTGCTTTTAACGCATGTGAATAGAAGAGAGAAGGAAAATCCCCGAACTGATTTGTTCGACTCTGACTCCAGCCTTTGTGTGGGAAAAAAGCAACCCTCGAAGCATTTTTTTTATAGTTATTAATCTTTTTACACTGAATGATGATATCATAGACCATGGATATTAACACGAAGTAGACTTAATGGTCAATTTACTTATTATTACGATGATATCTGACAGTAATAAGAAAAGTAACAATTTTTTATTTTTATTTGTGCAAGCAAAAGGCACATTGGCATGTGTATTAGAAATGAATAGTTTGAAATAACTGTGATTTAATTTTCTGAAAATATTTGATTCACTACAACTACATCGCCTATTCATTTGGATATACCACCACCTAAGCGCATCACACCTTACCCTGCCCTGCCGCGCGTAGGTTGTTTAGAACTTAGGCCCCGATTTTCGGGTCCCGCTCCACGCGTGCGGGCACACAATAAATCAAATCAACTTCTCTTCAGAAAAAACTACTGTGACGTGTATTACTAAGTCAGCCCCCCCCCCCCCCCACCCTCTTATCAATCTTTCTCCAAGGGAACAGGCTTCCTTGTAGGCATGCTCATAAATTCCTCGGAATTTTGCTGGATGATAGATTGAATTGGAGAACTCATGTTTCAACAGTTAATTCTGTGCTTTTTCTATTTATCCTGTTGGCCATTATTTCCTCTTTAATTCTTTTGTATCCTATTGGTTCATGTATATGCATAATTTGTACCACTGTTCTGTATATAAAGGCTTGCATGCCTCTTGCTGTATATATCCTTGACAAAGCTGGGAATAAATGGCGAAACTAGTTGGAACTCCTGATGTCCCTCTGTTATACTGTAAGGCCACCACCTGTTTAATCAATAGGAACAGTATTATGATCCACCCTTCTACCGATATAAAGAAAAACTTAGAAAAAATTTAGCTCAGGCAAAATTGGTGATTAAAGCCAAGTGTGGTCCTCTCTGGAGTAAAGTTTCCTCACTAATAAAGCTCTCTTGTAATGTCCACTCACCTTTCGGCAATCTTTTTATTATTAGCCTCAAACAAGTTGATTGACCCACTTCTCAGGGTAGAGAGAAAGATTATTAGACATGGCCTGCATGCCACTTTGTCATCTCCCTGTCCATTCTTTTATACTGAATTGAATATAACCCCCAGCTTCTCAGATGGGAAGCAAAAAACTGCCAAGTTGTTTCATTCTTCTGTCAAATATTGCAGTCATTACGTGGACAGTCTCACTCTAGCACACTGCGAGCACATCTTGAAATCAAATAGATTACGTTTATTAATCTCCCAAATCCTAGCTAAATTCAAATGTGATTACCTAAAAAATTTGTGATATAACATCATTAAAAAGCATTTGGGAATGATATAATATCTTTCATCCCTAATTGGCTGACATTGATTCCTTCCTGAAACCAATTTGCCTCATTATTCAATGATTATCTGAGACTTATGTTCCCTAGACACCACTATTTTTATGCTGACGCCTCATTATCTCCACAAAATCTTATAGGTAGCATTGGTATCTATCTGAAGAATAAATTTCTTCTCTCACAAAAAATCAAACCTGTTACCAGTTCCTATCAACTTGAGTTAACTGCAATCCATGGTGCACTACTAAGGATAGTTTCACTAATAATAAGGATATAAGGAACAAATTAATCACATTATAAATCTAATGCATGCACTCTCTAATAGTGGATACTGCATACAATTTTTGTGGATACTAGGTCACAGAGGTATACAAGGAAATGAGTTAGCTGATAAGCTGGCCAACTGGACTAGAAGTGGAAAGAAACAAATCAATTCATCCCATGCTGACACATCAACTTTCGGAATCGTATCTGCAAAAGCACCAAAGAGCTGTGGAATCAACAGTGGTGTCTGGAAACTAAAGGCAAACATTATAAGGACCTCATTCCAAATATTAAGATGACTGGTGTGCTCATCACTAAGTGGCTTACCTTTTCACAAAAATCAGTGCTATTTAGACTCAGAAGTGGTCATGCTCCCTTAAAACTATTTTTACACAAACTGAAATTATCGCCATCGGACCTTTGTACATGCGGAGCTCAGGAATCAGTAGAGCATGTTTTATTACTTTGTCCATTTTTTCACTGCCAGAGAGAGCCATTTATTCGTGGCTTCAAAAACACAGTATGGAAGTGTCTTTAAAAAATATACTCATTGCCTCACTTACCCATCCCCGATAAAAGCATCTTATAATTCGACTTTTCAGTTATTTTAACAGATTAGCTGGGACAGTCCCGGCTTTTGACTCTTTGTCCTGGCTTGAAAAAATGTCTCGGATTTGTCCAGTTTTTCTTCTTCATCTTATTTTATTATTTTATAAACAGTTTATGTGCTCACGACAATAGTTTTAGATCAATGGATTGTACTTCCAGATTACTTCAAACCACATTAGAGCCGAGATTTGCTTGCGTCAGAACAAAAACCGTAGCTGTAATTTTGAATGTTTTTGTTCCTGAAGCACTAAAATCATTACAGGTTTTAATAAAAGTTCCATGAAAAAGTTTTTGTTTGTGTATTTTACATGCTTTCTTCATAGGCTGTGGTCAAAAACCCTCACCGGTGAGAGAACGATAACGTAATTTCTCACTGGGCTAACCATCTTTTTCTCGGTGAGGATGGTTAGACTAACCGATTAGGCATAGCAGCACTAACTGGCATTTTTGACCGTGTTAAAATGACGTCACAGTTTCTCACCGGGATTTCTGACCGATCAAATGCTAACTCTTCTCGTCGGTGAGAGTTTTTGACCTCAGCCATACTTCCAGTTGAATTTTGATAATCTAAACACATCACTTCCAGTTATTTCTGACTTCATTTGACGTAACTTCCTGTATACGACCATACGTATTCACTTCCGGTTATCGCAGAGTGTCCCGGTTTTTTCTTTTGAAAATCTGGTCACCTTAACTGAAAAGGAACAGGGCTCATTGAAAGAATTCAAGGTTCTTTAACTGAACATTAACTGCTATACCTGTCTAACTTTTAGATAAAGATATTCTGTAGAAATATCAGCTGGTCTCCTGTTTATGGGAGATGTGGGCTCAGTAAGAAGAAGAAGCAGAAGACTGTTGTATTGTAGAAATGGACACTGTTTAATAATTTGATATTACATAAACACAATACAATGTGAGGAAAAAATGAATTTATTTTTCAAGTTTGTTTAAAATATAAGCTCTGTTAACCAGCCCCTGTTCTATATTTTATAATGGGCCATTAAATTAATAACACTGCTTTGAATGTCCTTGTTTAAGTAATAAATATTAGTGTGAGTTGTTTTGTTTTTTTTCTAAATGATTTTATTCTGTATGGCTGTATTTGAAAATAACTATCAAATTATATTTAAATAAAAAATAAATAAAATAAAAAGTGACAAACAATTGTTACAGTAAATAAGTGCAACAATGTAACACTCATTAAGAATGCTAAAAGCTTAAAAAAATTAAACAAATTTTAAATTAAACTATAACAGGTTCCAAATAAGAAATTACCCCTTCACACTCCCCACAATCCTTCTAATTACCAATCTTCATCCCAATCACAAAAGAAACATCCTTTTTACAACGTTTGTAAAACTTTCACCATTTAGGTCAAGTTTGGTGGATGAAATCTTGTAATCAATATTTTAACCCCTTCCACTAGCCCGATCCTGCTGAAATTTTGTACACATGTGAAGTTGGTGATAATGCATGAATCTAAAAAAATTTTCAAAAAATCCAAAGGGGGGGGGGGGGGATTAAATGGGGGGAATGAAATAGACTTGGTTTATGTTTGTTTGTTTGCTCAAGAGATGGCGCCATATGAAAAAACTCCTATAAAGCTGGGGAGGGGGGGACCCTTCAAAAGCATTGTTTTTGAAAAAGTATTTTTTCATTCACTTGTTCTAACTAAGGCTTTTCTTGTAACAGCAAATATGTACCTCCGTACTGTGTCTCCAATAAAGTTAGCAAAAACACTTTACTTCCCATAATAGCAATTCTTCTAATGACTCCAGGTCTATCTAATAACCCTGGCTTATAAACTTGATTATTTCTCCGAACATTTTCTCTTTTTCCCACATGCAGGAAATAGGCTACCTCTGACCCATTCAAAAACAGAGAAAGGAGCTTTAGAAGAAGAAGAAGAAGAAGAAGAAGAAGAAGAAGAAGAAGAAGAAGAAGAAATTAAACTGTCTGTTTTATTTTATGAAAATTTATTTTTTGTCATAACATAACTGATTCATTTTTCGTTATATTGAAATGAATCAAGGTATCTTTATTTTGAATTGATTCATAATTTTATTTATCACTTTATTTTTCTTTATATTAAATTGATTCCTTGAGGCAGTTTCCTGTCTCCTCATTCTTAAGTCACTCTGCTACTTTGTTCAACTGAATATTGTTGCATTAATAATCCAAATAAAGAAGATGGCAGTGGTGTGTTTTGACTGGCTATTTAAATCAATGCATAAATGAGCTTCGATATGTAAGAGCAAAATATATAGTATGCATTCACTGAATAAACTATACCATTATTAAAATTACAAAGTTTTTCTTTTAGACTGTGTTTTGATATAAAATGG